>VWZK01007846.1:341554-526156 GCA_013396935.1 Baryphthengus martii | reverse complement strand
AGAGCCGGGCCAGCCGGGCCAAGAGGCGAGGGCAGGGCGGCGGCGGGCACGACGCGCTGAAAGGGTAGGTGCGGGGCCGGCGCCTCCCGGGGTACCGCGACGCGGGGAGCTGGCGTACATCTGCCTTTACGTGTGTGGGGCGTCCGTATCTGTTGCCCCTTTGCGATGGGAACTGGCGAAGGTGGGAGAGCTCCTCCACCCTTCCTTGGGGCTGCCTCTGCCGAAGGGCAGGTTGGGCCGGAGAGCGCCGGACACCGCCCGCAGCATCCCAGGGCAGGGCCGGGGCACGGAGCCCCCGCCGCCCTCCCGGGAGTTCTTCGGCTGCCCGCAGGGCAGGATGCTGGGTGCCCTGCGTGCTGCAGCCTTACTTCGTCTTGGAGTGGGTAATGCTTCGCGAAGAGGAGCTGCTGCAGGGTTGCTAATTTAGCTTCTAGGAAGGCTGTAGATAAAGGCACGCTGTGCGCTTTTGCATTCCTCCCGCGTCCCGTACTTCTGCTTTGTATAAAGCAGAATAGCGATGAGGCCCGGAGATCACAGCATACATTTTCCTTTAGCTGTCTTTCATCTCCACCTTAAACTTTTTGCGATGTGCATCTTCCCTTGTGCTCAAGTAGACTGTTTTTGCTCCACTGGTGTTCCTTGTGACCTGGGGATGGCACAGGGGAAGAATGGGGACCTTTTTTTTTTTTTTTGTTTTGGTATCAGAGCTCAAGAGAACTCAAGCATACGAGAGTTTAATCATTATAAAACATTGTAGTACGTGCTTAGCAGAGTGATTTTTTCTGAATTATTTTTTTCCAAGGGTAAATCTGTGTCTCACAAACTGTTTTCCTGATTCTGATGGAACACCTTTCCAATACAAAAATAGTTAAGTCATCTGAAAGGTATGGCACGTGTGTGCAGTTGAAAATTTAGTTCACTATAAAGGTGAAAAGCTTGCAGTATTGGAAGGAAAGAAAGTTTTCCTATTTTAGATATTGCAATGTACCTTTTCAGCCCATAGCCGGATTTTTCACTTATAAGGCAGAGAGCAAATGTAGCAAAAATTTTATGGAGATAGTTATGCTTCGATAAGAGATACAAGCTATTTTCTTTCTTTTCCTGATTTCCTCAAAAAGGAGCTAGTGCAACTTTATTTTTAGAGGCCTTGATGGATATGCTTTAATTTCTTGTGAACTTCCTCATACTTGTACAGCAGTTTTTATTTATATTATGATTTTCAATCTTTGCTTTTTTTTTTTTTAATGCTTGCCTGGTTGGAAAAAGGTTATGGTTTTAGGTCCTCATGCTGTAAAAATGGATGCAAACTATCAGTATTGTTTCTCAAGGATCTGATTTTGTAGGCCAGACTCTTCTATTTAATTTCCTTATACTTTGTGATGAGGGAAATAGTTGGACAAAGCAGATCCTTCCTGTGAAAAAACTAGGAGGTGAGGAGTAAAGTGTAGTAAAGTTTGTAGGACTAATTGCAAGGAATAAAAGATAAGGAAAAATACTTATCAGAATGCCTTTATTCCTCAGGATGTTTCAAAAAACTTTCTCATTATAGAACTCTTGAGTTAATATCAAAATTGACAAATACCATTTTCTGCTCAGTGTGGACAGAAGTATGCCATCTAGCACATGTGTGCAGAGCTTGATGGGCTTGAGGGAGGTAGAGGCATAGTAGCTGAGGATAAAATTTCTTTGGTGAATGTAACTGTTGCTCTAAAACGTGCTGTTTAGATAGCAACAATAGTACATCAAGTGATGATATTTCAAGTGTTAACTATTTTTGGAATCTAAAATGGGTTAGAGTAAGATTTAGTCTTATGAGTTGATTCTCATGTTTAAATGAAGCATTCCTTTTTTTATGTACTCTGCAATAATTCTTCCTTTTATTGTGTATTAGCTATGAGTTACATGTCTACTTCTGCAAATCTAGAGATGATGGCGTTGTCATTTGCAGGTATTTTGTGTCTTGTTCAATTGGAATATTACAAATCTGAATGAGTACCCTTGGGAAGCAGGTTCTTAACAAGGGTGTAATAATTTGCCAGATGATCTGAGGTACAGTAAAGACAAGACAAATTGTTAGTTTGGTTGCTTGTTAGGCCATTTCCTGTAACTTTTATTTGAGGCTGAGTGTAGAGTTCCTAAATTACTTGGAGGAGATTGTTAACACACAGTCATCTTGATCATTGTTGAGTGAATCCCTTTGGACATTTCCAGTTTAGAAATTGTGAGCACTTCCTTAGGTGTGGTACCGTACAATATGAATAAAACGAATTGTCATTCTAACAGACAAGGTTAGAACTAATTCTTTGGATGGCCAGATGGAAAACATATTTTGAATGTATAGGAACTGTATATACATTAGACACTAAAAATATGGTTTTACAAGAAGACATACTATTTTTTTTAAACTTGTTCATCAGTACAAATACATTTGGGAATCTGAGAGTTGTAACACAAGTCATAACAGATGCCAGGAAACTTTGTTTTTATGTTATTGTAGTTGACTAAGACCTTTTTCTCTTTGCGATGAACTCTTGCTCTGATTGTAGGAGCGTGGGGATACATTTTTAGAGACAACATTACATTTAGACTTCTTCTATGTCTGATTATAAAGAGTATTGAAAGTCTTTTAGCATTTAAAAGTTTCAAGATCACTCTGTGTGAATACTGGTCTTGTATGTTAGAATGAAGAAAACTAAGATCTGTTTCAATTTTCATGATTTTTCCCACTTAACATTTTCTGCTGCAAGCTGTTGATTGCAGAAAATGTTTGCTTTTGTCCTTGTGACCTTTGCCTCATTGTTTATGCCACTGAGCTGTCTGTACATATAATTCTAGAAGTATATTTTAACTTTAATAATTATAAATTATTTGGAAATGCATCTTACATACTCATTTCAAGACTTTAAGCTTGCTGCTCATGTAGTTTAATTTGGTCCAGCTATGAAGGCATTAGCTATAAAGTCCTTGTAATGCCATCTGTGTTTGGTCTAAGGCTATTTATGTGCCTGGTACCTCTAAGTGATCAGAAAGCCATCAGAATAAAGGCAGTAACTATTTCAGTTTTAAAAGAAATTTTAAAAGAACTGAAATTTCTTCAAGGTAGCTGAATTGACATGACTCTAATTAAGACATCAGCTAAGTGCATTTGTGCAAGAACTATTTAATTTCTGTGTTTTATTAAGTTGAAATGATAGTGAATATTGCAGAACAGAATAGTTGGCTTCAAAATGATTCATAAATGTTCATTCAGCTATCCAACAGGGGACTGATTTTTTTGGGACCAATTACTTTTGGTCATCCCAAATGAAGTCTGCAGGTTTATTGATATGCTTACTTGAGTAAGCTCAGTTGGATTTGACCCTTTTTATGCATCACTGCTCCCTGAAATAGAATAAATCTATAACATAATTCCATTATTCAACTATGTAATTAAGGCTTCTGGTTTTTGTTTTAAACCGATATTTACCATGAAAAGTCCGCTGAAGAAAAGCAGACTTTCCATACTGGTAAATATTGGTTTATATTGAAAAACCTCAAACATTTCTCTTTACCACTTTTGGCCTGTACACCTCTGGCCAGCTGCTGGTGCCACACCTTGTCAGTGTCACTCTGTGAGCAAGACACAGTCTGAATACTTGGGAGTAAAAATCTTAATTAAAAATGCATGCAAATTGCTGTAATACATGATGTGCTGGAGCATTCACCTGGCTTCCACATGGCATGGCCCACCTCCTTCCAGTCCTCTATGCCTTGAAGGGTGAAGCCTTTGTAGAGTATGAGGAACTTTTATGCCAGTGCACCCTAAAGCGAAACCTGAAGTCCTTCGCAACTACATGTAGTGTTAAGATTCTGCATCTCTCTGAATTTATTTGCCAATGGTTGTGATACTATTTTTATTTTTTTTTGTTATTACATTGTGCTTGAAAATCTGGTTCTAAACTGAAACGAGTTCCTAGATTTTGATACTGTCTCATGCACACGTTTCCTTTTTTTCAATAGGACCGTACAATGAAATTTGATGTAGATGTGACTTTTCCCTGGGGACCAGGATGTATGGATGAGGAGCAGGGAAAGCAGACAGAGCCAAGCAGGAAACCGGTGCTGAATCTATTCTGTGGCTGGCAGTAGCTGTTATTAACGCTTGCTGAAGGGCTAATATTTAAAGAAGGAATAACATATTATTTTCAATTCTGATCACGTAGAAGTCTTCCCATGGCTACCATAATAGGTTTTAATTACATTTTGGAGTATACTATTTTAAATACTATATGGAAATTTTAAAATGCATTTCATGAAAGCTATTTGACAACAGTCTGCACTGGATTGCTTTGTCCAGAGCCAGTAGCAATGCAAAGGTGCCATGCCAGCGTTCCGTGTTAAAGTTCCACGTTGTTCTTCAGTCTGAAGAAAACCAGTAAAAAGTAAATAATCTTCAGGCCTACTTAGTCCTTATGCTCTCCACTTGTATTTCCAAATCCCATCATTTAGACACCATTTTTTTAAAAGACATGGCCTTAATCCAAATTCTAGTTTATGATTTGCTCAGGATAGACTTCTGAGCCTGTGTAGTTCGTAGTGCAGAATTAGGGCTCAATTCATTTTGGGCATACAAGTGAAAAAACATCCCATGTTTGAAACTTTTGGTGGTGACTGTTGTAGTCTCCCTTTCACTCGTGAGTGTCCTAGGAACATGTGATTCTCTTATCAACTCCTTAGCCTTTCTTCCCCACTCTAATAAATTTTTCATATTACATTGTTGGTGGACACAAATGGTTTTGAAGTACCATGCGTCTATTGTTTGAAATTTGGGTCAGATGACCCCTAAAATACATTACTTTTTTTTCCATTTGATGATAGTAAGCCACAAACAGAGCAAACAGAGGAAGAAGGCTACAATAAATAGCATAGCCACGTACTTGATGTACTGTATGAAACATGATTATTTGGGAATATTCTAAGATTGGCTTAGGGGACTTGAGCTTCCTGTTACCAAGGACCACTTTGCCAAGGTGACATGCCGAAGATCAGGAGGGCAGGATTGGATGTAATTATTTTCTTTTCTTCTCCTCTTCTATTTATTTATCTGTTTTGGTCTGCATAGCTCTTAGCTACATCAGGCTTGCCTGATGCACTGCCCCAGATGCTGCAGGATGGGTCACAGCTGGCCTGTGATGCGTTTGTACTTCGTAAGGAGTGGAGAATTTCCCTTGGGGTTTACCACTTTGTGTCCCCTTGCAGGAAGGTACCTTGCTGTCTTCTATCCTTAGGAGTCTTGTGTAAGATTGATTGTGGCTATGACTTAATTGTTTGGCGAGTTAAAACCAGATGTGCGCTACAGCTCCGACTCAGAAAACAAGAGATGTCAGGGGTTGCGCTTTCTTTCTTTCCTTGTATTCCAGGTAACCACTTGCATGGATTTGTGATCGAATTATCTACTCTTTTCTGTGATGTTGTCTTTCCGGAGACTCTCTGATCTCAGTTTGTTGATATTTAGTTGAATTTTTATTGAGGTGTTCAGACTTCAGAAGCTGGAGGCTTAAAGGATTGGGGGGTAGAACAGCACCTGCAGAGAGCGTGTCTGGTTGCAGCAGAGCACAGTAATTTGTGTGGTTTACAGAGAGAATTGTCTAGGGGAGGCAGAAGAAGCCTCTGACAGTTGGCTGGGGTGCCAGCCACAGCTGCACTTTCCTCTATCAAGAGCCCACTTAAGGTTTACAAAAGGAGACTTCTCTCCTGTTGTTAGCCAGCACAGGATACGTTTTGTGTTCAGTGGTAGTTGTACAAGTTGTTCTCCAGATTCAGTCTGATCTGGGTGTGTTTGCCTAGTTAACTGAATAAGCTGCTACTCTATATGGAACTTCATACTGCTGTGCCAGAACTTTTGGGGCTATACTGGGCTTGAGGATGCAGACTTGAAGTAAGCATAGGGCTGCTCTCAGTTTATTTGGGAGCAATGGGAGGATCACTGGGTTAGGATTTGGCAGGGACTGTCCATCTGTCAGCTTCATTTACAGTGATCCTTATTGAATAAAATTGCAGCTTCTGTTTTCCTGTATGCTTATTTTCCTTTCCTGTGGTGTGTTGTTCAGCAGTGCTGCTCACTTAGGACAGTCTTTTTCATTGTCATTCATCTTCCATCCTGCAAACTTGAATGTTTTATATATCAGCTTCGATACTTCAGGTTTTGGCAAGGGTCACTTTAAATACATTCATGGACACAGCAGCCTGTGATTATTAAAATAGTCCTACCAAAATTGCAAGACCCAAACTATTTAGCTACATAGATCACCAGGAAAACTTCATCTTGGTAAAAGTGTGGTAGACATTGACTAATAGGAGGCCATCTCTACTTAAACAAGACTTTAGGAGTTTTGAAGATCTTTGAATGTGTACATCTGGAAATAGTAAGAAATTAATCATTAGCTTTTTTTACTTTGCAATATGATTACCTTCTATCTTGTTCCTCTTCCCATCTTCTCCATCTCCCCACTAAACCCCAAAAATGAAGAGAATATAGATGCATATGTGTCACTGGTCTTACTCCCCAGACTCGGTAAATATTTTTGTAGAATGGAACAGTTGTGGCCTGGAGTGTTTCTGATTAACCATCACACTGTGCTGGAAAATATATTCGTAACTCTTTGGTCTTGTATTGTTGGTATCTCCTTTGGTTGTTTTCTCATCCGTTCTGACTTTCCCACGTCAGTTTTATTTATTTAGGTAGTTAATTTAGAGGATTTCAGACCTACTGAACATTCTCATTTATGCTAAGGTCGGTGTGCAGATAGAGGCATGAGAAGAATCATTTGCTTTTTCTGTCACAGTTCAGTAAAGTTGGGCTCTTCTTTGGAAGATACATTGGGAGGTAAAATGTAGCCTGTTAAATTAAAACCTATGCCTTCTGGTTTTGCTTATAGGCCTTCACTGAAGTATGAAGGAGTTCTAGCTTTTATCTGGAAGAATATTTTGAATGTGGACTTGCTGGAGAATCTGTTGTTTTCCTTTCTACTTCTCATTTTATGAAATGATTCATGACCATTAAAGCCTCAGAAATACCAAATGAAAGCCGCAGTTCTTTTGTCTACAGTCTTAATCATTTTCATCCTCTTTTTCAATCTTCCCTCTCTCTCATGTTTTGCTGGAGGACATCAGAATATCCAGTGATGTTCAGCTGAGGCTTCAAACTAAAATTTGTTTCCTTTCAGGAACATTTTTGTCCTCTTTCTCCTCTTCTTCTTTGTTTTTCCCTCTGATATTTCATCTTTTTCCTTTCCTATGTACCAGTGGGTGCTAGGGACAAGGTGAACTAAAACAGTGGGATCCGTATCAACGGAGTTTTCCTGTTACTTTTTTGCAGACATGCAGGTAACTGGCCTTTGAAAAATGCAATATCCCTATCCCAGCAAGGAGAGAGGCAGAGGGTAGGATATAGTGTGTTGTGAAGTGAGAAGGAGAAACCCTGCTGTCTTACCTGAAATAAATTTTCCAATAGTCTAAGGGAGAGCGCTTTAAAACACAAATTGATGGCATTGCTTAACACCTAAGGGCATTCACTGATGCGGTGATACAAATGTTGGGTTTATGAGACTCCCTAAATGCTTGCATGTGCTCAAGGGTGGGTTCGGTGGGTAGCACCAGTTCATACCTCAGCCTCTGGGAAAGCCTCCACAAGGGGCCGGTGAACTTTGGGGCTTGACCGGCCAGCCTGGCCCACACCAGTCCTCCTGCTGTTGCTTAGCTCAGTGTATGGTGCGGGCTGGCAGAGGTCCTGAGCTTGCCTGTGTGCTTTCTCTTGGGAGATTGCTAAAGGTCTGCTTCCATCCCTAGCCATTAGCAGGTACATGACAAGTGTGGGAAACGGTTCACAGAGGTGTACACTGGACTTTCCCTGTTCCCCTGCTGGAAGTGACATCTGCAGAGCTAAGCATTGCCCTAGCCCACAGTTACATTTGTTTCCCATGGGATGCTATTTAGTGCTACCAATGTTTACCAGCCGTGCTTGTCTGGCCCAACAGATAGTTTTTTTTTGTGGTGTGACACTTGTACTTTACATGTCTTATACAGCCGTGGAGACTGAGTGTCGAACTGGACCCAGTGACATTCTGAAGTAGAACAATGAGGGAATACGTGCCAGAAACGCGTCTGTCCCTGGCTATGAATGAGAACAATGCCTGGCTGTCAGGTTAGATGAGTCTGTCCCTGCAAAGGACACAGTCAGATTTGCAGAGCAAGTGTGGAAGAATTCACTTAATATCAAATGCTGTTGTTGGATTGTTGTATTTAGCTGTCACAGTGTGATGGAAGTTAGGGTTAGAGAAGTGTTCAATGTTGCTGCAGGAAACTTGCATGTCATTTTGAACTCTTGACTTGCACATAGACTGGAGCCAAAGATACCCGTAGAGATGCTCAGCATGTTATTTTTTTCAGTTGAACTGAGCCAGGATTCTGGGACAGCGGTATCCTTACTGTCAGAGTGAGAAATAGTTATCATATTAGGCTCTCTGCATGGCACAAACATCCAGGCTCGTTTATTGAATGATACATCAGATGCAATCCTCTTTATGTAAAAAATATGTTTTGTTTAAATATGCATGATTATCCTTTACAAAATAATAGAAGCTAAATTTTATGTTTGCTCTCAGAGTCTAGGATTGTTTCCTAGATTTTCCTTTTCTACAACAGAAACAAATAGCTTCAAGAGTCCTCTGAATAACTCTCACTGAATGATGAAAAAGGATTCAGTGACTAAAAACATCTCATTTTCTAATATCTAGCTAAACAACAGAGAAGCAATCCCTGTTTAAAGTCTTTGGGGTACCTGGAAATGAGGCTTAGGCATATTAAATGCAGACCTGGGTATGTAGTTTTCACTCTATCCCATCCACATTGTGAAATTTCTCCGTTTGTAGATGTGCTCCCTGGACGTGGTGAGGCCGAAGGACAATGAAGCTTTTTTGCTAGGCTCTCATGTGCAGAATGGCGTGTGTCAGGGTGCCTTGGGAAGGCTGCCTGGCATGTGCTGTAGCTGTTAGCTGCTGTGTCCCATTGGGAACTGGACCTTTCCTTCCTAGTTCTACTTTGCTTGCTGCTCCTCAGAGAAAAGGGGGTAGGTGACAGTGCAACAAAAAGAGGTGCTTTTGGTATTGGTCTTTAATTTGTGCACCAAGTACCTGGCTTCTGTCACTGAGGTGGGGAGGAACCATTGAAAGTCTATGTGGTCTAAACCCTGCTCAGAGCAGGGTGAACTTCGATCAGGTTGCTCATGACCCTGTTGACTCAGGTTTCAGGGTATCTTTAAGTGTGGAAATTCTTGGTTCACTGGGAAAGCTGAGTAAAGCTCCAGTGTAGTCAGCAGAGATGGGCCACTCCATGCTTTTAGCCTTTACTCTGAGATGCTGAGAAGTTTGGGAAGGTATATAAAGCTGTTTTACAGCAAAAGATACAGATACGATTATGTGTCTCTAGAAGACAACTAGTAAAAGCTACTTCTCTTCACACTTTGGAGCATTAGCTACTGTTTCTTCGTATGTTGGTTATATTCAGACTTACACAACTGCATTTTTAAGACCAGCCTACCATTTTTTTTTAGGTGCAGTTTGTCATCCTTTTTAACTCCCAGTGCAAGCATGGAAGCACCATTCCAATTCTATGTGGAAATGATCATCAAATAATTCTGGGTATAGTTTTAGCAGGTACCAGTTTCACCCACGTAAGAAGAAAAATAGGCAAAGGGTTCTCTAAAAATAACCATTGCCTGATGACGTTGCTTTCAATTGTATCTCTTCTACCAGAAAACTGGGTCACTACATTATGTTAAATATGTGCTAGCCACTGCAGTCCAATAGCTAACAGAAGTTCACCTTTGAACATTTTCTTGTGAGGAGGAATCCCTATGTGTCTTCCTAGGGAGAGGTAAAGTGAGTTGAGGAAGTGATTAGAAACCCTTTCCAGTATCCTTGCATCTCATCTCAGCTGTAACTGGTGCTCAGCTGTCTCTCTTACTCAGCTGCTCTCCTGCTGTTCTGTCCGATCTCTCTAATTTATTTGAGACCCACGCTTTGGGTTTGATTCAGTCTGGGTTACACCATCACTGGCCAGTTCCTGGCAGTGGTGCTGAGAAAATTTCTGCCTGAAGCATTGCTCACAGCAATGCCAGAAACTCTTCCTCCCGTGGGAGCTGCAGATGGGCAACACTTTCTTTGGGAGAGGGCTGTAATTTCCTCGAGGGGTCACAGGCAGGGCACCACGGGGATGTACAGAATTAACAGCCTCTGACCACCACCTCCCCGGCAGGCCACAGCACGGTACTCTGAGTGGGGTATCTGCCAGGGTGCTGGGGAGGACAGCCACAATGCTGGAGGTAGCCCTGCCTGCTGTTCCTGGCTGGCTGGTGTTCCTCGCTGCCGGCTTCACACGGCTTTTGAGCACCTTTCACTTCTCTGGCTGTCACATACCCTCACTGCCTCCTTATATCTGATAAGAAGGCACTGCCAAGCTTAGCGTGATTTGCCTCCCATCATTTTACAATCATGTGCCTGCTCCACAAATCTGCCCCTAGTTGCTGGGTAATTCTGTGCAATTTGGGAGAGCCAGGCAGCCATTCATCCTGGCTGAGATGGGGCACTGGGAGCAGAGTAGCAAGGGAGGGTTAAACCCAGTGTGTCCTTTCCATGAACAATGTCAGTGTTGCCCTGTGGAGAGAGGAGACCATTTATTTGCAAATGTGTGACTGACACAGGCTGTGCTGCAGTCGCACATGGGGGCAGGACCATGTGTGTCCCTCTGAAGGAGCTGATGCTGCTGTCCGGCCTGAGCTCCATCCTCACTCGAGTGGAAAGGACGGACAAAGCTTTATTATGTAACAGGAGTGGTGGTTCCCTCTCTTTGTTCCTGAAGAAAAGTATCATCCAATTTGGGGTATGCAGATGCTCTCAGCCAGACCTATTACTCTCAAGCATTAATTATCAGAATTTCCAGATACATTTTTTTTCTCTCTGACTTTTCTAGTTGATGACTAATGTCTCTTGATAATTATTCAACTCAGTTTGCTACTGAATTTGAACTTGCATATCATTAATCAAAGGTACAATTTCTTGTTTATTTTGGACATTTTTGACGAAACTCTGCGCGTCAGTCATACTGTCTCTCAGCACCATGCCATTACAGAAACCTTTCATACTTTACAAATTCCTGAAAGACTCCTAAGATAAAGTGAAAGACTTGTCTCTTTTAAATTGTAGTAGAAACAGCTTTGTTCCCAAGATGCTCTCTCCCTCCTCTGGACTTCATAGTGAAAGGAAGGTGTTGTGGGCACCACAGGTGGCTTGGACTCTATAGATGCTTTTTTGCTTATTTTATCATTACAGATCAGGTTTTATAACTGTACTGTGTTTGTAGTGCTGTGCAGGAAAACAGTTTTATAAGAATATAAAATGCTTTTTTAGTATTCATAGCCTATAATATCAGCAGGAGAATATGCTCTATTAAACACAACAGCGTATAACTGTTTAAAGTAAGTATGATGCTAGAGCCTTTACAATTTGGTTGATGGTTTCCATGATTTTACATGAGATAAGTTGTTATTTCCTTGAATACTTTATTTTATGGGAATTTATTGCTGTAGTGTCTGACCACCTTATAAATATGAATTAATTTAACCTTCAAAATTAATTCTTTTTAAACACACTTTGCAAATAGTCACAAGTAAAGAACAGTCCCTACCTCTCAAAGAAGTAGCGTTCAGACTTTAACATACGTTTCTTTTATGAGCTAGACAGCGACTTTCTGGCGAAAAAGTGTTCCACTGGAAAATGCTCTTGTCAGGCTCAAACTGTTCCATGGAAGTACAGTTTGATGACTTTTATGATTTTTTTTAATTTTTTTTTTTAAAGCTAAGCATGGTCCATCTGAGTTGAAGCTTTTTAGGTATACCGCTTAGCCTACCCTGTGAACAGCTTCAAGGCTCCCTGGGTCTCTGACTTCGTGGTTGATGGTGCATCTAAATTGTACAGAGCCCCATTTTGGAAGCAGATTTTAAAAACTGGGTTTCCCCATGACACAGAAATCTGCTTCTGACTGTTAACTTGGACCATATGATCTCCAAAGCTGTGTACTTGCCGAAACTGAAATTTGACAGAGTACCTAAAGATCACTTTATGATCAGTTGTTTATAGATTCTTACCAGCCCAGATGGGAAATGGGTGGTTTATTCCTGCAGATTATAACAGGTAGCAACAAACCCATTCTGTCTGTCTTACTAAGTTCCACTGTTTCTTCTGACTGGAGAAGGTGAAAAGCAATCTCACTTGTCTGCTTGCCAGTCTTACTTGGCAGATGATCGTGGAGCAACATTTGGCATTGATGAGCAGGGAACTCTAGGAAAGTTACATGGTTATAGCCCTGCGGGGAAGTAGCTGACATTACTAAAACTGAATGCATTGGAATTATACGAATAAGACTTTGAGTCTGTAAGACCAGTTGCAGGAAGGGGAAAAGGCCCTGCAACAAGTCCAGTTGTGTTGCTCACATTCGCCTTGGTTACCACTTTGTAATTATCCAAAAGCAGTGGAAGGTAATGGTAGTGTTTGCTTTGACTTTAGTAATTTCTGACCAAGCACTTAATGAAAAGACTAGCTGTCATTGAAGTTGCTGTATTCAGAATACTTTGAATTGTGTTAACAATGCAGATCCCTAAATAAATACAGTGTAAAAGTCTTGTTAGTTAGAAAACATGCATAAATAAATGTTTGCATATATCGAGATAGTTTGTCTTAAGTTGCCTCACTGTATGAGGTAACTGTTGTTTACTTGGACATTGCAATACTAGGGATGAAGAACTTTCAGAAAGACCAAGGACAAAATAATAATAGAAACTCCTTCCTAAAACAATAAACATTTCAAATCTGTCTCTAATCTGTATACAGTATTTTAATAAAGCAGTTTCTAGGAAGAATTAGTTAATAGCTAGCTTAGTTGCATTAATCTGAGTAATTGCTCAAAATATTAATAAAGGTTGTAAAATTTTCCTCTGATGAAATTATTAAACATACAACTAAGAGGCACACTTTCCCATTTTTGAAGCTATTCTTACTGGCTTTAGTTGCATGGATAGATGCATTAAATAGAACAGATATATTTAAAAAAAAAAAAGTTATGTAATCTCTGAGCGGCGTAGAAATATTTCAGCTTTTTTATTTTTACCAATAAAATCACAATGGGAATCGTGTCATGTCCTGCCAGCTTTCATTGTAAACTCTAGTGATACAATTATTTGGAAAGGTAAATATAGATGAGAAGACTCTGTTGGAGAGAAATTCCTATGGATCCATAATCTAAGAGGAAACATAGGCCCTTTATTTTCATGTCACAGCACCCTATCTCTCTACATGCACCCACGTCACTGATTTTTGTGACAGTAAATGATTTTTGCTGGTCAAATATTTGACTCACTTGTTTGGTTAATGTCACAGTTGGCATCTTTCACTCACATACATGCATAGTTTTGTTCATGGACAAAACAGGGACCAACTTTAGAGTAAAGAAGAGAAAGCACCACGAAGCTTAAAAATTATAATTCAAAGAGCCCTAGATTTCCTTAGTGTTCACTAATGATGATGAGTGTGATCTCTCATTTTGTATTTAAATGTGAGTTTTGCTCAGACCCCTGTGCTACTTTTCCAGATACGGGGTGATACGAGACAAGGTTTGCCCATTCCGTTCCTGTTGTTCAGATGTTACTGATTTGATTTCTTGGCTATAATATCTTCAATTTGTAAAAGTGTCTCTTACCTATAAAAAAAACCAACTGAAGGCATACGATTCTGCTAAAAACATACCACCCCTCTAGATTTAATTATTGCAATGTATATTGCAGTGATTTACTTTTTTCTGGGTTTATGCCTCTACTTTTAAAACATATTTCTGAGTAAAAATAAGAATTTGTATATTTTTTTTTTTTTTCCCCAGACCAAATGTGTGTGGATCACGTTACAATGCTTACTGTTGCCCTGGATGGAAAACTCTACCTGGCGGAAACCAATGCATAGTCCGTAAGTTAATCCAGTTATATGTTGTGACTGGGATTTATCTTTGTCCCGCTAGTTCAGGGTATTTTTAATTGTATACCAGAACTGAAATGTGTTTCTGTATGGTTTCAATAGCAGCTGTACATCATTTCTGTACCATTTCAATATATTAAGCTAATATACAAAGTTTTGTGGGCTACAATACAGTGATGTGATACCAGTATTTAACAACGGATTAATCTCATCCACGTGTTCTGTTGAAGTCTGTGGTAAAGGAATCCAAGGGGTGTGTGGACTCTCAGGAGCTGTGGAATATGTTAATCTGTTTAAGTAAATGGAAGGAGGCAACAGCATCTGGCCAGCAAGTGCATTTTCTCTGCTTGTTTGGACCGTATCCCTGAAACATATGTGTAGGGATATACATACATACATACATTCCTCATAGTGCTGTATGCATATTCATGTGTAAGGGTACAATGTGCCATAAATAATTATTAAAGGCACTTTGCCTCAGGCCGGTAAGACCCTCTCCAGAGATACTGGGAGTTATTATGCTTCGTGTGTTTGGTGCAAAAATAGAGCCAGCATTTTAAGTGCTGCCTCAGTGCCATCCTTCCTCCAAGAGAAATCCAGTAAAATGGACCACAGTTTCACTTTTCCAAGGAAATCTCCCTGTATCTAGTGTGACTTGTGGTATGTTCCCAGACTTTCTGTAACAGATTGTCTAGGTCTAGGTTTTAGGTGTCCCCTATAGAGATGCGGACGAACAGGTGGAACTCTCTTGGAATCTGTCGTACGCAATTTAATGAGTTTGTAGGCATTTATGTTATGTTACTGAATGCATATTTTCTATCAGGTGTTTTTTATGCGTCTTAGGTTTTTGAAACATGTTTTAAAGGCATTTATGTTTTCTTTATAGCAATCTGCAGACATTCCTGTGGGGATGGATTTTGCTCTAGACCAAACATGTGCACATGCCCAAATGGTCAGATAGCCCCCTCCTGTGGTTCAAAATCAAGTAAGTATTTCTTCTGACTTTGATACTGCTCTTTAGAGTCTGTGAAGCTACCAACATATGTCAGATAGTTTAGTGGTCAATATTTAAGACAAATAACCTCTGAGTCACCAGACGTACTTTTACCAGAGGAAGAAAGGCGTAGCCTCCTATGATGAAACTGAAGAATGACTCAGAGACTAGCTATTGGGGCCACTCTTTTCTGTCAGATTAAAACCAAATTAGTTTTATTGAAAGCTATATTCATTTGCAGGTTTATTGCAATAATTCCTGTCTTCTTTGTTTTCTGGAAAAAGCCTTACGTCTGTACAACACTAGACATGCACACATACGCAGTGCAGAAGTTGTGATGGTAGAGAGATGACTGGTGACAATCTGGCTGAATGTGGTTTGCTTTGTAATTTCACTCTCATTGTGGGGCTTACTAAGCCAAACACTACTCTGTGTTTTATGTACATAGGCCTACCAGTATTATAGCGTTTTCTTACCAGGCTCAATACGTATCTTCTGGCTCTAATATTGCTGACCTTATTCAGGTGATACTTCTGTAGGTGCTAGAAGTACTGAACTCAGCAAAGTTTTTAAGTGGAGCAGCTTTTCATCAGAAAAATAAATAAAGGTACTTTGGAAATGAAACTTTTCAGAGAGATGACTCTTAGAAATGTTTGGATTTCAAGTCTTCAAGGAAAGTTCCCCAGATCCAGAAAAAAATTAAGTAAAATTGTATTAATTTGGTGAACCAGGATAGCTTAATGGCTGATCATGGATAGAGTATTTGATATGAAGGAGGATTTAGTTTGGGATAGTATCTCAGTTCACATCTGAGATGCCGGCTGTAAAGTCCATATTTTCTTATTTTAGTATGGTGCTTGTCTCTCAGATTGTAGCAGATTTTTATTTTTATATAAAATGTGAGGTTTCCAGGAAGAATTTAGGGGGAAACTGGTTCCCACAAATGCCTTAACTAGATGAACAACATATTAACTGAAGTCAGCGGGGGATGCACTCAGCTGAAGTCTGTAATATGCAAAACGGTCATCTTTATGATTCTGAATATCTTTTCAGACTCAATGTGTGGTCTGCTTTGCACCTGTATGTTTTACCTTGCTATTTTTTTTATTTCCTAGTTGGTAAGTGTTTTCCCACATAACCAACCACTTCAGCTTGTGGCTTTAGCATCCTTTTCATGCAATAACCGTAGAAAAACAGTAACAACTGTGGAATGGAATGGAATGGCATGTACTAAAATGGTAAATACTGTTCTTTGTAGTTCAACCCCTTTCTCTGGCTCCTGTGATGTCTGTTAGGGAGAGGCTAGCATGAGGAGGATATGGAGCTTTATTGCTCCCAGAGAGTACTGGAAGGAGGAAGGATGCAAAATGCTGCAAAATGTGTATTTTGTTGGGTTCCTGGCTCGATTTGCAGCTACTGTTTCACCAGGTCTGTAAGACTTAATCCCGTAAGCCAGTGAAGGAAAGTATGACCTTCTCCAAAGTCCCATTCAGGTTACAGGAGAGATATATCCCTACATCTGTTACATGTTTTGGTACCTTAATAAAAGGCAGGAACAAGCAGGCCTTAGTATTACCTCATTTTTTTCTTTGGCCACACTGAGGTATTTTCTGAGTCAAGATTTAAAAGAATAGTAGAATATGAATAAAGTTACAGTTCCTTTTGTGGTTCTTTTCCTGAGATATTCTACCATGGATCTTCATAGTTTTAGCCCTCATTGGAGTTGCACAGATAAATAGGTGCAGAAGGCCTTTACTACAGTTTTTAATCAAGCAGCTTCTAAAGCCTAAGTGACATAGGTATTTTGGTTTTTAACAATTACTACTTTTAGGTATGAATATTCTGCTAACCATAAGCTTTAACCAGTGCTGACATTATTTTCCTTACATTGCTACATAGGTTTGTCCACTTTTAAATGTTGCTTTTTCGTATATGGTATAAAGTATTAACACTTTACGAATATACTTAGAAGTTGGCTTAAAAAAGGTATTCTTTATAATGAACGAAACGATTAAGATACATCTTGTGTGTGTGGTCGCATCAACTTTATTAAAACAAACCAGTTGTAAAAGCAAAAGTGTCTTGAATTGTAGAGAAAAAAAGACTCCACTGCCTCTGTGCACTCTTGCGTAATGATGTTTATGACCCAGCACCTCATTAGGACTTACAGAACATACCCTTTCTGTAAGTCATTTGCTCTGTTGGCACCGTAGAGAAAATCCATGAATGTGAATTTACACAATAGACCACAATGATTTAGATCTGCTGTTAGGAAACGAAGTAAACATAAACATAAAAGATACTGTTTGACATTAAAGGGTTACTGTCAACTCCAACTGGTAACAGTTAATATTTTGTCAGAATATGCATTCAGGAAACCTTATTTTAATTATACATTATAAGAAATAGGAAAAACCCTCTTATCATCTACCTTTAATTATTAACATTAATACGTTTGTCATATTCAAAATAGAAATAAATATGAGTGAAAATGCCATGATTTCTTAGGATTAAATGTATAGCTTCTGATACATGAGATGTGTCTGAGTTGTCTTTTGGATATTTTAAGCTACATGTATCTCTATTATTAAGGAATCAGTAGTGGGCACAGGTTTTATTGCATGTACAGCCATAAGCAGGAACAGAATTCACAGTGGCTCTTTTAGAGTGATTGTCTGTCGGAATGAGACAATTAATGCAGATTGGAAAGCAAAACAGAGCCTGCAAGTTTGAGTCTTACGTGGGTCTGTTGTTGGGACTTTTCTGGTTACAAGTCAGCTTTAGGAATCCGATCGTGGTTGAAAAGATCAACCGGTGGTTTTCTCAGCAGGGATTTTCTTGACATCAATGAACTTTCTGGCTGAGTAGTGGTTATTTCTGTGCAGTTAGTGAATTCTTGAGTGTGCTTACCGTAGGGTTGGAGATAAGATTGGCGTGTGTGGAGGCGTCCTCCCTGCTGGTTCTGGTGTGTGGGTGGCTCTAATGTTGCAGGTGCATGTGTGGGGAGATGTCCTACGCCCTGTGCTGTGCCGGCTCTGCAGTGGCTACTCTGCTGTTACCTCCCAAACAATCTGGGCCACGGCTGCTTTGGCCTTCTCTGTGCCAAAGATGTATCCTGTGATCCTGCTGCGCTGTTAGAGTTGCTACTCAGCCCCTGTGGGACCAGGGGGTTGACTGAGGAGGAGAGGGATCTCTTCCTTCAGCATCAGGCACCTCCTGCTGTCCCCAGGGTTGAGTCAGGTATGTCTCTGAGCTTAGCCACCGGTTTTGCTTCCAGCCCATTTTAGTCAGAATGGCTTGGGCTGGCCTAAGCAGGGAAGGCATTTGCTGCTGGGGCTGTCTCTGAAGGAAGGGAGCTGTGGCAGAGGCAGTGAGAGCTCTGGTGGGTACTGGGTGTGGCAGCTGGTGGGGACAAGTGTCTGTACCCCCCCAGCAGGCTGATTATGCTGACAGAGTTCAAAATGGGTCCTGTTGCTCCCCCCCCACCCCGCTAGCAGCTTCAGAGAAACCAGATGAGGACTGAGGTCTCCTCAGAGATGGTGCTGCTGGGAGGGAAGGCTGGAGCCTGGGCCTTTGGCTTCACGCCCCGGGCCTTTCCACTCTTTGGGGTGGTGTGGGAGGTGTCCGTGCAATGGCAGTAAAATGTGGAGCTCAGCTCCTTTTCTTATATTCTGCTGCTGTCAGAAGTGGCAAAAGGTCTTGAATTTTAAATGTTTCCAGAGTTTTCAAGGCTGCTGTGGATTTTCTCATCACCCCACGCAGGGCTGCAGGCCCACATCCCATCCTGGCTCTAGCTGCCCTCTCTCCTGAGTCAGTCACTTGACAGAGAAAGCACGCTGAGCATCTGGGATGCGATGAGGCCGTCATTCCTTGTTTACAGCTCCTGGCAGGCAAAGCCCTGCGTCATGCACGGCTGGGGTTGGGAGCGTTTCCTCGGCAGTGGCACAGAGAGATGAGAGGCAGACGCTCCTACTTTGTGGTGCCCTCTGGCCGTACCTGCAACACACCCTCAACTCGAGGTGCTGGGCAAGAGCTCCACCAGTTTTCCCACCTGAGGATCACAGACCCTCACAATGTCATGTTTTATTAGTTTGGAATTGCAGAGTAGAAGTCATGTGTGTTACCTTTTGTCTGCTTGATGGGCTCCCGAATGTTTCGTGAGCAATTGTGGTGTGATAGTGCTCTTGGTGTGATGAAGTCTTTACTCAGTTTTGCTGAGAATTTATTAAAAAAGTCAGGAACTGCTATGCTTAAATGTGCAGCTTCTTGTTTCACTTTGATAGACAATGCAAAGGTTGCCCACACACAAAGCATGTGTGGATGTGTTTGGTCTGTCTGGCTCTTTTGCAGATTTATAAAACTGTGTTCCTTCAGTTATTCCCGTTTTGACTTCAGAATTTTCCAGTTCAGATTGTTTACCAATTGGACCCAAAATAGAACAATAATTGATTAAAAGCAATGATTTGTTAATGTTGTTAACATTTCCTGTGCATGCCGAGTTAAGGCAAAGCTATATGCATTGCTTTACCAGCCTTAGGTAATTCCTGTGCTTTTTCCTTGTGTCTCTATCAGTGTGACACCTTGGAACAGGTTATTTCAGTTACTGGAATATCTCTGCTGGCATTAATGGAATTGTTGATACAGTTGAGAAAAGAGACGCTGAACCTGCACTAATATGCTACTTTTCAAAAATGCAATATTGAAATCATCATCTGAACTCCAGACAGTCTTCACATATGTTGCTATAAACTTCTGGAAGGGTAATATTTCAGAGTAGTCTGTATGATTTTGGAAATACTGTTTTCAACATTCCCTCAGAAGAAGTCAGAAAATAAACAATTAATTTACTGACTGTATGTCACTGATTTTCTTGTATGGTAATAAGGAGAAAACTCGCAGGCTTGAATAGCTCATTTTAACAAAGATGACTGGGTGTCTCAGCAGCCTCCCATAACGATTTTAGTTTAAAAAGGAGGAATAAATATTTTACCTTGGAAAAGTTCCTTTAAGAAGCAGTAAGACAAATTATGGAAACTTTGTGTGTGTGTTATGTGTAAAATCATTCCTCATCCTCAAATGAGGAAATAAACTTTACTTTTACTTGAACAAATAATATGAAAATTATCATATAAGCTACTGTTAACCTTTTTATCTCGACTGAAGTTCAAACTATTTAAATGGTTTTGGTCTTCATGTGGGAATGGAAATTAGCTTTTGGCATAGCTTGCTCTAATTGAAATCAGTTTGTGGTTTTTAAGTTCCTTCCCTGCTTGACAGATGATATCATTTCCTATGCTTTTTGTAATCCCCTCTGTTTTTCTAAGATTGTATAAAGCTAAGTTGAACTACACATTTTAAAGTAACTATACACCTTTTTCTGACCTACTTAGGACTTTGTCCAAAAATCTTCACCAGATATTCACTCTATATTTGCAGACAATTTTACTTTTTGTTGAGGAACGTTAGTACATTTTTGTTGCCTGAGCTACACATAAAGCAGAACAAAGATGTATCAGAACTATCAGACTTCAGAAATATAACATACAGGTTTTACTTTTAGAATTGAAGAATTAAGGGTACTGGTATTTTAAATGCCAGATTGTTTTGAATCCTTTCTCCAATTGCATGTTTAACTTGGGTTCTGTGGATTTATATTGCTGTGGAAGGCAATACAGTTAACATTATTATTTCTACTTGAAAATAAAAATAAAATTCCATTCACATACTTCTGAACAGTGAAAAGCCAAATGATGCTGAAGGGCTTTGTGCCACAGGAAAAATTCAGTGGTTGGCGTGGCACCTGTTAGCAGCAGCCTCTGGCGGGACGTGCAATTTTTTAGTCCTGAGCATTTCAGACAGTGTGGTGTAGGTATCCAGTGCTCCGTTGCGATCTGCTGAAATGCTGATCAGACTGTAATCCTATCTGGGGAGGAGCCTTTCATGTGGTTCCTGTTAAGAGGGAAACCATTTCCCAGCTGCTTGCTGGAGTGCCCCAGTTCACAGCTGTGTTGGACAGTGGGACCTGTAAGGAGGACTTCACTTTGTTGGAGCCCTGTCTGCTTCTCTATGCCTAATGAAAAGCCTGAAATACTTCAAGTTGTTTCTAATGTCTAGTTAAAAATTATATTTGTCCTTATTGCTAGAAAAATGTAGCACAGACTTTTATGCTCGAATGGCATGAGACTTGAGCTGCATGTTAATCATGACAAATGGTGGGGCTGCGGCTGAGGAGAACGTGCTGCTGCTGCTCCGCTGCCTCTGCTTCTTGTGGGGGAAGGCTGCTGGCTCTGGGGAAATGCTATCTGTGGGCTCCGCAGCCCCCAGGCACAGCAGCCAGTAGCAGCTTTCCCTGGAGACGGGATGAGCCCACAGATGGCGTACAGGAAGAAATCACTCTTCTTTTTCTTTTTCGTGCAAGAAGTCCTACCTGGGCAGATCAGTGTCTGGTATTGCACGTGTTCGCAAAACTGGACTGTTTTCAGGCGTGCCCTTATATGCTTCCCTTTAATACTTTCCTTCCCCATTGTCCAGATGATAAGACTCTCATTCTTCTTGGTGATATCTGCCAGAAATTTAGTACTTTTCCCTTACTGATGGCCTTTTCTTATCATTGCGAACTAGGAGACAAATTCTGTGGATTTATGCTCATGTGAAATGCCTTTGACTTCAGTGAATAAGGGTGGTATCAAATTCTTGCACCATGTCCTATATTCCTTAGGAACTGTAAATCAGTGTTTTCTGTATTGCCATTTTAAGTATCTGTTACGAAATACACATCCTTGGTTTCCAAGTCTGGTTTCTAGTTCACAGAATCAATGCTTAAAAAAAGGACAATCCTTTAGCAGACAGTTAAGTGTTTCTGACTGATTTGATTTAACTGAGGAAAATCTTTTTTCCTTTCAAGTACAACACTGTAACATCCGGTGCATGAATGGAGGTAGCTGCAGCGATGACCATTGTCTCTGTCAGAAGGGATATACAGGAACACACTGTGGACAGCGTAAGTACACTTTTATTTATGTAGATATTGTGTGCAGTTAAGTAATTCTGGAATGTGTGGATTGGGCACCCTTTAGCAGTAAATTTCAACTGATGTCGAGCTTGGTTTTGATCAGGTACAGTGGAATTTTACAGGAAAACACATGACTTTGTAATGAATGCCGAGTGAATTCTTTCTGATCAGGACTATTAAAATAAACATCATGTGAATTCATAATAATTGGATATAACTTGATCCTGTAGTTCTCACACTACAGTAATTCTCATTGACCTCCAGGGCTTTCCACTCAGTAGAGCAATAGGCCATACATTTAGAATTTACATGGGATTTGGTTTTCATTTTACAGACAAATTTAAGCTTTTTAATACAAAGCCTTATTTTAATTTCAGGGGTTTGTTTCAGACTTAGCTAGTATGCTTTAGGAATTTTGCTCATTTTGACATTCTCTTATTAGAATTGATTGACATATTTTTTTATTTCCTCAATCGATCCTGAGCCAACAGCATTCCTGGATCTATTGCTTCAAATCTCTCCCAAACTGACTCTGGTGGTCTCTTGCTCTTCTTGGCTGGAATGCTGTGAAGAAACTCAAATAAGGATGTAGGCACTGCTTTTAACCAAGGCTGTCGTGTTGCTATCTAGTGAACTATTGGTCCGACAGAGAAAATGTGTTTAGCTCATTTAATGAAAACCTTTTGTGCTCTGTCAAAATCAATGGCACACTTTACGTGAACTTCAGTGGGACCAGGAATTTACTCTAATAATCTGGAAGAGGATCACATGGTGAAAGGATTAAGAATCGTATTTCTGCCTTCTCTGTGAAATATCAAGTGGATAAAAGAGGATAAATGGAAACCTTTCTACTGAAGTGACTGTGAAATGGAACAAAGAATAACATTACTCAATGAGCATCAAATTGTATTTAAAAGCCCGTTTTTCATGTGCATGTTGTATTTTCTGATTATTTTTGAAAGCAACTGATTTTGAAGTCTATTATGAGGAAAATTGGTTTCAGAATCTCGTGACAGCATCATACAGGGGAAGAATATCTTGGATTAATATAGACAAAGTAGATATTGATTGCATTTTGCTATCCTAGTTGATAGCATGAAGTATTTAACATCATCAAACAGCCTTTTAATACCGGTTTGATGTTCTATTATGGTAGTGGAACAAATACTTAAAAAAATTTCCTTCTAAATAGGGGAAAAAATTCAGGATTTAGAGATGAAATTTTCTTCTGCACCTTTATCTACAATCTCTACTATTTCATTGTTTGTTTGTTGAAAGTTTGGAAGAGATGTTGTATTGAAGCTATGGGATTTCTAGCCATCCCAAAGAAAAAGGCTCTGAGAGATTAGAAAAATTGTATTATTACTGTGTTTATGTTAATGCTCACTTGCAAAGATGAATGCATGATACTGATGAGGCCAGGAAATAGGAAAAGTTCGTAAGTGATTCTGGAAAATAAAGTATCCTATCCTGATATGTTTACTATTTTTATCAGTTTACCTGAGTTGGACAAGTATATACCTTCTTATTTTTCTGGAAATAGCTCAATAAAGATTACTTTTGCCTTCCCTCTGATGCAGCTGTCTGTGAAAATGGATGTCTAAATGGAGGGAGATGTGTGGCTCCGAACCGATGTGCTTGCACATATGGCTTTACTGGACCTCAGTGTGAAAGAGGTATGTGTCCTGAAACGGTGGGGGAAAAAAATGAAGTTCCAACTTGTTTAATAGGAACTTAAAAGTACTTAAATAGTAATATGATATAAAATATCTAAATAGTAATATTTTATTGCTGTCTATGAGTAAAGTAAAATAGAATGAACATTCTTGTAGAATGCAGAGTAAGGAAGCTTTACTGAAAAGAAAATTCCAGTCTCTGGAAATTATGGAGATATTAGTTACGAACTAACACAAATGAAAATGGTAGAAACTTTCCTAAATGACATTTTTAATGAGAAAGAAAACTTCGGCATTGATTTCAAACCAGTAAAATCTTATCTTCTTTTGTAATTTTTATATATCACAAGTGTTGATTGATATGATTTTAAGGCTTAGTTCTTCAGTTCACGGTAGGTTTATCAGGTGTCATTTTCTTTTCCTGGGCCAAAAATCCCCATTTATATGCTCTTAACAGTAGGATGGTTGAGCCATTACCTGCTTTAATCTGCTTTAATCTACAGTTGAATTGATTTGATTTGGTTTTGTTAGTCTTCAGACTGAAAATAAATTTTTAGTAGCATTTTTAGCAATATGTGAGCATCATAAGGGCAGATGCCAGGATGAAACACACGTAACTGATTAAGGCCCTTCTTTCCTTTACATTTTTTGCTATGAAAACACTCCAATGGAAGAGATGGCAAATAAAAAATATTGATAAGTGCTTTTACTCAAACTTCAGTTTCTAAGTCAAAAGAAAAGTTCTTTGTATTTCTGATACATTTGCTTACCAATGATAAGTGGCATCTCACCTTGTGTCTTTGGCATGTTATATTTTATTTTATGCTTCTTTCAATTTTGTACAGATTTATTGTTATGAATTTTAGCTTTTTATTTGTCTATCCATAGTGATAATCGCAGCTGTTTCCATATGAAAACACAGCTATACCGACTGTATGCCTCATATCTAGATTACTTTCAGGGTTATTAAACCCATTTAATGTTTCATTTCAGAGAGAGATATAGTGAACAATGTTTAAGTCTTCTGTTGAATTTTGTAATATTAAAAAAACCCAAACCAAACATTTTCATTTGTTAGAGCCATCAATTGATCTGTATAGTTGGAAATTCATATGTACTGCTCATGCAATAGGTCTCGTTACATATCTGTGAGTCTGGGACAGAATAGATATTAATAACCTAATTTTGGTCTTGCATGTAGGGAATGCGCTTATCACGTGAAATTTTTGTCAGCAAATGTGCCTGATGATCACCACTGTTGGTGCCCTCACAGGTGAAGGCTTTGAGCCTTCAATCCAGTGAAGAGGTGTAAAGTGCAAGTTCAGAAGATTGTTCAGTGCTTCTTTTATGTTGCCTGATCTGGGGCTGGTTTAACTCCACCTCGTTAGGCCAAGTTTCAAGGCTGAAGCCTGCTAACAGCTTCAGTCTTGTCTCTCTGGGCTTCTGCCTGGTGTGTCGGGTGGAGTGAGAAACTGGTGACACAGAGCCAGTTGAGCCAAATCATGCTGTCAGGAAATCAATCCCATGCATGTTGCTTAGCACAATTGAGGTGGAAATCTGTAATTTATATGCCTTGTTCATAGACAGGTTTAACTTAGAATATGTGTTTGATCCTATACTTATCAATAAAAGGGAAAATAGACATTAACAAGCTGTAGTATTTCTGGCTAGTGCTCACTGCAGTTGATGCCAAATGACAGTCATATCTCCTAGAAAACCTCTGAAATCTGGCTTCTTTCACAGATTTCCTGCAGCTTCTCTACCTAGCTGAGCTAATTTGTTCCCCTCCTCTGAAAAGGGTGTGGTGATTTTTGCTCTGAGAATCACATTATGCCATCAGAAAAACTTTTCCTGAAGATAACTTTTCAAGGATAAGCTAATGTTGGTCTTAGTCAGAATAACTTGCATTGTTCAGCACATGCACCTGTGTGGTCCTTAGGGAGTTATCTGGCTGCATGTGATGTTACACATCTGTCAGCTAAGTAAGCTCCATAGTTTGAATCTAGCTTTGGAAAGTTATGTGGATTCGTGACACTCCCTGGTGGGCTTCTGATGTATATGTGGATGGATGTTATCCAGTAAATTGACAAGATTCATGCCTTGTAGAGTAAAACCGTGTCTTTATTTGAAAGGAAAAAAAAATAGGGGAGTCGGGAGGAAAGAGAACAAAACCAAACCAGAGCATCTCTATGCATGGGGAGGGGGGGAGGCGCAAGAGAAAGAAAACTACTCAAGAGCAATGATCTCTTAAACTATCGCATTTCTGGGGGGGACTGAAGAAGCAGCTTGTTTTGAAAACATCGTTTCTGGATATAAATGTAATGTGAAGTGATACGGTTTTGCGGCATGAACGGTCTCCATCTGCTTGGCTGTGGTTTGACTTCTAGGTTATGCCATGCCACAAGCTAACAGTGATGCAAGTAGTTTACTGCTGCACATCACACAGGGCTTTTTTCTACAAGCATCAGCTAACAGTAACAGTCACAGAGTGTGTGTAGCATGTATATCACAGGCCAGAGAATATTCCAGCTTTTGCTGCATGTGTCGTAGCTTAGAACTGTCTTCAATAAAACAATGTCGAGGCAACCAAATTCATGGTGATTATTTCAATAATCTGATACGGAGAACAAAATGTTGCAGGCGATTGAGCAAAGTTAGAGATAGTTCCTTACATCCAGAGACAAGATGTGTAGTTCTGTTGACTGTTTTAAGTAGTTTTTCCATACATTTGATGCATATTTGTAACACAGATTAGCCTGATTGGTATTATATCAGTAAATGCTGAGCATGTGACTGTTAATGAAGATCTACAAGACTTCCGTGTAGGCCAGTAGCTTCAAATATATGCACAATTGAAAGGACTTTATCTAGTAAAAGACCTGCTGCTTTTACAATGCAGCAAACTCCATCAAATTCGTGGCATGAGTATTTTTGTGTATTTGTTCACCATCCTTTGAGGGGGTAGCAGTAGGCCTTGAACAGTTTTGGCACACAAATGCTTTTTGTGTGTCTTAGAATTGTTCTTGATAGTATAAAACACTATAAACAGGAGCAAAAGGAATTGTTAGATTCATCATTATCCATGGAGTTCTTCATGTTCTGAGAGTGTACCATGTCACTGGTGAGAGGCTTAGTCAGAGCTGGATTGGTGATTGTAGAATGGTCAGAAGTGATACACAGGTACTGTTTAGCTCCCAGGCTGTTGGATATGGTATTTGGCACCTTCCCAGAGTGGGGGAGGCCTCCTGGGCGTACTGTCAAGTATATGCAGGTGTATCACAAGTACAACAGACTTGGGTTTTCTGTGGGATAATGTTAATCAAGAGGGTGAACTTGACATAAGCTAAAAAGTAAAATTGTAGTGGAGTTGGAAATGCTTCCTGCCGCAATTTAAGACACGTTTTAAATACATAGTCCAGGAAGGAAAATATTTCATGGATATTGGCTCCGTTAAAATTTGAACTTCAAGCATTCCTTCTGGAAGGTGCTGAGTTCTCTGGCTGCGATCCAGTGACGGACTTTGACATGCATTTAAATTCAAACCTGACATGTCAATATGCCTGAAATCACGCAAGTGCTTAAGGAGCTTGCTGGATTTTGGCCCAAGCTTTCAGAGTCAGTTAAGATCTGAGAGGTGCATTCAGCTTTTAGGATATTGTTTAGTCATATTATTAATGAGAAGAAATCACAAGTAACAGAAAATGCAAGCAACCCAAAATTTATTGTAATGGTTAAAAACTGGACGCCATATTGACGTCATTGACTTTTAATGCTGAATAACTTAAGCTACAGATTCTGCAATTCCTTTTAGAGTCACTAAAGAGATTGAGAGCAGAGACCTAGTTTATGCTCCCTGGAGGATGATTCAGAACATCGACAGCTCTTTTTATTGTCTGTGAAAGAGCCTAGTGGATTTAACTGGCTATGCGAGATACCCACGTTTGGGTCATGTGAAAACACTCCCATGTCATGCACTTTTATGAAAGCCCAGAGGAAAAAGGGCTGTTAGAAGCTCAGAAGGATCAGACATCCCTATCGGATCTGGGAGAACTGTGTCCTCCAAACTTGTGCATAAAAGCTTTCTTCACTCTGAATTTGTTTCTCTTTGGACATTTGGATGATTATGCTTTAAGAGGGTGAATTCTATATAATATAAAATTGTATATTGTTGTTATCCTGGTATTGCAAAAATGCAATGAAATGTGCTTTTCTTTTTCTGTCTGGATCCATTTAGAGGAACACAGTGGAAGCTTAGAATGTGTTACAGCCCTGTTTGTTTATTTGAATGCTTGTGACAACATCAGGGACTCAATCCTGCTGCATTTTGGAGTTTTGCCACTTGCTTCGCATAGGAGCAGAATTTGGCCTGATGTAGTTCAAATATTAAAAACGTACCACGTGTGTTTTGTTTTTTGTTTTTGTTTTTTTACTGGACTCAGAATATGAGCAAACGATTGCTTTTTCTTCAAACAGAGTCTTTTCTGTACGCTCTTTTCATGGCAGGAATTTTTGCATAATTTTTAATTATATTTGGCCATTATTAAAAGTCCCCAGAATTAATGCCATATGTAAAAATATCTTTCCCTGAACCTCTCTATGAAAGTGCAGCCGATAAAAGTGGTCGAGAGTAGTGTAGTACTGTGTGTAGTTTTTTCTTTCTAAATATTACAACGGGTAGAATGTTTTCACAAAGAGGACACTGCACCCCGTAGTGTGCCCCGTCTCTGGTATTTAGTCTAAATGGAAAGTAAATAACAAAGTGTAGATAGCAGTAAAAGTATGTTCTCAAAGCCTTATGTTGCATTTAAAGTAGTATTGCAGCATATGGTAGCTGGCAAACATTTGAATAAACTTGATTTCTGTAGCTGTCTTCCAAGAAACACATCTGTTGACATAGCCATGTAGTTTCTGCAGCCCTGTAACATGAATGCGTGTAAAGTATTATAGCAGCAAACTAAAGGATGGCTAAGCTTGAAGGCTGGGAATAAGGATTCTTGCGCTTCATTTTCCCCTTGAAAAATTATGAAAAATGGCTTCAGACTGAAGACGAATATATTCAATCAGAGTGACAATTTACTGCCTTGAAAAGAATTTTAATAAATTTTGCCACTCTTGATGTCTTTCAGTGTCTTCAATTATCTTTTCTAGAAAAGAGGTTGAGATAAATGGATGAGGAGTTTTTTGATTTTTAAAATTGAAGCTGCAGCTTAATGGTGGAGAAGTGAGCCTCTGGAAAATAACTGTATGTGTTTTAAGATGGTTTATAATACTTAGCAATATAATCAATAGATCTCTGGATCTGACCTCAGCACTAAGTTCAATCTGTTATTTAATGCCAAAAAAACATTTTTAGGATCTTGTGGATGTAAAGGATTTTATCTGTTGTTCTGCTCCTTGCAAATTACACCCTATAACCAGTCCTATGTCGCTTGCTCTATGCTTTGTGCATCTCAAAATAATCCCATAGCAAGTCTTAAAATGTCTCTTCAGATATATGCTTAAAGTCTAATCAAGATCCAGAAGTGATTCAGTACATATGGCCTTGTGGGTCTCTTGTGAGATGTGAGGACTCCAACTTTTGTACATGAAGCTGAACATTTACATTTTGTTCCAAATTGAGTTTTGACTTTAGTCAAACAAATCAAAATCCAAAGTTTTCATTCAGCAATTTGGCATCCCTTTCTATATTTCCATGCCTTCTTGATGGCTCCTGAGGGCACTGACCTTCAGATATGCAGTAAGGTATTATTTGTACTTTGTTTTGCTTTGATTTTAGTTTAGTTGTAGCAGTGCAGATGCGTACAAATTTAATCACAAATTAGGGAGCCCATATTTTGGTATAAATTCTATTAGAAACACTTGAACGAAACAGCCACGTTGTTTTAATCTGTAAGATTTGATTCTTGCATGTGGGACATCGAAGGGACTCCCATGAGAATCCCTGCGATCGTTCCCCAGGTACTGCAGGCAGCTTTGCTGGTGACCCTGCCGCTGTGCTGGCTGCCTGGGGTGCATCATTGTCCGGCAAGGAATTCAGTTCTGCTTTCAGCACAGACGGGGCTGAACCTTGCGCTGGCTTTGCATGCGCGAGGTACTTGCCGTCTGCCTCGTAGTGTCCTAAGGAATGAAGAGTGGAGCCCTGTGTTTTCATCAAGAGGCTTTGTTGAAATTATATACACAAAGAGATGTCTCTGTTTGTTTGGTTATGGGATGTTGCAGTAATACAGATAGGACTTTTATATACACAGTGCAGGCAGTTGAAAGATGTAACTTCCCTGAATGGCCTGCACTGCCAGATCTGCGCTCTGTGGAGCTCCAGGGAGAACTGGGAAGAATCTGGCTGATGTATTGTATCACAAGAGAGATGCATGGAAAGATTGAGTCAGCTTTTATTGATTTTGGTTGTCATTGCAGCATGATGTTGCAATTTAGATCTTCAGAGTAAGTGTCTTCAAGATGTTTTTGCTCTCTTAGTATCATTGTAACATGCCCATTTTTCTAATTTCAGCCATCTCCCTGTTTCTGGGTCACTACAAAACTTGCAGAATATAAAATAGCTGAGCACAGCTAATGTCTGATGAAGCTTTCCATAGAAAAGGTCCTTTGGAAATGGTGACTTCTAGAGTTGAACATGGTACAGGGAATGAGTAAATGCAGCTGATAACTTATCTAACAATGCCCACTCTAGCCCTTCATTAGAAAGAAAATTCTTTCTTCTTCTCTGGGCTTTCTTGATGTAAGAAAGCACAGCCACCTGAAATCCTTTCATTTGTTACAGTGAAAACAAATACTTTCCTTGTGAATCACGCTAAAATTTTATATCAATATCTTCCATTCACGCCTTTTTGTCTTATTGAGATGGTAAACTGAAAATTTCTGTTAAGGTTGCAGCAGAAAATATCAAGTATGTATGATGCCTCAGTCAAGTTTCTGTTATGGACTTAATTTTTTCTTTGTTTTTTAAAGTGATCTAAAACTTTGAGAATGGTCAGTTCTAACAAAAGGGGACTTCTTTTAAAACATCATAGATCACACCTAATGCAAAGATAAACTGACAAGGGCATTTCCAAGTCAAACAATTCTTCTATGTAGGTCAGCTGCAAAATGCTAATGAAAATGTATCTTAAGCAGAAGTGCTCAAAAAATGGTCAGTGTAACTGTTTTCTCACATGTAAGTTTCCTTGCAACATATTTGTAGCAGAGTTGATGAAATCTCTGTAAAAATAAAAAAAATCTGATAGAAACTATTACATTTAGAAAGGTATCTCCTACCCTATCGCAGCATAAAAGTTGCAAAAATTTGTAGGAAGCAACTACCTAACAGCAGCTGTAAAGAGGGTCACATTTGCACTTCCAATTGCCCTTGAGAAGTTCACAAATAATGGCTGTGTGGTTTTTATATTTTTTATTTGGTGACAGCTTGTACAATTTGGCGCTCTAGAGAAACATTGTCGGAAAAGAAAAGAGGCCTAAATAAGGTCTGAAAAGAAAGGAGCCCTACCTAAGAGAAATATCACTGTCCAAATTCTGCCCTGCTGTAAAACAGAGCCTAGTTTTGGACGCCTTACACAGAAGAAACTCGTTTTGGAAAAAGGCAGAATTTCCTTCTGAGAAGATTTGATATTTCTCTTTGTAGGAAGTGCAAAGGCTAGGGCTAAGCAATTTAAAAAAAGAAACAAGCGTGAAAGTTTATTAAAAGTGCCTTTGTGTTTGTGTACACTCATATGTACACATTTGGTTTTATATTTCAAGAAAAGAAATATGAGACCTTGTGAGCACCTGATTTTTGATTATGATCTTAGACATTTACTATGTATCTGTTGCAAGTATAAGCCAGGCTAAATAGCACAGGTGGGTTAATGTAACTGCAGTCTGCTGTGCCATAGTCTTTAGTTTCTTTCTGTGGTAGTGTAATTCAGATTACAGATCCCGTTCGGAAGGGGTGGCCTCTGCACTATTTTCATTGGTCTTGGATGTTCAACGTAGTGTGTGACTGTTTTAAAAAAGCATTTATTCAAGTAAGCCTGGCTTACCATGTGATCTCAGTCATGTTTTTTTAATGGCCCTGTCCATATCATTTATGTTTTTTGTGAAGTTTACCCAGCGATCAGCAGGAGTTTCAGTGCTGTCCCCACTTCCTCCTCGCTCCTTGGGATGAATGGTCTGCTGCAACCCTCTAATGCATTTCCTTCCAGCACAGAGGTGCTGACAGTCATAGGGAAACAGGAGCTTAGCAGAAACCTGTCTGCTTGCAGTTCTTGTCTCCTTGGAGAAGCGATGGCTGATCCTTTCATCCTTCGCCACTACACATAGCCTGGGACAAAGCCTCTGCTCCACGCTGCTGAAGCAGGAGAAGGATCCTTGCTGGCACTGCAGCAGTGGTAATAAATGCAGTGGCATGGACTTACCTTGTTTTCTTGTTTCTGTATACACAGAAATCTCTTAGTGCTCTTTGGTCTCAAGATTAAGGCATCGACATTGGTCGTAAGTCCTTTTACATTTGTTCCACTGTCTGCAATGGCTCCATTTAATCTATTGATAGATGAGTTTTCAGCAGGTCTGGAGAAATCAGTTTATCTCCAGCAAAACCAGACAGCACACTGAAATCTACTGTTTAGTGGAGTGACTCCTACCTATCAAATAATGTATTTACGTTTTTTTAAAAGATAGAGTGATAAGAATTACAAGGGACAGAAGATAATTTCTAACAGTATTTCAGGTTACAGAATTGCTTAGGTGGAAGAGACCTCCTGAGATCATCTAGTTCAACTCCTCTGCACAAGCAGGATCAGCTAGAGCAGGTTGCTCAGGACTGTATCCAACCACCTTCTGGAAGATGTGTTATGTTAGTCTGTGATTTGTAACACATCCAACTGTATCTTTCAGACCTGCTAGCCATTTAAGGACAATCCAGGGCTAACATTGTAAAAGCATTCAGAATCCTGGATGTTTTGTGCTTTTTTCTTATTTGTGAATTGGACTATCCATGGAATGTTTGTCCTGTGGAAGCGATTGATCAAGTGCTGTGAAATGAAAGCATGTTATACTGATAATTTGTAGTATACTTACATAATAAAATTCTTGAAATGGAATGATTAGTTTGAAAATATAAAATAAGCTCACAAAATTGCAGTGATTCATGAAGTGTGGATTAGGGAATGGTTTTAACTCCTAGTAACACTAGTAGCTACAGACTTGGTACTTGACTGATAATTGCATGTGATTTAGGAGGAAACTGGGACCCTCAGTGATGGAAGATTTTAGGAACTCAAAAGCTCCTATGTCTGCTCAAGCTTCTGAGAGCTACAGCAAGGAATGAACCAGTAAATGTACAATGGAAAGAGCATGCTGTGCACTTTCTTCAAAGTGTGATTAAGATGGATCTTAAAATGTGACACCTTGAGCTGCTTCTTCAAGGGCCATTGGACTAGTCTCTGTGCTGGAATAGTATGTCCAGATATCTTCATTCTATTGAGCAGTACAGTGACAGGATGCTACTTGAGCTTGAAATGCTAATAAGAGGTAATAATAAACCCAGCGAGCCATGAATAGTAATTGTCCTGCTGGGATATGATGAAAGCCTTTATGAGAATCTCCATGTCCTGGTGGGACAGTATGGGTGGTAACTTGGAGAGATTTGTAAAATGGTAGTATGACAGTTTCACAGTTGGATTAATACAGGCTTCAAAAGGAACCACAGAGTCCAAAATTACTTCCAGGCTGCAGGCTTTAAAGGCAAAAAGATCTACCATTGAAATGGGCAGTTAAAAAGAGGTAAGTGTTAATTGCTGTAAAAGCAGAGATAATGTTAGATTACTTGGGCTCCAATAGCTTTTAAGATAAGGAATAATTTAATGATGCAGATACTACATATGGAACTGGATTGCACCACACGGTGTGAATTATTCCACTCCCTTGATTCTTGAGGTGAGAGTAAAGGAGTAAAGCGAGCAATTTGTGAGCCTTTTGAGGGATTGAAATAAGGAGAGGATAATGTTTTGATGCACTTGTATATACCTATAGGGGCTTGTAAAGAAAACGCAAGAGAAGCAGGTGAGGGAGGACAGAAGGTGAGAAGACGGCAGAGGAGACTTAGCCAAATAGTTTTCACACATCTCATGAAGAGAGCGTCGAAGGCAGGTTGAGAAGTTTAAACTGCTGCTTGGGCCAGGGAAACCCAGCGGAGATGTGCATTCCATTCATCTGAATGGCTCTCCTAGTAAAAACATTGCTAGACACAAGCACAGTCTAGGAATGGCAAATGATGAATGACTTAGCAAGCTATCTTGCTGGGTATTTAATCTGTGTGGTTATCTAAATAATTTGAAATGCTTCTCTTGGCGTGAGCCAGACTGGGCAAAATGAAGTGCCATGCATTAAACCTTGTGCTATTTCAGCTCTCGTGTCCCAGCAGGAACCCAACAAGATATGGCTCCATGAAAGGTGATACTATATTAAACTAACAGTACAAGTTGTATCAAACTTGCTTCCAAATTCAATACAAAAAGTCATGTTTTTAGAAGACATTTTAAATCTAGCACTAGCACTTCACTTCCTGATGTCAGTACAAAAAATCCTGCTTTGTACAGCTGCTGACCGCAAGGAAGATGAGAGGTTAAACTGGGTTAGCGGAAATGAAAGACGTGCAGTGGAAGAAGTATTGATATCAAAATGTTTATAGAATTTGTCATTAAATAACAGAAGTGTTTAAATTGGAGGGCTTATTTAAAGCTTTCCTTTTTGTATTTTTTTTCCCCATTTATGTGAAATTGAAGTTATTTACAAAGTTGTACAGGGAAACATTCATTTCTTCCCCTCTTAAAAAAAAAATTGAAAAAGAATATATAATGGCAAATCCATTTTAGTCTCGTAGTGTTCAAGCCTTCTTGAGCTAGGGTCTGAGCCACCAATGTGTATTAGAATAATTCTGCTATTCTTTCTACAGTTGATTACAGTGCTCTGTTATAAAGGGTGGAGGCACTTGGTTGTTCTCCAAAGAAAGTGAGTAATAATTGACCTAATGTACAGAGCACATGAATAACATATTCTTTTGGTAAGAAATTTATGTTTTACAGGGTGTGCTAGAGTTCACATCCCTTTTTCACATCTTCCAAAAGATTTTAAAATACTCAGCTGCTCTATTAAATTTCTAATTCAACAAATACTCAAATACAAAGTATGCATTAGATAAAGCTCTTGAGTTGAATCCAAACATTGAAAAATCTTTTAATCTGCCTTGAAAACAGCTGTTTAGAATTTTGAATAGAAATAACAACTTCCTTCAGCCTATGTTGTTGTCTGCTTCAGTCTCAAGCTGGGAGGAATTTCTCTTTGTTACTCTGATGCAAAATCTCACTGCTATTGCAATGATTTGACTATCCTCAAAACACACCAGGAGTGGTATCCTGGGACTGTTTGAAATAAATGATAACACTTCTTTTGAATTCGATATAATGGAAGAGGGACTTACTCAGAAGATGTGAGATTGTTTTGACACTTTAATTGTGGTTGTCCGGAGTGCAGCTACAGGAGCTCTTATTGACATCTCTTACTGAGAGACTGCCACCATTCTTCATGTTTGTCTGCTGAAGGAATTCGTGATATGAGAATTGTGCATTTTAGTGTCTGAAATCATTTAAACAAATTAGAGGGGGTTTGTGTGTATGCACATGCAACTCATATTCCTTGCTCATACATACTTAGATGATCTTATAGTATGTTATGCAGTGACTCTGCATTAAATACCACAAATTAAATTTCTAGGCAACTGACCATTGTATCCAAGAAAAAACCAAAAGAGTTCAAGATGACTAACATTACAATGAACATCAAAAGAAGTAATGGTTTGCCACTTATAGTAAACTATTGCCAAAACCCTGCAGGCAATGGCTGACATTTATTCTACAGCTCTTCATTTTGCTATGTCCAGAGGGTAGACTATACATGCATTTCTCACATGCACGCCTATCAGTTGTATATTCAAACATTTGGGCTGTATTATAAACTCAGAGGTAGAAGTCTTACATTGTTCAAAGAAATGAAGCCTGGATGAAACTTCTCGATTAGCTATGGAAGTGATCCAAAAGCTACTCGTGTCAAAGAAAGGGACGCCCAAGGACTTGGGTGGGAGTCAGAGTTGACATGATCAGGTTTTGTCAGTCAGGTTTCAAGAAGGTGTGAAATGTTATTGAGAAACCTGTTAGCTCTGTGGTGTATTACTACACAATATTATTAATAAGTCATTTTGGATAAAAGTAAGAAGTGCTTAAAGGCATAAGCCACAAATATAAATGTATTTTAGCAATGAAGACTGCTGTCTGTGGATGTAGGGTATAGAAGATACAATCATATAGAATGAGATTTCAATATGGAGTTTTGGGGTTTCAAGATGATGAACACAAAATATGTTAGTAGAGTGAATACCAAACAAAATACATATAACCTTTTTCTCCTTTTTTTTGAGGTTTTGGCTTGTTTTGTTTGTTGTTGTTGTTTGGTTGACTTTTTTTTCTTAAGTAGTCCATATTGTGTGTGTTTTGCCACAGTGTGATATTGGTGCAGATGGAGTACCCAGGATGCCAGTGACTCTCTATACCTTTTTAAAAGCAGAATAAGATAGTGGGCAGGCAGCAGGCTGGTTGCCTTGCAAAGGCGCAGCCTGATGCTCACCTGAAAAATAAGCAAGAGCGTTTTCTGAACAGAGTTTTTAATCAGTTGTTTAAAAGTTGCTGATCCAATTTCAAGTTCCTAATTGAATGAAATGGGAGAAAGAAAGAGATCAGAAAGCTGCCGGGCAAGAGTTCCAATCCAGTGGTTATCTCATTTCAAACGTGTGGGCTGAAGTATATTCACATACTAAGAAAAAGTTTGTATATAAGAACAGTTTAACCACTTCAAGCTTATTTTATTTTATAAGTCTGAACTATCTGATGCTTTAAAAACATTTTTCTAATGTGAATGTTACTTATCACAAGTATAGTTGAAACCTAAAGCTTAATAATTAAAATAGATGTTCAGGCACTTATGTGACAAGAATGATGTGGATAAAAGACATTATTTCCAGGAGAAATCTTATTTACCTTTTGGATGTAGTGCAAAATACCTCTGATAATCAGGAGGAAGTTTTGTCTTCCACTGAAATGTTGTAAGTTATGAGCTTTCCACTGTTTTACGGGAAGTTTTTTATAACCACCTAAAAGTTTTCCCGCAGTGCTGGCTTACAAGCAGTTGAAACCCTAGACACCACTCAGAACAGCCTTTTGCTCCACTGACATTGCTGGGAGTGATGCACATATGTATTGGTGACCACCTAGATCCCTAAATGTACCCATTCTATTAAAAATTAAAATATTTCCTATATTTTTAAGTACAAGCTTAAATTTGCACTGTAGTTGCTAAACCTTGAAGCTTGGACAGATGCCAGAGCTCCCACATAGGAACTTTAAACTGCTTTATGCCCTTTTCTACATGCTTACCCCTCTTAACTTTTTGCTGCTCCGCAGCAGTAGGTAGGAGCTCCTTCCTGCTTCCCTTCGTCTTTCTCCTCTTATCAATTGCAGGAACCCCAATCATGTACCACTCTCTTGCACTCAGTTCCAAGTAGAAGTTGCCTTTTAATACCTAAAGTATCCTCTGTCTCAGCTGTGAATCTACTTTTGACTTGACAGGGCTAGGGGAGTTGAGTTGGATTGCTGACTTCTTAGTGGCTTAATACTTCATTCAAAGCCCACTGAAGTTAAAACTAAAAAGATACTCAAGGGTTTCAGTGGGGTGGATCAGATCCTATATCCAGAAGGATGAGGTAAGCACTGAGACATTGCTGACACATGGATTACCTCCCTTCTGTTCTTTCTGTGAGTGCTGATTTCTTGACAGGACCACCTCTTAAGTTCTATGCCTGCTTCATATGATGCTGAGTTACAGCAGAAAAGACTTCTTGGGGAGATGGACAGGATGCACTTAACAGTTTGGTGACTGAAATGAAGCTTGTTCTTCTCAGAAATAATTTAAAACTATTATCTTTTACTGCTAATTTATTTTCTTTTTTTTTTTTAAAGATGAATTTTTAATCTAAAGATGGAAACACAATTAGGCCTTGCCAGGGTTTATTTTGCTCCAATTGGTTGTTCAATTTTCGTTCTTTCAGTGTAAAAAATATTTCAGAAGACAGCACAAGTATTTACTTTTAGAAATTAGTTTTAAATTTTTCCTTATTTGCTACACTTTATTTTATTTTATTGAGATAGATCAATAGGAACTGCCCAATTTAACAGATAAGCCCTATGTTGTCAGTGCCGGATTAGGTCATTCTTCATGTGGCTTGTAACTGCTTTTTATATCTCATATATTCATTTATCACTTGTCTGGTGTTTGTTTTTCATGATTTAGTATTATGACATTGAACTATGCAAGTAATATTGGGATACATAATTTGTACCTTATCAGCTTGAAAATATCAAAGTAGAAAAAGAATATGGAAATCAGCTCTAGAGGTGGGAGGGTAATGCCTTTTGGAAAAATGCATTGTTAGTACTTGTAATTTGTGTAGTCATTGTTTATTCATGTTTGACCACCCAGTGATAATAGTGGATAATGTTTCAGAGTGCATAGCCAGGTGGGATACTGTGGTCTGCTGGGTCAATGGGCTGCTCGTCAAATGACCACATGACCCGGGGACATTCCTGGGCATCTTTTTGGTGTTTGGAGCACGCAGGTGAGCGCTGCTAATGCCCATACCCCTGCAAAGTGTGGTGCTTGCCACAAGTCACCCAGCGCCTGGGTGAGCTGGAACTGCTCCTACTCTACTTGATAGGCAGATTCCTCTCCTGGCTGGCTTTGCCTGGCTGGCTTCTCTCTACTAGTTGGCTGTCTGGACCTTGTTTTTAACTAGTTAGTTGGCCAGCCTGTCCTGGAAAACCTCCCTCTCCCGGATGACTGGTAAAACTCTTGAGCTAGCTGACCTCTTCCTTCCTTTCCCCTTCCTTTTCTCCCCTTCTCACACATGGTGTCTTCTGGCTCCCACTGTTTATCTCTCCATGTCTCTGTGCCTCCCACTCATTTGTTAAATTTGCTTTGATCCATCCCGTCTTTTCTGCCTTCCTGTTTTTCTTCCCTCTGCTCTTTTACTGTTTTGCTTCTTTGTATCCTTGTTTCCTTCACACTTGTTCCCTGAAGGCTTTTTGCTCTGGCTTTCCCCTACCTACAGGCAGCATTCATCTTTTCCAGAGCTCGCTGTCTCGCTCTTGTCTGTTCATCTGATGGAGCAAGCACAATATTTGAAACAATTACTGAGATCACAGATTGGTGCTATGGATTGGAGAAACAGTTCTATTTATTGCTTTTCATTTCCTATAGGCATTTTCTTAAGTTCCTTTATAAATCTAGTCTGTGCTTATATAGAAATGCTTGCCATAATATCCCAACTGAAGTGCTTTGTTGTGCTTCTGTGTCATCTTTCCCATAATTGTGGATTATCAAGGATCTGTGTATTCTCTGTAATTTGCTGTCATCTCCCCTAGGACTCTTAGAAATGTCAGAGCTCACTGTTTTAACGCAGACATCACAATTTTAACTGTAGTCTCACGAACACCTCATTATGCTGGTGTGGAATAAGTACTTTTGAGTGATCACAGTGATGGGAAAGGAAGTGCAAATTCATGACAGTTGAAAATCTGCTACTGAATATTCTGTGAGAGAAGGCATAAAATTCTGTAGCCATTCTTCCCCTGCTTGTTTCAATTTTTGTTCCAGAGTCCTTATTCAGACACAGTTGCTGCTGAAGCTGGTTAGAGTTTTGTCTGAGTTAGGGCTCAAGAAACAGATCACTGCTGTTAGATGCTATAACATACTTCATGTCATCTGTGGTTAAAACCTCTGTAAATATCTATACTTTTTGTCTCTGTTTAGTTCAGACTTATTTTCTAAGCACTTCTTTTGCTCTTTCCCTGTGCATGGCCAGTGTTTTCATTCTCCTTCATTATGGGGTAGCTAATATCGTAAATCACTCTAAATACTAATTAACAAGTCAGTCCCTAATGGTAACTACACAACCTTGTCAACTGGAAAATACTCTCAACCCCCCCATATATGTTTTTTCTTTTAATGACAGTAATATGAATCCCACGTGAGAGGGCATTGTTCCCACATAGCAGGCCATTCCCTTCAAATGAGTATCATCTGTCCTTCTCCTCTAAGATTTTAAAAGTTTTTCTATTGCTTTTACACGTGTGTATCCAGTATAGATATATTCCTACATATAAAAATAGTTCATAGCATCTATTGAGTTGGAAAATTAATTAGGCGACCTAATTGATTGTGCATGAGTTCCTCTGTGGAATGTGTTCTGCTGCTGTTGCGCTCACCCAGCACAGAAGATCTCAGGAGCTAATTCCTCTGTTCTTTTACTAGAAACTGACAATTAATTGAACATAAAAAAAAACCCAACCAAAAAAATCAAACAAAAAAACCCTTGAAAGGTCTTAACAAAAAAACGTTACATGAAAGATCTTTTCCCATTTTATTACAGTAATGCCAAGAGGGCTGAACTCAGCTTGAGGCTCCCTTTATCATTCACAAAACACACAAGTCTGTGTCCCAAAGGCTGTATAGCCTGAAGAGGAAAAAACCCCAACAGCATCCAGAAGTATTGGCAGCCCCACGTTACATGTGGGGAGCTAATATACAGGGAGATTAAGTCACTTGTGTAAGGACGTACCGGGAGTCTGTAGCGGAATCTGAAACTGAACCCAGGTCATCTCAGTCCCAGCCAAGCGTCTCAACCACAAGACTATCCCTCCTCTTCAGTATGTCAGTGTAGAAAGTAGGCCAAAAAACAGTTTCCATCCTTTTATACACAGCATTTTGTAAGGCTGTGAAGTATTATGTATTAGACAGGCGTCTGGATCAACAGCAGTTTCTGCGGATAGTTTTATCTGTAAACAGAAGCAAAGCCTGTAAGAGCTTTATAAATTTTACATAAATTACTATTTTATCTATAAATAGCACGGTTAAATCTATAAATACTGTGCTTAATTTCAAGATGTTTTAATAATTTTTAAGAATGGAAAATGTACTTAAAGGGCTTTTGTGTTCTGTGGCGCTCCAATTTCCATATGGTTTAGGTTCTGGTACTACTCAGATGTGATGATGCATTAACAGTGATGCATAGCTGTGCCAGCCTATGTAGTGTGTTAACACCAGGCAGTGTAAAGTGAGAAAGGGAGGCTCGGGTCATGTGACAAGCTAATATACCCACGTTACTCAAGGTTAAGTACTCTTGTGTTGTGTGTTAGGGAGGCTTTCAGTTTGCTGACCTAAATCTGAGTGATTCCTATTATATTGAGTAGTTTGGAAAGACTGTGTAGAGCCAGAGTTTAATAAAACTTCTGCTGTAATATTTTGTACCCCAAATGGAAGAGGGGAAAGAAAGGTGCAAGTATCTGCTGGTATATATGCATGTATATCCATCATCCTCCTTCAACTGGGATCTCCCTTTTTATATGAGAACAATATTACTGTATTGAAGTATACAATAAACAGGCCAGAGCTGTTTGTTCCCCTCAGTACCCTAGTTAGCTATTCACAGGCACCTAGCTCATCTGATGAACCCCTGAGTCCTTTCTGCCACGTCCCCCAAATAAAAATTAACTTACCTGGTTCTCGCCGATGTGTATTCTGGAGCACTACTTTTATGAGTTAATTGAAACCATTAATTCCAAATATTATGTGCATTTACACAGATAAATTTCAGTGATTGTCATGGGAAAAAAAGTTTAAAAAAATCCTTTGTGAAGGGCCACTGGAATTTATGTGGCACGGAGGTGAGAGAAACCTTGCTTTTCAACCCAGAATCTCTAAGTTTAAAGTAGTGAGATGTTACCCAAAACAGTACTGCGATCAGTGTAATGGACTGTTCAGTACAAACTACGATTTCCAGGATTCTGATGCTATTCCCCACGAGCACGTACATAGTTTGTAAAATACAACTGGAATGTGTCACTTTTGGTTGAACCAGTGTGGCATAGCTTTTGGAAAGAAGCCTCTGAAGATGAGTAGCCTTCACTTCCCCAGCACTGGCTGTTTTCTACACGTGGGTGTCTGCGTGCACAGTCACAGGCCGTGGGGTTTCCCCACTGAATTGTCATCCTCTTATCAAAGTCAGTGAGTCTAACACTTCACGTGTAACTGGGACTCGGACTTGGTCCAGACATGCTGGATGTCTGGGCACTTACGAAACCAACATGTCTGATCTAATAGAGAGGAGAGAGGAATCTGTTAGAATTTCAGTCTCAGATCTTGAATGTTCATGTTCAAAGCACACAGGTTGGTGACTGTTCCCCAGGTTTCAATATTTTGCCCCACGTATGGAGGCAAATGAAATCTTAGGACCTGACATTCCCGTCAACAACTGGAAGAGCACTTCCCAGTGCTGAGTTAAAAATACATCTGCAATACCTGTTACACTAAAATAATGTATATACAGCAAGTGTGATGAATAAGAAAAAGCCAAAATGGTAACTCAAAGTCTTTTAGAAAGGCTTGCTGTTGTCCTCAGCTAATCAGATAAAAAATAAAAAAAAAAATGTTCTTCATTACATCATTAACTGTCAGTAAAGACATTTTACTCTTCTTACCTGCAGCATGCAAGAAGAGAACTTGACCCTAAGTTTTATAATTGTCTGTAGATTTTTTTTATTTTTTTTTTTCATTTAAAGATACTTAATTAGTTCTGTATTCTCTGACTGCTTGCAAAAATCAGGCTTATAATGTCATTTTAACTGAGTATTTGATCGACAATTGTCATAAATAGTTTCTGTAATTCTTAAAGGTGTGATGGATGCAGAAAGTCCTCAGTCACTTGAGGCTGGTCATTCATTAACTTTGGGGAGCATCCATCTCTTAGTGCTAAGCAAAGAGAAGACTCCTTCAACCAAGTGGTCAATGAAGACAGGAATGACAGTAGAACTTGAAGAAATAATATGAGTTTACTTGTTAAAATTAAATACTAATATATCTGAAATTTATTGGCTCTTTCCAATAAATATAGAAGTCTAGAAGCTCTGTGAGTATCTTAGATTTAATGATGATCATTCATGGTTAGCAACAGAGTAATTTAATGCTTTAGTAAATATTGCAGGAAAGGGTTAAAGAAGAGAGAACCCTGGGCTCACTGAAAACCTGTAAAATCCAAAGAAGACCAAAACAGTAATAACTGAGAGGTAGAGTCTATAGTAGTATCTCTAGAACTGTATAAAATACTGAGTGAGTAAACACATGAGTGTTAGCATCTTGTGTACTTTATATTGGTGGATAGCATATATATACTTAATAGAACTATAATTACTTAGTTGAAAATACTTATAAATCAAGGTTAGATCGTTTGTCTTCTTGGAAAGAGATCCTTTCTACTTCTAGCAATAGGTATTGAATACATGAGATTCCAGAGTATGGCTTGTATTCTGCAACATTTCACCAGAGATACCATCAGACTTACTCAGAGTTAAGTAGTGCATGTTATTACTGTGTTTATTTTTGGATCAGAGTCTAATGCAAATCCTGTATATGTGGTTACGTAAAATAAGCTGCATTCTGGTCATGATTACACTGGTGCATACAGAGAGTGATGCCACAGTTTCATTGAGGAGGAAATCTGATCCCGTGATACAGAGAGTTAGTTGCATGGTATTTCAACTAAGTAGTTGATGCGTTTCATCATAGAGTTAGAGGTGAGGTATTAGTGTCTAAAGCAATGTTCAAACATTATTAACTTAAATCTGTAGCACTTTCTGAGATTTGGGCAATCATGAAATGAAACAATTGTTAAAATATTTCTGTGAAAATCAAAATGCTGTATGTTATCATTGTGTTTTAGATATTCTCTGTGTGGTTTTAGCTGTTTACAACACAGAACTCTGTTACCTTACTCAAAAAGAACAATATCAGTTACTCCAAAGTCTTTAGGCTAGTGAAGAAAATTCGGTATTTACACCGTATCAAATCTGTCATCACTAAAATCATATCACTGAAAATATACATATATGAGAAGTATTGAGAATATAAAACCGTGGGCAAGTGCCTGACTAAAGTAATGCGGCCAGGGAGCTGTCTGCCCTGTGGAGAAGGATCTTTAGGGGAATGCAATCTGCGTGGCCCTCATTGTCATTCAGTATAAGTTTTCCACCGCCATAATTTCTGAGGAGTGCTGGTCCTTTAGGGTTAGAACAAGGAGAGAGCTTGCTTAGGACAAGCTACATAGTTCTTGGCAGCTGTTATAAAGGAATGAGAAGGAATTGTTGATTGCTCTAATTACCTTGTTAAAAGACCTGCCAGGACTTCAGAAGTTCTACATTCTATTAGGACCACAAAAGTTCTTTATCCATGTGTCATTATGAAAGTATATACTTACCAACACCAAAACCATCTTTATTCCACTTACTGCCTTCCCTTTAAGTGATCCTCACTGAAAACGAGTCGACTTCTCCCCATTCCTGCTGTATGTTTACTCACTGTATTTCACTTAGCTGGAGCAGTGAAATTGGCTCCCTTCCGCCCTCTCACCTCCCCTTTTTATTTATAGCACTTTGTCAGTTCTGGACTGAGTTTCATTCCAATGCTCTGCAGTTGTATTGTGTTTCATGACACTGTAGAGAAACATTAGGAAAAAAAAGGTTGTTTCTAATGTATGGTACCATTCTGTCTCCTTTTTAAATGTGAGCAGTATCTCTTTAAAGCCTGTTTGTTGCACTGTCTGAAAGCATTTTGCCTTTCTTTGGATGTTGGTCTATTTATTTAATATGCTGTAAGTCATTAGGATCTCTTTTTCTTACACGATTTGTACTATCTTTGGATAGTCTCTGTTATTTTATAGTCAGTACCTTCTGGAGCCAAAGAGAAAAAAAATACACAGAGCTTGTCTACTAGCTTTGTCTTTACCTTGCTAGTGAATAGTTAATACTTTGTGGTATGTTAAAGAGAGTTTCTATAACGTGGCACTTCTTAAGAACTCTTTAAAAAGTAGTAATAAACTTAAGCCAACTTGTTCTTTTAAGTGAAACTCTCAGAGTTATTCAATTGAATCCATTCTCCTTAATAATCATCTGGTCTTGACAATAAATATGTCACCAAAGTTAGTTACTCTTTTTGCAGAAAGAGAGATGGAAAGCAACTCAGAATTTTATTTAGTTGTTGCTAGCCTGTGAAAGAAATTGGAGAAATTAAAATCTGCAAAGAAATGTTCCTTTGTAGGTTATATAGTGAAGTAGAGTGGGTTAGAGTTTGTCAGGTAACTGATTATTCAGAAATGAGAAGCTTTTCTGCATTTAGCTGCATTGCTTACTGTTTTCTTCATCATGGAAAAGAATAAAATGTGGTAACAATTTTCTGTTTTTGGACTGCTGCCGCACATAATTGGGAACAACAGAGCTAAAGCCTTGATTTTGGTGAAATGCTTAGTCTGCGTGTTGGATTAAAATGTGTGCAACAAATCACTCCAATTCTGTAATAATTTTTTGAACATTATTTTTTTTATTATTACTGTAATGTTATTACTTTTCAGTTACAGACTTCAAGAACTGGGTCAGTTGCGAGAACAGAACTGGCATGAAAATAGTTGTATATTTGCTCTGGAAAATGGGTTGCCAAAATACTTTTGAAAATGGTCAGCCTGAATTGTTCTGTACATCAAATGTAATTGGTAATGTTAGTCTCACGTGGTTAGTAAGCTGTTATTTAAAAGTCCTGTTCTTTAACTAGTATCCTAGGAAGATAATATTTGCTCGATAGACATGTTAAACAGATCATCTGTGCAGAAACGGATTTGTGAAGCAGTTTACGGAATGGAAAATAAATTTAAGCTGAAGTGTGCCAGCAAGTCAATATACGAGAACAATTTGCAACAAGCAAAGGTGAGGAAGACATGTAGAAATGGGGTCATCAGATTCACGAATTAGAGGATAATATTCCTGCGGCTGGAATATATGAGGCAGTAACTGACTTTTGTGGCTGACTAATACAGAATAAAGAGTTACGATACCAGTGGAAGTTATTTATTGCAAGTGTTAGATATGCTTCCATAGATGTTTTTCACTCTTGTTAAAATAACGAGAGACAACTTGGAGCTGTGATCTATCCGCAGCACAGCTGTGGTATTTTGAGACATTTCTGCTGCCAGGTTTATACCCCTGCCAGAAACAGTGCCTGAATGGTTGCACTCCGCATCCCTAGTTCCAGTGTCTTCTTAGCACTAGCCAGTGCTAAACCTCAGCAGTTTGAGCTCTGGGCTGCACTGTGTGCTTAAGCGGCTGGGAAAAGTTCTTGTTAATACACGAAGCCATTTCTGGCACTGGCAGGGAGCAGACAGAAGTGGCATGGTGATAATTTCTTCACATACCACAGCTAAACCTACCAAACCTCATTGCTAAGAAGAAAATATTTACAAAGTTTTGGTTTTGTTCCTTCCGAACACCCTCTGATATCTTTGCCATGTACTTTCCAATGATGACACATTGGGATCTGACTGGGGTGAGTAATGGTGTCTGGCTGGGGGGAGGAGAGGACAGGGAGTGCTTAACAGTGAGTAATTATTTAAGGAAATGGCCCGTGTGGAGAAAAGTGTTATGATTGGATGCATTTATCAACTGGCATTTCAGTGTCACCTGTGGATGGAGAATTATTGTGTCTGAGTTTCCAAATGGTTGGAAGTCAGTGCATTGAGCTAACGTGGGAATGTGTTGCGTGTCTGGTCTTGATTCAGTCTGTGAAGCCAGATGTGTGACATGTCCACTATTAGGAAAGACAGAGGCAAATAATAGTTATCCCCTCGGGTTCCTGAGCACGGTCATTCACTTCTCCGACCAGCAGTTAAAAGCCTCAAAGTCTCGTATGCAAAACATGGTTTCGTGATAGCCCACAAGCACCTACAAGGGACATTTTGCAAGTGAAAATGGAGTTAGGAGCGAGTTACCCTTCCCTGTCCTTTGGTACAGTGATGCACACAGGTTTGCATTCATCTTTTGAAAAGAATATGTGTGTAAAGCATTCTGAATGTGTTCTCTGTCTTTATCAGGAGATATTAGTATGTCTGAAAATAGCTAGAATCTCTTCAAAGGATATTTGGAAATTGAGCCTGAAATGCTAAGCTTTTGTGTTCTGTAGCACTCTGTACTCTAATGATGCTTAGTGCTACAGGCGGCTTGCTCAAACTGTACTCTTGTGTCAGTTCTGAGACTCTGTAATTCTTGGAATTTGACTGCAAAAATTCTCATTTAGGGCACAGCACATCCTGCCTCCTGAAATGAGACATATGGTGTATTTCTCCATCATCTTTAAATATCTTACTGCCTTCTCTGAAGAGAGTGAAATGATTGAAGTGCAGTGAACTGTACAGTGATGGAACCTGTGTTTTTCCATTAATGGTATAGTTGTTTGTATAGTGAGAGATACCCTATAGTTTCCAATCCTGTCAAGAAACAGGACTTTCGCAAAGAACTAAAATTTTAAGAGTTGGTGTTTCTTATCATATTTATACTGCCGTTGTGTCATCATTTATTTCAGATATATAAGGTGTATATATATAAATATATAGCAGAATATCTGTTATATATTTCTTCCATTCCTTGTTTTTAAACCCAGGAAAAGTGACAGGAGTTTTGTTTGTGACAGCACACCTGAATCAGCTTAGGTAAATATGATTATATGTATGTAACGTTAGGGTTCACTTAAGATTCATTCCTGACTCAGTGAAAGCTATTTTTTTAAAACGCTGTCTTTATCCTTGTTCCAAAACAATAATTTCCTTGAAGCCTTTCTCGTATCATTCTTCTTGGTGATGTTTGAGTTGCTACAGTGGGATCCCCTCTCCCTCATGAATTTTTCCCAAATGTAAGTGTCCAGCCACTGAGCATTTTTAGAAACCAAATCAGCTATTTTTCTAATCCTAATACTACTTTTTCTAATTTAAAAATTGTGTTTAAGACAAATTTTCCCCCTCTTTAACAGAGATGTGCTATTTTTCTTATATATGCCATTCTTAACACGTGCCATTCCAAGTCAGGGAAACATGGAAGCTCAATGATACATACTGGTTCTGCACCTGACTGCAGAGTGCTGCATTTTAAATGCTCAGTATTTTTTTTTTCTACTAGTAACTACATAGTTACTAGTTCTCTCACCATTTAAAATTCCTGTTTGTACTTTAAGGATGCCATTGAAAAACAGAATTTCTATAATTATTTTTTTTCCACTAGAAATATGCATTTCGGATGTTTAAGAAAAAATAGTTGAAATTTGCCTGAAGTTGTGTATGGTGTTAAAGGAATTCTGCTGCTTGAAACTTGGACCACCAACCTTTTAGCTGGTGTTAATCTTTGGCCATGCGAGATGAGTTTCCAAAAGAGCATTTTCACGTACAACCAGTTGCGATTCTCTTTTCTGATGGCTGGCCAAGCAGTTGCACGGGCTGCCGAGTGCAGTGGGTCACAAGCGAGCAGCGCTCAGTAGGCTTTGCAGCAATGAGAATGTTTTCGTCCTTTGCAGTCTCATTTCAAATGTTCCTCTTTTATCCCCAACTGGTAAAAAGCAACAACCAACCCACCAAAGAGCAGAAGCAAAAATGCTGCTAGGCAGGAAAGTCAGTTGTAATAAACATCAGCTTTGAAGTACTCCACTTGCCTTAGAGCCCTTTCTGACCTTTCTTTCATTATTTGTATGATAATGGAATAGTCCTTTCTTTTCCTTTTCCCCTGTACTAAAGAAAGGGAAAGTTGCCAGTTTGCGTTGCTGAGGGTGGTTTCAGTTACACAGCAGTCTTGGCTGGATTTGAGGGTTCATGCAGAATTTACCCACGTGAAGTCCTAACAGCTAGGAGGAATGCTTCCCTCCCTTCAAGCAACGCTCTGGGTTTGCTACTCAGCCAGTGTGCAGCGCAAGGTACTGTGTAGGCTGTGCATGCTGTGTGCTGAGAACTGGAAAAACAACACTCATTTTAGCATAACCCATTTCTTTCTGATGGCAAGAGATGGCATTTTTCTCTTCTCAGTAATGAGATCTTAACCATGGTAAGATACATTCTTTCTTGGTAGGGTCCCATTCTTCGACCTTCGTGCTCATTCAGTTTCCATTTATTTCAACAGGGGTGGAAGAGTCTATCACCCTTCCTAACAGGTGGTTATCAGTTTGTAAAATCAGGCTGTTAATTTGAAACATCAAAAACTCTTTATAGGAGATTTATAAGGAATGAATCTTGGCGGAAAGAATGACCAGAATTTCATCCGGCATCCTTGCACTAGCATAATTGTTAACTCTGGGTTCCATTAGTTCTGAATTTTTGTATTGTATTTTTACATTAAAATCTATATCGTGCTTGAAAACAAACAGTTTAACATGGACTGAGGGCTTAAGATATGTATCTGGTGTTGAAAGTCTTGCATTATCCTGGTGCTCGGAGTTTCTTTGGTGCTGTCCAACATTACTTGGAACAATTATAATCATTTAGTGCTGTGCTTGATTTTGATCAAAGCCTGCCAGGGCTACATATTTCAGCAGACTCTCTATTGCTTTTAGGAACATAAAGGATCTTTTGGGAAGATAACTAAAATGATTTGATGATTGTGGCTGAAACAGGAACAAGCTCTTGATCAAAACACAATTTAGAAGTTGGATTCTTGCGTGGTGTAAACCAGTCTCATTCTGTTGTCCTTTTGCTCTTTTTGATCCTATATGAATTTAATGTGGTTTTACAGTTTCTGCCATCTTCTCAGTTTCTGAGGCTCCCTGTGGAATTACTCATCAAAATAGCTAAGTATGTGAAGAAGTAGATATGGTTTTAGATAACCGTGACAAATGCCGTGACAAAGGCTGCTTGCATGTGCTGAAATTTGCACTAGAAATTACTTTAAACATTTGAATAATCAGTTGCACAGCTTTAATAAATAATTTTGCTAAAATAATTTCAAGTCTCACTGTTCCTCAGTTAAAATAAAATTACGTCTGGAAAGAAACAACAAACAGACAATCTGTCTAAGTTTTTCTGGCTGTATTTTCCCCCTTTCTCTCTTTTTCAACTCCTGACTACTCACTTGGAACCTTGTGTTTGAGCTTTATTCATTGAAATAGTTTGAGTAATTGGAAATGATGTGATTGTATAAGGAAACTTTGTTGTTACAAAATAAAGATTGGGGTTTTAAGCTCGTATTCCAAGTCAATGCCTTGTAGCATAGACCATAGGGTTTACTGCACCTTCCAAAATCAGTGTAATTCATAAAACCTTCAAGGAAAATGGTGTAACTCAAGGACTTCTCTTTACATGTGAGATCATTCTCTTTTCATTTTGCCATCTTATTAGTGAAATCCCATTTCCTTCTCATAGGCCTTCATCTTGTAATGTGTCAAAAAATCTTAGACTCACTATTAAGAAAGCTTGAATTTTAGAGCTCTTTTTATTAAGCTTCTGTATTTAAAAAATGGACTTGAAGTGTGAATGTTTTTGTGGCCTTAGGTCAGTGTGTACATACAAATGATCTTTTTCTTATGCACTTTCTGACCTTCAGAGTTTTCCATTAAGAACACAAAAGAAAATCTTACTGGTGAAAAGGTGAAAGATTGTATTTGAGAAAATAGAAGGAAAGCTTACTCAGCAGAGAACTGTTAAGAATAAGATTTATCAAGAAGAAAGATTAGGTGAAAGTAAAGTCCATAATTCTCCATACCAAAATGCTATGAAGTTGGATAATAACAAATAGGAGCTGGATTTGCTTGGTTTTGAATGCATATTTAACTTACTTCTTGTTACTGAAACCTTGTGGAAAGATTTGCATGGTTATAGAGTTAACTTCATTTGGTTCACCATATTTCTAAGTCATGTTAGCCACTGCTAAGTCATTTATAGCTTGAAAGCAAACAATTGTAAATGCTGATCCATTCATATTCTACCATAAAATACAAGATGGGTTATTCACTACTGTCTGATGCATACTTCCCTCTGCGACAGAGAACAAAATGACTCCTTTTGAAACCGTCTATATATAGACAGCGTAGGGACAATCTACAATGAGGGGTTTCATTCTGAGGAGGTACACTGTAGATTTCCTGTTGCCAACCAAAAAAAGTGTGGCGTTTCTAAAGGAATTGGCATATATTCTTTTAATATTAGAAGTTTTAATATTGGGGATTTTACATACAGTAAGGTATGCATTCTCATTTTGCTCAAGGGGGAAGAACAATTGATCTTGGAACTAAAAATTTTTAATTGATAGTTCTAATTGATCATGACTTACTAGTATTCATCTGTGTGTTGAAGGGATACGATAAAGCTGGTAGGATTTGGTTTTGTACTATGTACTTACAAAGCTGCTTTTCTACAATGAGAAGTGAGAAAGAAGGCAATGTAAGTTTTAACAAAAGCAAAACAAGCCTATCTAGTTAGGAAAATGAAAGCAATTACAAAAATACTTAAAAATGAGAAAAGAACTTGATAGAAGCTGTAGTGTAGAAAATTAATATGGGAAGTGAAGGGACACAATGAGAAATACCAAGCAAAAAAAAATTGAGGTGATGAAAAGCGATTAGGTAACCAAGGGTCAGAGAGATGGTATCGGAGATTCTGACCCATTTCATAATGAGGCTGATAGAATTGCTAGGGAGGAGGAGGCAGAAGTGTTCAGAAAATGTAGCTGAGGGGATAGAACAGAAATTTTATATTTGCAATCTGATAGCATTTAAGGATGACATTGAATAGCAATATTTACATTTACGTGTTTTTATACAGCTAGTCCAGTTAGCAAGCACAAGGGAAACTGAAAAGGGCTGGCTAAAGGGTTCTCCTGTCATGCAGGTTAATTCTGCATAAATGTGGAAACACAGGACCAATTTCCAGAGATTGGAAGACAATTACTGTTTTTCCAATATTTTAAAAGGATAAGAGATGGTCTGCATGATTATAGATCTGCTAAACAAGGCGAAGATGGAATAGCGGTTATAGTATTAGTTAGCAGAGAGTAAATAGTTTTTAGTGTCATTTTGTACAAGTTTTTCAGAAATAAGTCTTCCAAACTAACATGGTATCTTTTTTGAGAAGATCATGTTTAATTTGTGAAGATAAATAGTAACAATATACGACTACTGTATAGCTTACAGGACTGCCGTAAGCCATTTTATTATATCAACAGAATTATATCATATGGACACAGCATTTGTGGATTGGAATGACAATTAGTTCAATTATAAGTTTCGAGGTGCACCTGGTGTGGGGAGATGGAGCAGAAGGGCAAGGCATCTGCCCTACTTAGCACTTTTTATCAATGGTTTAGTGGAAATATTATTATTAACACAGACTGTAAGGCAGTGTGGATTTACTTAGCGACCTTGGCTGAGGCACCTGGTAAGTCTATGAGTACAGACAAACCTCAAGTTTGTAATTTGCTGGCTATCCTTACAGGATGCTGGACTCAGTCCTGGTGCACTGTAACAGAAAAATTTTTGGGGTCACTTGTGAAGAATTAACTGGAGTGTGCACCCCGGATGTATAGGAGACAGCAGGCATTGACAGTATCACTGTTTGGTTTTTGCCTTTGGAGAATGGAACAGAATAAAGCCTAGTATTTTATTAACATCTTAGTTTAATTCTCTCTATTGGCTAAGTGGCCTGTCCTACCATAAACAAATCAAAGCAGATGTGTTCCACATACCCTCCATCCAGCTCTAGGCAAAGCTTACCCACGTATCTGCTACAGCATATGCCTGAATAACAGTGAAAACTGTCCTCAGAAAACTTCTTGCAGTCTGTATTCTCTTCCCTTGAGACTCATTCGAGAACAAGACTTGTGGAAATCAACATATCCTAGCTCTTTTATCAGTATTATTTTAATTAATGCACTGAATATTTAAAACCAACTGATGAAAAGACCTCCCAGGGAGGATTTGTAGAGATTAAACCACTCAGCAAAGGGGATCTGCAGAATCTTAAGTATATAATACTGCTAATAAAATAGTCACAATGTATTTATAGAGCTGCTTATTTTCCGTGGATTTGAACGAGGAAAAAAAGTTGAGAAAAATCTTCTTCAGAGCATTGCTAAGTAAGGTTGTTGGGTAATTTGCGTGCAGAAGACTTGCCTAAATATGCTGTTGTTTTGCTTTATTATGAGTTTTGTTACGTATTTTTATTGTGATGCTGACTAGGTTTCCTGTCTTTGCCGCAGATTACAGGACCGGCCCTTGCTTCACTTTGGTAACCAACCAGATGTGCCAGGGACAGCTCAGTGGAATAGTTTGCACAAAAACCCTTTGCTGTGCAACAGTTGGGAGAGCGTGGGGCCACCCCTGCGAAATGTGTCCTGCCCAGCCACATCCCTGCCGCCGAGGCTTCATTCCAAACATTCGAACTGGAGCCTGTCAAGGTAAGTTACCAGCAAAGCTTCCTTGAAAGCTGCTGAAATTGTTACTGGATTAATCTTAATTGAGTTACGCTGCTGTGAATAACCTGTCCTAAGCCATTCTCAGCTATATGTGTGAAGGATGGAAAAACATTGTCAGATGCATTACTTCATGATTCAGTGAGTGCCTGATGTTCAAGTGAGTACATTAGTAACTTAGGTCATGTGAGAGCAGCCAGCATCTTAATGAATTTTTCACTGCCAACAGTTCTTTCCCTTGGTTCTGTAATGGTGTTTTTCTGAGTGTACAACCTGATCGTTCCGTGGAGGAATTTATTCTGTTTCAGAAAGCATTCAAAACATGCAAAAGTCTGTCTGTGGCAATACTGTTCCATTTATCCGATGTGGGACTTTTCAGCTAAAATTTGTTGATTTTGGATTCGTCTTGGGTGTCTTGTCTCTCAAGCTACACTGCTTCAACCTGAAGAAAAGTGCCTGCCGTGCCATTTGAAATGCCCTATTTTATATTTTATACAATTTTGGAAATGCATTTGCATTTGTTTCAAATCGTAAAATCCACCCAGATGTTGCTTACTTCTTTCAGAGCATGCCTTACCATAGAAAGCCCTTACACTGCTTTTGGCTTTTATTCTAATACTTCCAGCTGTATAAATTCTTTTATTGTCTGGATGTCTGGCAGGAAACAGGAGAAAGTTAACAGGGGCAGCTATGTATTGAACTGATGTGGATTATACATTCCCAGGACCATATCTTTGGGCTAGTTTATTTCAATCTGTCTAATGTTTTCTAATAAGTTACAGTATTTTTGAAAATAGGGGAGATAAAGATTATAAATCTATGAGTAATTTTATTTAATCATGAAATTCCTATGAAGGACTTCAAGGCATTCCATTGTATTAAGAATGTAGGTATCCTCTGTAACAGGGCAAGTCCTAGTTGGTCCACGATGGACTTTGAGATGGATGTGTTTGCGTATGCCACATAATGTGCACATATTTTGACCTCAGCCATTATGTTTCCTCTCTCACTGTAAAGGTCAGAACTAAATTGTGCAGAAATCTGTGAATCGAGGTTCTGAACGCTTTTGAAATCTTATGTGCATAAATATGTGGCCCACATCCCTGAACTCATGCCACACCTAGTTATATCCTTCTTGTCTGTGCCGCAGAAAAGCTGCAGTGACCTCTCCAATAGCTTTGTGCAGTTCAAAATAATGGTACTTCTTGGTGCACTTTTTTTAACATACAGCTACATTTATGCTAATCTGTATGTGATGCCGACAGAGTTTTGGCCCTGTGTGTTTGACTTGTACTTTCCAGTTTTCCCTTCTCTTGTAATGTGTTCATAATTTCGACAGATCTGCTATGGAACCACATGCTAGCTTTCTTTTTCATGCAATTGTACTAAATCCAGTCCTTTTGAAATCAGATAACATCCATTCAGACTGAAGACATTTCAGGGATTTCAAATCCATATTCAATCTAAATAAAGGAAAACAGGTTAAATAAAATCCAGGTTCTCTGAAGAGAAAAAAGGAACTGTTATTACTGTGTGGAGAAGTCAGAAAAAATAAAATGGAGGGGAGGGCAAGTTTATTTTAAAAAGTAAACAGCATTACTGCCCACAGTTTGACTTTGTCTGTCTGGCCGAAAGTGGAATTAATATCACAGCTGAGATTTTAAAAGATACAAAGGAAGAAAATGAAAGCCAAAAGGTGGGATTTTGAAACAGACATCGTGACTCAGGAGCATAACTTCTTTTTTTTTTTTTTTAATTTATTTTTTTTTAAAGTCTGCAGTGCCATGAAGTCTGGCTGATTACTGTTATTAAAGTGCAGCTTGAGTCCCAGCAGCACTGTGGCTGTGGTGAGGGTGCTGAGGCTGTGCTAGTTCTCTGTGACTCCCAGCACAGCAGTTAGCTCTGGCTCTTCTACTGCATCCCCTGACCTGGTTCGATCGGCCCAGGAGTCTTTACATAACGCTCCAGCATGTGATACAGATATGCCCCTTGGCGTTCCTGAAACTTCCTACTTGTGGCTCTCGGGGAAATTGCCTCTTGGCCTTTTGTACAGACATAATACTTCGCTTTTCAGACTACAAGACACATTACAGCTGGCTCTCTGGGATTTATAAAGGGAGACTTGGAGGCATCACCTCCTTCGTGTCCCTGTATTGAAACCGATCCTAGTGTGAAGCCCAAGAATTCAAGAAACTGGGTTTTACCAGCAGCAGCTGGTACTCCTTGGGGAAATGGGGGAAGCACACGTGTTTGGGTTGGAGAGTGGTGAGTGCTCTGTTTGCTCCCAAAGGACAGGGAGCAGCAGATACAGGGCAGTAACTGGGGATTGTGAGCCAGACCTCCACTGTCTCCTGCTGCAATGCCACTCCCCTTCCTTTAGTCTCTTTTCCCTAGCTGTTACTAAGCTGTAGCAACACTTGTGCAGCTAAGTGATGATACACATGTTGTTGTGCTAAAATAGCTGTGAGGCCAAAAAACTGGGGCCTCTTGAAAATGTTTATCTTGAGCTTCTTACCTAGCCTGTGATAGAATCTTTGGTTTTTCATTTTCTTGAGTGAAAAAATTAAAAGCAAAGCGAGAGAAATAGAAGGGGAAAAAACGCTCCGAATTTATGAATGTCTAAGCAGATCATTAATAATTCCTCCTGAAACATTAATTATGGCTATGAAACTTGTTGAGTCAAATCCTAACCACAGCCTAAGGTCACTGGTGCTGATCTTACTGAAGTGATGAGTTAATAACTTCCATCAATAATGACTGTACAGTTCCCTCTGCCTCTCCATGAGGCCTTCTTCACATATATTGCACACTGCTCCTCCGTGGCTCCTGCATATCTGCCCCAGTGGGCTATGCACTGTATGGAGTTGCCAAGGTTTTCAAAGAGGCAAGTGATTTTGGGTGCCCAGCTTCAGATACTTTAAAGGAACCTGGGTTTTGGCAGGCTGTGTTCTGTGCACACCATTCCCCAGATGTTTTGGAAAAACAAAGGAATAGCAGTTAGATGTTTAACGTCTGTAACAATAATAACCATGTGATTTCTTGCAGAAAATATTTAGAGTATTGTACTTAATCATACTTTGCACAGACTAATTGCAAAATTAGTGTCTGTCTTCACAAGCGAGTATCATAATATTATGATGGGTGAAGAATGGATTTAGGCATATTTACTTTAATTTTTATGTAGACGAATTATTATGGCTGTTCTTGAAAAATGAATTAAAAGTGGGTGTTTTTTCCTTTTTTATATGATAGATGTGGATGAATGCCAAGCCATCCCTGGGATCTGTCAAGGGGGAAATTGCATTAATACTGTTGGATCTTTTGAGTGCAAATGCCCAGCTGGACACAAGTTTAATGAAGTGACACAAAAATGCGACGGTAAGAACTTCAAGAGTTTTCTTCTGAAAGTAAAGCAGAGAAAGGCATCTTTTGGGGCCAACTTTGTTTAGAAGTTTGTAACAAACTTCCCAGTCTCTGGAAATTGCCTTGAACATGCAAATAGTGTTCTTCATAAGTGAAATTAATGGTCTTGTCTCCTTCTAAAACAAAGATCTTAAATATTGGCCCTATGGCTTTTTCCAGCCTTTTATTCACATAACATTTTACAGACTTAAAGGTACATCTGAAGCAAATTAAACATTGAAACTAAAAATCCTTTTTAACTGATAGGTTACTTTAGAAATGCTTGAGACACATGTCTCGGTATGGATCTTTTAATCAAAAAGTGTATATGACTGAAAGAGTCAACACATTCCCACCTACTCAGGTAAACTCTGTTTAACATTAATGGGACTTTGGCACTGCTGAGTGAAGACTGCAGCAAACTCATCCTTACAGATGTTAAAGAAGGACAAACATTTTATCCTTACTTAACTGGTCAACCTATTTTGGAAGAACAGCAGGTTCTAGATATTAGTGTGGAAATTTGCAGTGCATGGTTATGGACTCTTTCTAATTTTTTCCTTTGATTTGATTGTATTTTTTCTCTCTATAATATAATAATCAGGCATAGACATCTCCTTGTCTATGTATGTAAGCGATATGTACATACATACATGCATAAGAGATACATTTTGGGTACATAAGGAACATAGTTCTAGAATGTGTCAATCTCACAGTTTTGATTCATCTTCTTTCCAGTGAAGTCCAAATAATGTTTAAATTCTTACCACTGATTCTCCTGTCAGTCATTAGACTAATTTGAGCATACAAGTTTCTTAAGTGATTAGTGATTTTGAAGTGCCAACTTCCAATATCATAAAGGGGTGTGACTGTGAGAGTAAGGTGTTCATCTACCACCCTTTCTTGCATCAGGTACCTTTAAGGAAGCACTCAAAGTTTTAAGTCATTTTGGAAGAATTATGACTTACTCCTTCAAAAGAAAAATCCTTATTTCAAGCAAACTTTATAATTTGATTGCAGGTTAGAGAAAGCAATTTCAGAAGAGTTTGTACACAGCGTGGTTTTCATATTGACTGCCAATGAGTTTGGCAGAAAGTAACCCACATTTAGGGTAGAATAACATTGCAAGTGTTTCCTTCTGTGGATGAAGTACCAAGAACATGGGGAATAGGAAAGACTGAACATGTGCCTTATTAAGTATTAGTACTTGAAAAACTGAGAACAGTAGGCTTGCACAGACTGCATTGCATAAACATTCCTATGGTATTTTTTTGATTGGTGAATCATGTAAAAAAAAAAAAAATCCAAAAATCCCACCCAAAGAACAAAAAACGCCAAACAACCACCAGCTTCAGAGCCTGCACTTGGTAATAGCTGGGGGACTGAACCCAAGAAACTGAGATAACTTGATGTGTTCCCAAACCCTGCCACAAATTTCTTGCTCCATCTTATGCAATCTCTTAGGAGTCATTGCCTCAAGTGCAGAGATAGGATGAAGTTTTCTTTCTTCAATTCCATATTTGTAAATTTTTGAAGCTTAGCAGACAGAGACTACTTTCAGTGCATATTCATATTGCATGTACCACACAATTTTAGTTGAAGCTGTTTATGTATTAATACAATTAAAAGAGTTAAAAGTAATACATTTTTACGAGTGGAATGAGATAGGATAGTGATTCAACAGTTAAGAGCATATGCACGTAAAAAAAGAATATCCATTCTGCTCTTTTAAATTATCCTTTTGAGTTTTAAGTTCGTCTCCTATATAAGACAAGGAAGGTATTTTCCTTGTAGTAATTAACTGTAATTAATTGTAAGACATAATAACATCTGATCATGTGCTTGGGTTAACTTCCTATCCATAAAATAGGACTTCTGGCAGCTGTAATGTAGATGATCACTGACTTAGTAGAGCTGGGAGCTACCTGCTGAATTACCAGTCCTGTTTTTTCAGTGGGTCCCCATTAAAGTAAGATCACGATAGAAATAATCAGATACAATGAGACAATGCGACAAGGTGGGAAATGACGTGTATTGGCCGAAATTCTCTTTATTAGCATAGTTGGTGGAAAACTGTGTTTCAAGTGTTACGTTATTTCACTGCTTCACATAACCATTCCTCTTCCAGTTGCATTAATGCTGAGATAAATACTTCTTTTGTGGTGATTAAGGGGAGTAATTTTCCTGGAGTGATATTTACATCTGCGACTACACCGAGTGTACTTACCTTTATAAAACTCGCATACTTAACAATGACAATGTTGCTTATATGAATGTCAACACTAATATAAATAGTGAAATACTGTTTGGGTTAGGCTCAACCCTAAAATACAGAGTGATGATTTTGCTTTTAAAAAGGTCAGATTCTATATAAACAGTGGCAACACTGCCTTGAAGATAAACACTGGTGAATTTGAGTCAGAAAATGCTTGAATCTGATACATTTACGACTGCATTTTTCTCTGTTAATTAAGGGCTTTATTCAAACCAAAATTCAATTTTCACATTTTTTGTCACTGAGACTTTTGGGACTCCTGTGGAGTATAATCCCAGAGCAGAAGCCAGAAGTGTTAGCAGCGCTCCCAGGACACTTGGATTTAGGGCTTTGGCAACACCCTCGAAGTAGCACTGAATAAAAAAGTCACACCCCTCTTACACACCCAATTGAGGAATGTGACCCACATAATGACAGCTGGCAAGATGCTGGAGAAGAATGTGTGCACAGGGGGCCCAAGGCCCTGCACCACTTAGGATGGGTTGATCTGCAGGGTCTGGTTATCTGTATGACACCCCAGTCCCTTCACTCCTTTCCTGCAAAGGCAAGGAGCCACAAAGGTCGTAGAGCATCCAATGCTTTACCTAGGAGAAGAGGAATTGGTATTTTTTGTATTACTGAATTTTTAACATAGCATCTTCACAGGAGAAGTAGAGCAGAGATCCTCTCTACTGGCTAAACACTCATTAATGGTCCTGTGGGACTTTGGGTGTTCCCCCATCTGTTGGGGCCAATTTCCAATTTAGGCATTACATTTAAATTCCTCCAATCGTTTTTAATGACTGTAATATTATTCACTCCTTGCCTTGTCGCGTTGGGTGGTGTTGCAGTATTTCATCTCAGAAATGTTTGTGGTTGGTGAAATCATTATTACTGCCATGTGTCTGTCTATCTGTAGATCTCTGGAGGAGAGGTTGGATAGAGTCCTGTGATGCCATTATTTCTGGCTGGATTCTCACTGATGGGAGAGCAACTGGGTGATTGTAGATGGCTGTGATAGGAGATTGTCACTGATCACTCTAGAGAATAACCCTTCTGCTCTACTTTGCTCATTCTTCTACTAGGTACTGTGGAAAAAAGTGAGCTGTTTTTAAGCTCAGCTGGGCTCCAGGTTCCTAGAAGATGAGAGCAATGCTGAGTAGATAGAGCTACATTGTTAAGACAGTCACTGAAAACCCTGGGGAAAGTAACTGCACAGCACAGGCATGCTACTGATGGTAATTAGGGAGCAATTGAGGCTGGCATAGGTTGTTATTCACATGACTGTAGATAACATGAAGTCCTAGCTGTGGAAGAAACCCTTCAAGTTCCCTCTGTTCATGGATGCAGCTATGATCAGGTATAAGAAGGTATTTGTTAGGGTTTTTTTCTGCAGACTTTGAAAATTTTTCTGCATTGGATCTATGAAGATTATTTAGTATATGGTTTGAAATTAATTAGTGAGAAAAATCATAGTATGGACTTTTATTTTTAATTTGCTGACAAAATCTAAGGGAAATTACAGACATTGCCTGACTTCTGCAGTAGATATTTCAGTTACTCTCTAGAAATCTCTTGAAATTTCAGAACATTCACTTAGTGGAGAAAGCCAGGAAAGGTAATTTTGTTTGCCTGTAGTCATCCTACTTTGAGCTATAATCCTGTCAGATTGCTTTAATTAAACAGTGTCTAGCTGTTCAATGCTTTTAGATGGGGGTTTCCAAGAAAAACCCAAGTGCGATAAGAAAGATGAGCAATTCAGTAGATGCTAGACTTCCTTTTGAGTCAGTATTTTACCATTACCTCAGTATGGTGCCAGGAGATGCTGCGCTGCTGGAGATACCATGAAACATAATGGTTAAGCTGCTGGTGGTTATGGTCATTACAGGTTGCCTAACAATTTTCTTAATTCTAGTGTTCAGAATTCAAACTGAAAAAGGGGTTATGATTTACTTACACTTCGTAAATCCCCTCTGCCATTTAAGATTTTCATCCTACATTATTAAGCAGTAAAACAAAGTCTCTGGCTTTTTGCAATTTACAGATACAAATTTGCTTAGCTTCTGTGTTGATTTTGTTTACAAGATGCCTATCAAAAGATCCCAATTCAAAACTGCTGATTATGGTCCTAGTACCTCAGTTAGGAGGAGTCTCAGACCACGCTGAATTTGATCATTAATACGAATTATGCATATGTGTTGTCGTGTCAGAAGTAATTTTGCTAACCTGCTCCTGCTTCTCTTTTTGCCTTGAAGATATTGATGAGTGCAGTACCATTCCTGGAATCTGTGATGGAGGAGAGTGCTCAAACACAGTTAGCAGTTACTTCTGCAAGTGCCCTCCAGGGTTTTATACAGCTCCTGATGGCTTAAAGTGTATAGGTGAGTAGGGTCCTGTAAATTAGAGGACAGTCCGTGTAATGAACATTCATAAATATTGAAAATGGGTAACGGTGTACCAGAAATGTATCTTGAAATCCTTCTTTTATATAGAAGTGCCTCGTGTGTCCATATATGTATTTTGAAGTGAGTTTTCCATTTGCAGGAAGACCTCTTTGACGTGACCTTCTTTTTCATTTCTTCTTACTACAGTTTTTCTCTTATGCCATATTTGTTGCCTTAAAATAGGCTGAACTTGTTTAACACGTCTTGATATTTTTGGTCTCGTGTTTGTCTTTGATTTAGTCAATGTTATATTCAGCAGTCATTTAGAAAAGCAAATACACTTGAGAAAGAAGGTAATCACCCCAGCAGCTGATTTTTCCTCATTGCAAGTGTTATGACATTAATGCAGGTATTTTTCATTAAAGGGAGCGGTGTGATAAGCCGAGTGTGAGATGTTTGTATCTACTTTCATGATGCTGATGATTTGGCAGGGTTGTTCTTCCAGGCTTTCACTGTGGCAGAGCAGAATCTGTCTTCCAAAGGCCAGACCAGGAACCAAAGGACTGTGAGAATTAAATGACTGCCACTGCGGTGCCAAAGCCATGAAAGAGTAGTTAGTGTTAGCACTTACTGCTTCTAGGAAGCATACAGCCTGCTCTGTGGCAGGTCAAGTACTCAATTAATTTTTTTTTTCCTCATCTTTATGCAGTAATTTGTTTTTTTTTCATTGTCAGTGCCAAATTTTGAGCAATTATTGTCATCTGAGAATTAAATGAAAAGTTTGTTTCCTCAGTTTCAGCTTGTTTATTAAGGGCTCAGACACAGTGCCAGCATTGGGGTTCAAGAGAGCACCCTGTGTTTAGTACCTTTGGTAGAATATTATTTGGGAAAAAGTGGGGAAAAGATACAAACTTCACAGACAAAAGTACAAAATGATATTAACTTCCCCAAGAGATCTGGAAGTAGTTTGTTTTATGGTTCATTTTGAATGGTGTCACTCTATTTCTGCAGGTTGTGAGAAATTAACTATATTTCTTCCATTGTCAGGAACAGCATTTTGGTAGATTGGGTCCATACAATACACTTAAAATGCCAGTGGAAGTTGCTTTTATTGCTTCAGATTAATAACTGTGGACCTTTAAATCATTGATTGCTGCTTGTATGTAATATTTATGAAGGAGATTCACCCTTCTATAACAAAAAAATTCTAGAGATGCATAGCTTCCATTTGCCTTTTACTTTTTGTAGTCATTGTTCAGTCAGAGCTGCCCAACATTCACACCCCTGTTATATTCCTGCAGTTTTCCAGCGTTTTTACCCACTGTATTTGTAGGCTGAAACAGTTTAGCTAACAAACTGGGTATTTAAATGATGACAAGCTGTGTTAAATAATATGCAGACTATGAGCCGTCGTTAAAATGTTGGCTTTGTGTCCAAGGCAAAATGTGCTAAATGGGAAGCACTATTAATTATCTGCAGATATTTTGGATTCATGTCTAATATGCAGCCTGCGTACTTGCCGTATTAACAAAGACAGAGCCCAAATCTGTGTTTGAGCTGGGCAAAACATGTAATCTTCATTTAATTACAGCATGCCTGTCTTAAGTGAAAAGCGTTAGCTGAACGTGCTTATTCTGTTAGAGATGAGGAAGTGCTTCTGAGAATGTATCCTCACAGGAGTCAAACTGAGCAGCACTGGAGCCAGACATCCAAAGGAGGAACTGGGAGTTCCATTATTACAAACCTTAGAAATTACAATAGACAAAGCAAAGATAGTATCTCCTAGAGCTGAAGAGCAGAAATGAGCAGAACATCTCAACCCAAGTACATGAAGAGTGCTATGAAGAAATCTTCTAGCCCATACTTCCAGCTGGTATAAATTTGTTTGGTCAGTGTTCCTTTTCAATGACTTTTTTTTTCCCTTCGAGGAGGCACGTTTTTCTTGAGAGTTACTTTCACGATGATTTTTTGCCTTTTCAAAATACGATATTTTTTAGTGAAAAATACTAAAATATTAAAAGCTGAAACAGCAAAAAAGTGTTTTCCTGCTGTTCTTGTCCTCATTTGTGTGTTTTACTGTTTGGAAGGGAAAATGAAAGAAGAAAAAAGAGAATCACTTCTGATTAGGAATACAGAAAGATTTGGCATTTTTCTCAAAAACATACTGCCTTTTTCTGAAAATGATGTGGCAAAGATGTTTGCTTTGTCTTTACCTTTTTATGGTACGTTGTGTGCTTGCACAGATTATTTTTGCACTTTTTCCCATTACAGCTTTTAAATGTTTCAAAACTTGGTACTGACCAAAACTGAGAATGTCTTACAGAGGGTGATGGTAGGGTCCTTTAGAGATCTTCCTTCCTTACCATCCACCCCGTCATCACACCAAGCATCCCAATATCTCTCCAGGGACACTGAAGAACAGCTTCCTCTCTGGGGAACACTTTACATCAGAGCTTTATTTTCATTTCTAAAATGATGGATTAAGGGATGAATGTGTTTGGCAGTTTAGCTGGGTACCAGGAGAAAATGGAGGACAGGTAATAGAACTGAGTAGGTTTTTTTTTTCCTCTGTATCAGATTTCCATTATATGACAATATGAGTGAACTAACCAAAGTTTGGAAGCAAAGGCCGACTGACTCTTTTCGCTGTACTGCGAGTAATATCCGTGATCAGGGTTCCAGCTAATAAAAGGCAGAACCATCACAGACTCTCCCAACATATCACTATATATCAATTTCCTCAAAATAATGAGAAACTTCCCTGCTTCTTTTAATATCTACTAGAATAGCTAGTAAACTCTGGAAAGCACTTTTACTAGACAGATGAATCCACCATGCTCTGATTAACTGAGATACTGTTTTTTTAGGGAATGGTGCCTGTGTTGCAAGGGTATATCTGCAACATTTTCTTCTACTTTTTGACAGGAAATGTAGGTATATTTTAGATACAAATTTGGTCTGTTTATCATGCAGCATCAAATCACACCACAGCTTATACTGAGTTGGACACGATGTGACATACTGTGAATCCATTATTGAGAACTTCAGATTGCATGATGAGCGTTTTTGGAGTTGATTGGTTTGTTTGTTTGTTTTATTTTTTATTTTATTTTGCTTCCATCCACAATTTCTCTCCCTTCTTTAAGCAGGGGGATCTCTGTACAATGTTGTTAGAGCCGAGTGGATGAAATCTGGGTACATGCGTACCCTTTTAAGACAGAAAGCCAGCACACCTCCATAAAAAATGTGATGGCCTCAGTTAAAGCTATGTTGCTCTTTCTTGCCTGCAAGCCTATATCTTGTCAGAACACTACATACTTCATCTGGGGAAGTCATGAGTAACGAGAAATGAATTAATGCTTTGAGAGCTGCAATGCTGTGAGTTTATTGCTGTACATCGATGCCTTTAAATTCAAAGTTTAAACACAATTGACCTGATACTGTCTTTAGTAGAGACAACACTACAATTTTGCTTTGAAGGCACAGAAGCGTATTTTGTTATATCCTAAATACACATTTCTGGTTTATTTTTCCTCCATTAATTCATTGCTGTTCTATATTTCACTTCAGCTTTCTCACAGGAGGTGTTACACCTGAATCCAAAGCAATAATCCAAATATTATCTAGATTTTTCTGTTTTTCTGTCTTTTGTTTTCTGATTGTTGTAATGTTGTAAGTGTTATGGCATGATAGCGTAATCAACCAAGATGTGAAAGTCACATTCTTTGTTGGACCAATGATTTACATATTTCTTTATTTCTCTTGGCAGATGTGCGTCCTGGATACTGCTTCTCTTCTCTCACCAATGGGCGCTGCGTCAATCAGCTCCCCCAGCCTTTGTCCAAAATGCAGTGTTGCTGTGACAGCGGCCGATGCTGGTCTTCTGGTGCAGCCACCGCTCCTGAAATGTGCCCGATCAGATCCACTGGTATGAATTCACCTGTATTCTTATGAGTGTGGTCGAACGTTGAATTTTAGGCAGTGATTTCTTTTATCAATAACGTTTTCATTAAGGACTACACAGAATGGTTGAGGCTGGAGGGCACCTTGCAGGATAGTTTTATCCAACCAACCCTCGTGCTTAAAGCAGAGCGTCCTATGACAGATTGCTCAGGACTCCAGGAGGCTAGGACAAGGAGACATAAACAAAGGATTTTATCTGTTGCTAATTAATGTTTTGTAGTCTGGTTATTCCGGCTGTACGTGATTCAGATTTTGTTTCTGTTACCCTCTTCAGGCTCAAGTTACTTTCTCCAGAGCCTTCTAAGAGATCCATATTGCCGCTGCAGTTTTGTTCTCATTGGGAAACTTCCTTTTATGTCTAGCTTTCTGAGGTGCTGCTTCAGTGCTGAAGTTTGGCACAAAACATGATTTCTGTCGGCTACCAAAACATTGCCTCCCTGTGTATTAAAATCTCCAGATAATGTGAGATTTCAATTTAGAGAAGATCGTGAGCAGCCTATGAAACTATGAATGAGGGAATGGAGGAAAGAGGTTTTTGAGATTGGTTAGGTCTGGAAACCTGACGAAATCCTTCAGAAAAGAAGAATACAGGAAACTTAAGGATTAATGGAAGGAGCTCAGGGGAGATACAGAGTTTAGGGAGGAACAGGGCTTGTAATACTGTAGCAGTGTAACTCTGAAGGAATTGTCAGAGGTCATGTATGGGAGTGTTTATTATTCTTGTTTTTATGTCCTTTGAGTGAAACTGCATAATACTGGAGCAGAGGTCTAGATCAGAACTCTTAGAAGATTCTTCCTGATTCCATCACTATCTCATTAATAATATTTAAACATCTTAAATGTCCAAAATTGGCTAGAATAATGCTAAATAAGTAGTGTAATCTATTGATGCTCCTCTGAAATCAGAAAACAAGGAGAAAGCTTTCAATCTTAACACAGTCCTGTTTTCTTTACATACTTTCTAGTTATTCATATCTAACTGGTGAATAAACTGGGTGGAAAAGTGAAGTAATTTGGCCAAGGCTGCGGACTTGAGACGTGGTGGCGAAGGAGCTAGAACCCAGGACTTACTGACTCATAAATCCATGCAAGGTCTTATAGATCATGGTGGTTTCTTTTCTGACTTGGGACAGAAATTGAGACTATAAATTACTCTTTTCAAACGTGCTCTGAAATTCTTGAAAGGGCTTACATGTATGTAAAGTATTGCTGTCATTATTTAATCAAGTTCAGTTATTCCTTGATGTATCCTGAGAAAGCAGGATGAGGAATTTAGAGCTGCCAGTGACTCAAAGTCTCTCTAGCTCTGAAATGGAAATTTACTGCAATATAAAGTGGAGCACTAGCTGCATAATGTAACCAAGCAGTTGTATTTTCAATGTGGGCTGCAGACCCAGATGTTACTATAAAATAGGCTGTTTATTGCTAGAAATTATCCATGGAGATTAAAGTTGCAATAAAAAAGGCTTGCACTGTATTTCTTTGCATAACATGGCAATAATTGTTTATGTGAAATGACAAGGTTTACCATTGACACTATAAATACTTTAAAAGTGGTATCTCAGGCATCTAGCTGTTTGTGTGTTCAATTTTCACCTCAGCAGTCCCTTCGTGTATGCTGATTCCATTCATCCAATGGGCAGCTCCAAAGCTCCCGGTGGATTGGCTTCGTATAACTGAGTATTACCAATCTAGAATAGAAAAGAAATACAGTATTGTTTCTTTCACAAAGGCAGATCAGTGGGTTGTAGAGAATGTGTCATTAGAGACTTGGCTAAACCCACCATCATTAGCAAACATTTGCATGTTGGAATTTGTGTATGTACATAAACAGACAGTGTATCTTCTGAATGTCTTTGTTTTAGCACAGGTAGACCACTGATTGAGGGTAGATTCAGCTTACATGAGAACAGGCAAAACAGAAAGCTAGGGAAAAAACCTAAGAAACAAAATACAATACATAATACAATAAATTATTGGGTATGCTTTAAAGATTAAAATCACTCTCAGGAACAATAGAGGGAAATGCAGTGACACATGAAACAAACTGATCACCAAAGAGCATTTATTTTAATGCTCTTTGGTGATCATAATCAGCAAAAGCAGAACTTTTGGCTTCCGTGTTTATTTAACAAATCCTCCGTGGCTTGGGAAGAGCTTCTAACATGTTATACAGGTAGAAATAAAAGTGAGATGAAAGTGTTGAAGGCTGAAATAGTTCTCCCAACACTGAATTTATTTTTCGGTTCTCATTTTTTTTTTATATTGTTTCAGGAATTCAGGCATCAATGTAGCATTTTGTTTTCATTATATAATTCCTCTCCCCTGTTGTGCCACAAACTTTAAAATTTTGAAGTTCAAAGATATTGGCTGCACAAATAGTTATTTGTGTACACATGAATGGTGGACATGAATTAGGTCAGCTGGAAATGTGGTCTTTAATTGTGATACTCTGCATGCATTCTTTGGATCGCAAATTCCAAGCCCACACTTCCCAAAGACAAAAGAGTTGGGAGTAGAAGGAAAAGTGGGGCAGTAGGGCAGATGCCACTAATAGAGATAAACAATAGGAGAATGCATAACACTCAGCATAGACAAAATAGATCAGCAAAACAGATCATTTTCCCATCATCTGGAAAAGGATGAACTCGATGTGGATCTGACTCGGTTTCTCTTTGTCTATGCTCCTTAGACTGCACCTTATTTGGTTTCTGCTTTTATTGGCAAGCTTAATTTTCACAGGGAAATAGTGTTAGTATATTCATTCTCTAATTGGTTTTGCCTCATTGCTTATATTTATATTTCTTTGGTTTAGGAGGTTAACTTTTAAGAAATCCAGTTGAAACTGGGCTTTTTTCCCTGTTCAGTATTTTTCTAACTCTGTGGCAAGCTTTGTATTAAATTAACTTGGGATCAAGTCCAAAAGTCCTTCTTTAGGTAAACTTCCCACTGAGTTCATCAAAGATTTTTGCTTGAAAGAAGACTAAGTAGATTAAGATCATGTCCACATCTCACTGTTCAGTTTCATATCCAGAATGTCAGTTTTGTTATCTTTTTACTAGCAGTCTTTAGACAAGTAGTATTGATATCCTCCTATGGATTAATGATGCAATTCACAGAACAAAGCTTGTTACTGTGAGGAAAACTTACAGGCTCAGATTTTCCAGATTATTAAAGGTTTGTTGTTGCTAATCTGAAACACTGCAAAAAGGAGGAGAGTTGGATTAAATGGAAAGGCTACAAGAGTCTAAAACAGCGGTCATGTTTTTATGTCTCAGATGAGTATCGCAGATTGTGCACAGTAGCTGCTCTGCTGCCAGCAAGACCTGAACTTCCTCCCGGCCGTCCTGAAGTCATCCCTCCACCACTCCTTCCTGGGCCTTACCCTCCTCCACACCCTCCACACCCAGAATTCATCTATCCATCTCGGGCACCACCACCTCATGGTAAGAAAGAAATAATAAACTTTCCCTGCACCATTTGCATTTAGCTTCTTTAAAAGCATGCGTTTCTCAGGAGCAATGTGCTCCCTTCAGCTGTTGGCATCATCTACTTGCTTTATGTGGACGTATAGTCTCTGGATATCCTTCTAATCATAGCCTGGTTACCATGTATTTTACAGCAACTGTACCTCATTGGTAGTGTTTTCTCTGTTGAAACAGGATTCAAGAATTGCGTCCTCGTTGTCTGTATCAAGTCCCACGTATTGTAGTAATTCCATTAGTGTTATTTTAAGGCTATTGTGAGCTTTGCTGCATGTCAACATTGAGGAATGTGAATAGCTCTTTGATTAGGTTGTGATAGTTACTTACACTAAAGAGCTTGTCTGGGAGAAAGCAGCTTCTTTCAGGTTGTTTGCCTTGCTCTCACTTGGCCAGGTAGGAAAAGCTGGTCTGCTGGATGCTAAGGCTGACCCAATGCAAAGGAGGAACTTTGCATCCGTGATGCACATGGGTAGGTTAGGCTTCTCCAGAGCAAGGAGGAAGCTAGAGCAAAATACTGATATATTCCTCTTTCCGTCCCTTGCTCAGGGAATTTACTACATGCCTGCGTAGTCTGCAGTAGGCACGTGCCACCTAAAATTGTTTGCCATAGCCACATACTCTTTTGCAAGTAAATATAAGCTCATTTGGCCCATGTTCTGTGCAGATGCAAGCAGGCTGTGCTTGTGCTGGCACCAGCTGAAACTATTTAGCCTTGGTTCAGCACCAAGCTGAGCTAATAAGGCTAAGAGGCAAAGTATGTTAACTCAGGCCTGACACTGCACTGACGTAGCTGCACAGCTTCTGGTCAGCTGGGAGCATGGACAGAGCCAACTCACGTCTGCCTGCCAGAGACCGTATAGGCTTACCTCCCAGGGCTATCCCTGCCCTCCTTTCGCTCTGCTGTCTAGGAAAGGGGAGATAACTGAATCAGTCTGCCTGCTCTTGGCTACTGTAGGCTTTTAGTAGAGTCCCTGCAGTGCCATGTGCCCGCTTTACCACTAGGTATGAGCTGACTTGGTCCTCTTTTGAAAGACAAAAGAGGGAAACAGGATCAAACTTGCCACAGGGAAAATATCAGTGGTCGCTAGCTATTTTCAGACAAATCTCTTAAGAGTCAAAGTGCTGTTTCTCAATCCCAATGCTGATTTTACTATGTAATTCACATTATTATGCAAGGCAAATGTTCACTTTTAATGGAAAATGCTGCACAAATTGGAGATTACCAAAAGTTATTATGATGAACTATTAAAATATTTTTCCAACTCTGTTATTTCAGCAATCTTGCCGGTGAACCTCACTGACTATTGCCAACTGTTCCGACATCTCTGCCTTAATGGACGCTGCATTCCCACTCCTGGGAGCTACCGCTGCGAGTGCAACAAAGGATTCCAACTGGATGTTAGAGGGGAATGCATTGGTATGTGGTTTTCTGCTGTAAATCACAGAGGGGAATTTTGTTTTAAAGAAAAAAAAAGTATTTTCCACACAATGTAATAACTCCCCCAAATAATAAAAAAAAAACCAACAAACAAGCAGCAAATAGACTTCCAAGAACTAATTACTTTCAACTGCAAACTTATTTTTACAGCAGTTTTGCCTTTAAGACAGAGTTTAACAAATCTTGTAACGTGCTGCAAAACTATACAGAAGGATTTCGTACTTTACTAACCTATGACTATAATGTGTTTATTAATGATTGAAAATGACCTCTTTAAAATATTACCAGCTCTTTCAGTACGCAAATGACCTATTGTTTAAAAAAAAGAGAGTCATGATCTTGAGCTTAGTAAGATTTTAAGATTTACAAGTCCTCTTTCAGATCATCAGGAGTATCTTGTTGGACTCTTGAGCCCTTTAAGTTTGGAACTCAGCCAGAGCTTGATGCTAAGAGGAAGGACTGGCTCTCTTACATGCAAAATTTTGCTTCTGTCAAAATCTGTATCTCTTTCGTACATACATAATCTTGTTGTGTACTCATTTTTCCTGCTCCTACTTAGCCTAGAACATGGGATCCTTTTGCTGGGAATTCAGCGATCCCCTTACAGATTGAAGCACACTAGTTCTCCAACTACAAAACAACAAAACAGCCCTACAGACCTGGATAATAACCAATGTCTTAATAAAAATGTATTGTCTGTGTTGCACAGATGTTGATGAATGTGAAAAGAATCCGTGCATCAGTGGAGACTGTGTGAACACCCAGGGATCCTACATATGCCAGTGTCGTGTCGGCTATCAGAGCACACCAACCAGAACTGAGTGCAGAGGTAAATTATGGTTTTACAGATGTATCCGTACTATTGTATACATACCAGGAGGGAAAGTAGTTTTAAAGCAAAATTTAACAGATGTGTTAAATATGAGGATTTAAAAAAAAAAATAAAAAAAAAATCAGATGCAGCAGTAAAAATGATTAACTTGCCTGAGCTGACTGTTCACAGCCTGGGTTATGAAGAAAGACATTTTGTCTTGTGCTGAAGTTATCTTGCCACTATTTGTGGTTTTGAAGTGAGAGAGATGTCTCTTTTTTTCTTTCTTTCGCTTTTTTTTTCCCCTCCCTCTTCCCNTTTCTCTTCCAAACTTTTGAGACTTTTTTTTACTTCTTGAGGATCTCAAGGGCAATGAAACATTCCTTCTTTGGAGAAACCCTTTACCTGTGAAGATGGTTAAAAGATTGAGAGCTGTGGTGAAAGTCTTTCAATGGGTAAATAGAAGAGTACAGTGCCTGTGTGTTATCCCTGCCCACTGTCAGAGAAAGAACTGAACATAAATTACAGCAATGAAAACTTAAGTAAGGTATGGAAAAGTAGTGAAGCTAGGTGACGCTAGGTGGGGAAGCTGTAGAATCCCCATTATTAGTGTGTTGAAGACCAGGCTCAACGTCGGTTCTGACGTTGTTCTTCCTATTAGAACAGGGAACATGTCGCTCTTCAGTGATCAGCCTACTGTGAGGGTTCTGTGGCTCCCAAACTGTCCTAGGGTGAGAATTTGACTGTAAAGGTGAATACAGTCCTTTATAGTTAAGTCATGATGAAAAATTGCTGCCAGGAGAACGAATGACTGTTTTGATATTTTGTAAGAAATGAAGCATCTAAATGAAACAGGATGCTTGAATGCTCAAAGCCCCAGCTTCTCTTTATATTTTGCTTTCTGTACTGGGCGGAGGGTTCCTTGAGCATGCACTCACTGAAGCAGTGAGTTTCCAAAAAGCCAGAAAAAACTCTATCTGTATTAGCATGCAATTTCTGTTATTCTTCCCTTTGTGAATCAGAAAGATATTTGTGGTACAGAAGCTTACTCCAATCCAGAAAGAGCCAGCACTACTGGTGCATGATCCTAGGAGTATTTGACCTAATCGCTGCCAGAGAGCCATGTTGCAGAAGCATCTTCATAGTTTAGCCGACTAGTGCTGAAGGAGTGCTGAAGTGGAGTCTAAGCGATGATGAATTTACTCATGAGTCATTTTTGTCACACACTTTTAATTTGACTGATTCATTGCACAAACACATGGCTGTCAGAAGCCCAGTAGCTTAATGGCATTAAAGTGTGGTCACTTAGCAGTTCCTTTGCAGTCTTTGGGAACTGTGCTTCCTTGACAATCAGTTCAGAAAATGCTGTGATGTGCAGAATCTTTGTTTTCTGAGGGAATTTTTAGGACCAGTTTAGGGAAAAGAAAAAGACTAGTGGGGTGCATTTGGCAAAATATGCATATAGCACTGGTGCCTGCCAAAATCAGCATTTCCAGTAAAATTACTTCACATGACTACTTTGTATGTTGAGATACACAAATGTGTCTGTGCTGATATGCTTTTGCAAATCTATTCCTTGCATCTGTTCTTCAAAAATGAAGTCTCCGTAGTGACCGCATGTTTATCTATTTCTTGCTCTGAGGTTCCAGGGGAGGGGTTTTTCCTGCATGACGAGTGCGATAGGTACAATCAGACATGACAGACATTGCAGTTTGATTGCAAGCTACTGATTTAACTGTTACAGGTTCCCTTGGAATTCTAGTAGGAGTTTGACTGAGTGGATATGTTAATTGGAATAAGGTTGTCACATTGTGATTAGAGATCAAAACAAAAAATGCTTTACAATTGCAGAAGAGGGGATATAAAATGGATTTCAAAAAGAAGAGAAATTTTATGGTGGTTAGCTGTGAATGTATGGGAGTCAAAGCTTTAATAGCTGAGTGCTCACTATAACCTACCTGACATTTCTGGGAGGAGGAGTTCAGACCGTATATGGAGATGGCAGCGATTACAGACTTTTCAGTGAGAAGGGAGCTTTGATTTTTGCAAGTTTCTCTGGGGGAAGTGGGGAGGAAATAATTCAAAATGTTATTCCGTAATTTGAAAATTAGAAATGTAACATAAACTAGTGGTGGGTCTCCAGTCAGCTGTGTATAGATAAAGAACAATGAGATTCTGTGTTGATTTTCTGCACTATGATTTAGATGCATAGAAGTATATGTCTTAATGAGCCCTAAAAACTAAAAGGCCATAAAAATCTTAAGATATTGTAGCATTTCTGCCTGTCCTGTCCTAAGGAAGAAAGCTGATAGAGTAACTGAAGCCAAGCTCAGGTGCAACCGAGTGCAACGAAAGTAGAGGGAAAAGGAGTGAGCAGAGAGGAAATTCACTTTTATGCATTGCTGATCAATGATGCTTGTTTATCAGATGAGGGGAGTTTTATCAAGCCAGTACACTTTTGCTGGAAGTCAAGAGGGCTGCTAGCTGCCACTGCAGTGAGTTGTCACTCAATCGGCTCTTACTTCCACTGGCCTGGTCACTTGCTTGCAAAACAGCTTCCCAGAACTACTGCTCCGCTAAGAAGGCAAACAGAAGTTCACAATTTCAAGAGGCATCAGTTCCCCCTCAGATAGGTGTCTAGAGAGCAGGGGTATTTCAGAGAACACCTCGTGCTCCGCTTCTTCCAAAAGCGCAGCAATGCACTTCTGCAGGGAGGGCATGGGGAAGGGCACCCTCAGGATCCCTGGGAAGACAGAGTGGTTTCGTGATAGATAGGTCTGCACAGGCTGGTTGAGATCTTTGTGAGCAGTCCCTCATGTGCAGGAATCTCTGGGAGATGGTCCAGGCCTTGATGGAGAACACTGAGCAATCTGAAAAATGTCTAGACAGTCCGTCTCAGCATCTCCTCTCCCCTCCTTTGGAGGAGAGGGAGAGCTGCCAGCCTTGTGTGATATCACTATTCAGGTCCTCCAAAGCACTTGCCAGGCACCTCCCGCAGAGAGAGGGAAATGAGGAGCTGATGTTTCAAATATAAAATAAGCAGGAGAAACACCTTCTGAGGTGGGAAAGTCTTGAACTTTCTTGTTATCTTACAAAGCAGCAGCAAAAGACAAGCTTCCCCCATTTTTCCTTCAGTAGTTAGCTATTGTTAAGTTAAACTTCAGTAAAAATATTTTCATTATGAACAAAAATACAGAAAAAAACCCCAACAATTGAAAGAATCTGATTCTTGTTTGAGCAAGCTATAGGGTAATGTTCACTGAAATTCTCTCAAAGTAACTTGAAATTTCAAGCGGATGAACATTTTCCACCCCTGTAATGTTCGGTTATGGAAATCAAAAGAAATTATTTTTCAGGTGAATATAGTTTCCATACAGGATTAAAAACATGGAGGAAGGGGAAATAGGAAAAATTCCACTTGAATATGAAAAGAAAAGCCCAAATATGTTTTGTTTTGTTTTTTTCTTTTTGGTTGGCTTTCAGACATTGATGAATGCTTACAGAATGGTCGTATATGTAATAATGGACGATGCATAAATACAGATGGCAGTTTTCACTGTGTGTGTAATGCTGGCTTTCAAGTGGCAGCTGATGGAAAAAACTGTGAAGGTAAGACTTTTCTGGAGTTATTCCATTTCAATAATTACAATTGCAAGAGGTTATTCGCATCAATGAAAAAGAAAAGGACCTCTGGTGGGGGGAAGAGAAGGAACAAGGAATCCAATTTCTAAATACTTTTTGCTGTATCTGGGAGGGCAAGTAAACTGTCTTTTGCAGCCAGTTCTGGAGCCTTGGCTTGGCAATCCTCAACGGCATGTCTGTCCAGCAGGAGAAATAGCACATACCACTATCGCTAAATGTAGTTTCTTTGAGGGGAGTGGTACATTTTAAAACGGAGCACAAGTCACATGCTGCCTGATTGTACTGTGTGTTTAACAGCATGCTTTATGGGATCTTACTGGGTGACTAGCAATGTGTTTTATGTAGATGCAGTCTGGTCTGACCCATAAAAACTGTTTTAAGAAGAAATTGTAAACATAATTGATGTGTTCCTACCTCCCAGACCTTTAGTAAAGGGGGGGGAAAAGAAGAATGTTCTTTATCATGCTTCCCAAGGTCCTTGGGAGGTTTCCCAATGATCTATTCATACGTTAAAGGAATTTCAAGCACTGTTCTTAGAAACATTTTTGGCAGAATATTATCTCAGTGATTCAGCTCAAAGACTTAATGCCAAAATTCCTAGTTGGGATAGATACACGATTTTTTTTAAAATCATAAATTATTTTTGTCTGACTTAGCCTGTAAGTAAAAAGAAAACACACTATGTCTAGAAGTGTAATTTCTGTCCAAGACAGCTGCAATATTAAGGAAAATAGCACGATTTCAAATATATTGTAATGTCATTATGATCCAGTGATTTTATGTGCTAGTAGTGATTCTGTTAATCCTTAGTAGAGACAGACATTTTAAGACTCTGTTTTTCCTGACTCTTTTGTAGACGCAGTTTAGCACTATAAGCTACTTTTAAAATATCTTATTATGGAACTAAATATATTTGGAAATTAATATATTTTGGAAAAAAAACCCCTTGATTCTGATTTCTTCCTTTCCCACCAAATACCATGTGCTAATAGTAATAAGAAACAGGACATCAGCAGTCTGGTAAAACATTTTTAATTCCATTGCATCTGTTGCCAGAATGTCTGTTGCATCCACTTATGAAACAGTTCCATCTCTGGCATTGTAATGCATTGAGTTTTGTTCTTAGGAATACATGAGCACACTAATCAGTAAAGACCATGGTGTTATGCCATACCTTACTGTAACTGTGTATTGTCCTTTAGATGAAACAGGTAAATAGTGCTGATTTTTTTGGATGTAATGGCCAAAGCTGATTTTGTTTGTGCCAGGACAAAATAAAGACAAAGAGAATATAAAAGCTTACTCAAATCAGGCACAGAATTTTCTGTACCTGCCCTTTTTGTTTGTTTGTTTGTTTTGTTGTTGTTGAGTAGCTGGGCAGGCTTTAGGCTAGCTGTATCTGGGACCTCCACCTTTTCCTATTTGAATCCTTCATGCTATGCCATTAGGTCAGGGGATGAATAATGCTAGTATGAAGCTATGATTAGTCAGTATTCTCCTATGTGACCTGCCACACTGAAAGCAGGGAAGAGGTAGGTTTTATTTTACATGGAAGTTGATTATGAAAGTGCCCACAGAATGCATGCGTGAGCACAGTGCTGGGAATTCTCCCATGTCATAAATCAGAGGCTTATCCAATGAAGGTTACAAAAGTTTTCAATTCAAACGCAGATGCCTCCTACTCCCCTTTCAGGTGTTCTTAGTAACAACATTGTCTTTACCGCTCCAAATGGGAGGCTGCTTCTATTTACGTCAAGATTGCAGACCGTCCTCAGTTACATACTGTCTCACTTTTTTACAGTTTTTACCAACTGGTAATTCTTAAGCTGAACAGTTTCTCATCTGTTTTACATTCTCTTTGCTCTTTTTGGATGTGTACCTTTATATGTTAAAGATTCCTTATGAAAAAACAAAGTCATTGCTTTGACACATCCTCTTGGACAGTGTAATATGTTTTGTATCCCTCTGACAACTGGGACAGAAATTAAGGTTTATATTTTGGGATAACTAGTAAGAGTTCTTTTATTTAAACAGTATGAGCGTTATGTCTATTATGAACATTTTCAGATATGGATGAATGCAGCATAAGGAACATATGCCTCAATGGGATGTGCATCAATGAAGATGGCAGTTTTAAATGCATTTGCAAACCAGGATTCCAGTTAGCATCTGATGGACGCTATTGCAGAGGTGAGCACAAGAAATCATGGGTTCCCAAAGTGTGTGAGTCATATCCCTCTGGTAGCTTCAAGAATCGCCTTATTTCCTTACAGTGATCCTTGGGGGCAAGAATACTGGGCAGAGTTCTCATCAGATATGCTTTTTTAATCAGCTAGAATGATTTGTCATTGTGCAAGACACTACTCGGTCTTCTCCACAGTGTTGAGCAATCACCCCAACCAGCCAGTGGGAAATAGTCTTTGATCAAGAACTGTGTAATCTGACCTAGTTAAACTCCGTTATTATTATTTTTTTTTCTTTTGCCTATGAGGTCTTCTGCAGTTTGGCTCCAGTATATCTCACTTTTTGTGTTTGGCCTTTTAAAGGTTTCTGCCTTTGGCCACCCAAACATCCTGGCTCATTGCGTTCGGGTTTCTTTCCCGTTCCTGCCTGGGTGTTCCTAGTCAATCAAGCATCTCCAAGGAGTGCCCAGCACCCCATGTGACTGAGATGCAGACATGAGCATCACAGTGAGATTATCTTTTCCATTTGCTGCTCTAGCTCATCAATACCCCCCATGGGATACTTCGCAGTGTTCTGGTTGCTAGTTATGTCATCAGTGTTTCCGTTCAGTCCTATCAAGAACTGGAAATTTTGTGTGTATAAATCTTCATCTTTCAACAAGTTTTATAGGCACAAAGCAGAAGTCAAAATAAGGAATAAACAGATGCTGGACAAAGTAAAAATTTTCAAGAGAAAAAACATAAGTAAATCTTTTAACTCTTGAAATCAAAGCAGAAAAAAATGCTTACTTGCAATCCAGTGTGACATTTTTTAAATGTCACACTGGATTACACCTCAGCATCTTGTTGTGGACTAATAACAAAAGTAAATGTTTGAATAAGTAATTTGGTTTTGAGAGTTAGTGACATGAAAGGTGAATTAATTTGGATCCTGCTGCTTCTGCAACACTGTACTAGTCTTTGATCTGAACTGCATGGTGTCTAGACTTAGACTTTAGATCCAAACCAGGCCGATAAATCAGGTAAAACACCCGGAACTTCTCTTGCATCTAGTAACTTTTCCACAAAGTATGTAAAAGCCTAGGTATACTCAGCCTTCAGATGAGAGAATCCTATATATCTTATGAGAAATGACCCCCATTCTTGCTTTGTAATAGGGTTGTTTTGATTAGGAGAATGAATTTTCTTTAGTTTCTCAAACGAACAAATATGCAGATCCATACAAGTGTCTCCTTTAGCTTAACAGCTGCTGGCTGTGTGGCTGCAGCCTTTACACGCTTAGAGCAATCCATTCTTACCTTTTTCCAAGTGGTAGGTGTATGGCTGTGGTTTGACAAAGCTTATTTTCCAGCTGGTCTGTCTGTAGGATGGCAGCAAGACATGGTCTCAGACTTGGCAGGTAAATTCAATGTCCATCAGGCCTTGGCACATCAGTCAGTCATGTTCCCAAAGACCACCAGCTGTTCTCTGTGTCGTTAGCAGAGATGTGAGTCACTGATGCAAGCTCAGTCTGAATGCTTGTCTTGATTTTTGCCTTGAGAATCTTTTGGTATTTTTTTCTTTTTTTTTTTCTTTTTTTCCTTTTTTTTCTTTCCTTTTGTTTTGTTTTTTATCAGTCTGTGCACTGAAATGCCATCCAAGGAGATGGTATGTAAATTGCTTCAGACAACCTAAAACCCAATGATACTCAACTTCACAGCCTCTGTTACACGCCTGCTGGCTAAATAGGAGGATGGATACAGCCAAAGAGGGTATTCTGGTCCTTTGTGCATCAAAGGAAGAATATTTGAAAATTGTCCAAAATTGCAGGCAACTCAACTGATTCTTACTGAAAGTTGGAACAGATCTTATAGTAAAATGAAGGATTTCTCCCACTGTTTTTCAACACTTAGAGTAAGCCTTGTTCTCTATGAGTGAGCATGCAAACATTCATTAAATGTTAAAATGCTGCTGGATCAAAACCAAACCAGATTTTGAGACCTTGACACCCAAATTACACTTTTTTCCGAACTTCATATTTGTCTCCTCTCTTCCACTAGCAGAAAGTATCATGAAATAATTCCTAGGAATGTAGTGGTTAGAAAGTGCACAACTCTCTGGTAAACGCCTCCGGTTAGAAAAAGTTTCAAAGATTGATCTTTAACAACATCTTTTCCTGTACATTTAAATATTTATTCATATAGAGTCCTTTCTGTACACACCACATGTACATAGCAAATAACTTCTGCCCTATAGAGCAGTTTGCCTTTGAAGTACTCACTGTTCACACCACATACCCTGAATTTGTATGGGAAGTGAATGCATTAAGACCTTACACAAGCTTAAACTCTAAGCTTATGCTTGCACATGCAATTAGGGCTCCTGCATTTTGGGAACGTGTGTATGCACAAATGGACATTTCTGCAACAAATTGGCTACCTGCCTGAGCAATTTTGATATGGAATTGGACATACATTTTTGCCAAACTGTTTAGGGAATCAACAAATTAATAGAAGGATTGCAGAATGCAACACATTACTCCTGTAAACATCTCATTTGATGTACTCTAAGCTGAATTTGGAACTATTAAGAAGAATTTCTAACCCGAAATTTGGGATACTGAAATTCGCACATAGTTCCATATAATTGGAATTTAAGTATAAGTACAGGGCATATGCTTGGCTGTCTGGTCAAAAATTCCATTCAGGCTTTATGAAGTAACATGCCAAAAAAGAATGTTACACCATAGTCTTGTGTAGTCCCTGTAATACAAGACATACTAAACTTATTCAACATTAGCTTCTTTCGCTGATCATTTCCTGATGATTTTTCAGAAATACTTATATCAGACAGGCAGAGGTTTAAAGCATTATTTCTGTTACATACATTGTTTTGTCTTTAGACCAAACAGGAACTCCCCAAATTGAAAGCTATTGCGAAGCAACTGAAAGTGGCAGTTTAGTAATTTGAGTAACTTTTTCCTGGTTAAAATTAGAGGACTTAGTGTATGCAGCTGGCACTACTGAGCAAGCTAAGCAGAAAAGTCAAAAACTCACTGGACATGGAGAATGAATCCATTAGCTGGTTTTCAAAAACCAGGTTGAGGTATTCTGGCAAAAGTCAGAAAAACAAGTATTTTTTAAGTTGTCCAATCGGTGACTTTTACCACAGAAGACGGCAGAACCTTGTCAAGGACAGAAATTTGGACTTTATGCCTGCATGTGCAGTTGATTTACTGGGTGGAATCTCAGCTCTGGTAAAAGCAGAGGCTTTTTGCTCCATCCATAGTGGAACCAGGTTTTCAGCTGATCTGTGCAGTTCTAAGTGACCCACTTTACCTTTCTATAAAACATCTATAGCAGTATTTTCAACATATTTGTAAATTAATGTAAAAGAAAATTAGTTGCACATTTCACATCTTACTAGCTTGCAAAATCTTTTTCAACAATGGACTACAGGAAAAATGAAAAAAATAACTTTGCCTTTCTGTTTCTCTAAGTAACCTTAAAAAAAGGAAAGTTAATTTTTTTTAAATTTTTTTTTTTCTTTAGGAGAACTTGTATCTGTCAAAGGAATTGTCTAACTGTTGTCAAAAGTGTTGTCTAACAGAATAACTGTCTACACAAATAGGTGCATTTTGAAGTCCCAACTCTATTTTTGCTTATACTGAGTAAGGACTGAATTTTAAAGTGGGAAAAACTTTTAAGATTTGTCTGAAACCGAACAAAAGATTGCAGGATGAAGTAGAAATTAATTGAGCCCATATACTTAAATATAACTTCTATTTTAAAATGCAGTTTGAAAAAGGAATCTTGGATCATACAAGCCATGTTTTATGCCAAACAACACAAACTAAGTAAAACACAGAGGTGTTTCACTCTCAATTTGCCCTTTTAAGGTCAGAAAAAGGGAAATTGTCACACACACTGTCTCTTGTATATATTACAGAGAGTTGTTATGAAGTGATTATTTTATAAAGGTTATACATACTTCCAAACAATATTTTAAACACTCCTTTTCTTCATCCCTTATAAAATAATGGTACACTCTCTGTATCTAGGGAATTATCTTACTATGAACAGGATACGTGGCTTATATAATTTTTTTTTTACTAATTTTACATCCCTTTGTGATAGCCTAATATTATAAGGCTTCGTTCTTGTATTTCGTTGCTAAGGGTCTTATTGTTCAATGTGCTATTGTTGGGCAAAGATGGTAGCTTGAGCTCAAATCATTAACAAATTCCTTTCAAGACTGGAGTGCTGCTTGTCCATTGAAAGTTTATAAAATGGACTGTAATGAGCATCTGATAGGAAAACCCAATTGTCATGTAGATGACGAGAGAGACGCTACATGCGGGCAGGGTCTGTCGCTGCAGGTTCGAATGCGTTTCCAAAAACTGAACCCGCAGCAGGAGGAAGGGAAATTCTGTGGTGGCCCTGTGATGGCACCTCATAACGGGGGTGAAAGAGTCAGTTTGCTATCTGGGCAGATTTCTTGCAGCATGAACAAACTGTTAACAAAGAAAGGGAATGCCCTGTTCCATAGTGCAGAAGTCCTTTGTCCTAGCAGTCACAATTTCCTCCTTCCTCCAATTATGTTTTCACTTGAATGACCCTTGAATCGCAATATATATGTACCTCTTGGGAACATGTTAGGAAAATGTAACCTCTTTTCGCTCTCCAAGAAGAGTGAATTTTTATTTCTGTTTGTTTCTCTTGTTTTTTGCATTTTTTTTCTTCCATTTCACAGAACGAATTAATCATCTTTCCTAATAAAAACTTTACTTGAACTAGTTTCCATTTACACTTGTTATTTTTCTATAGGATACATTGAAAACAAGCTGCTCAAGTGGAAGTTTCGGCCAGGAATTGAATACTATGTAATTTAATTTCTAATAAGGCTCATTCTATTCTCCAACAGACATCGATGAGTGTGAGACAGCTGGAATATGCATGAACGGGCGCTGTGTGAACACTGATGGCTCTTTCAGATGTGAATGCTTCCCTGGACTTGCAGTAGGACTGGATGGACGTGTGTGTGTTGGTAAGACAAGCTTAATATGTGGCAAGTCACAATTAACAATTCTGGGATATTTTCTGTAGTAGCCCATTTTGCTTTTTTTTTGCTTTTCCTTTGCATTTTAAGAGAAAAATGTGTGGGCTAATTCACAAAGTCAGGTAGACTAGACAGCATAGTGCTGCCGGAGGTGAGTAGTGCTGCATTAATTTTGAGTAGGTGGGAATTTGCCCCATTTCTGTCAAGGTAAAATTCTTCATTTGTCACCAAGCTTTAAGATTTAGTTACTCTTTCATCTGGTTTTAAAGTGGGACATATCAGATTTTCCACTGCTGCCTGTTTCTCTACAAGCGAAAGATGTTTGAGATGTTTGATTTTAAAATTGTAATGTGTTTGACAGCCATTATGGACCAGTTTTTAAAAAGTGAGAAATGTTGCCTTTTTCCTATGGCGTCTTGCTAGTTCAAAGTTAAGTATTGATTGTTCCCCAAGTAGTTCACTAATACGTATTAAGTCATTAAATGCAGTAAATAGTTTGTATGTCTGAACTCATAGGAGCATAAGGAAGAAGAATTTCCTGTCCTAAGTAGGTGAGTGAAAAGCATAGGGAAACAGTGAAAGATACTTTGTTTTGACAGCCATTTTACAGTGTTTACGGCACCCAAGCTACATTTAATACTTGTAATTTATGGCAATATAGTTGGCTGTGGCAGTATTAAGAGAGATTTCTTTCCTCAGATACTCATATGCGAAGCACATGCTATGGTGGCTACAAGAGAGGACAATGCGTGAGACCGTTAACCGGTGCAGTTACAAAATCGGAATGCTGTTGTGCCAGCACTGACTATGCCTTTGGGGAGCCTTGTCAGCCTTGCCCAGCACAAAATTCAGGTATGACAGCTAATTCCATAAATGTTTTTAATATTTATAAATTTTAGCGGTGTAATTGTTTTGGCTGTTATTAAAGTGCAAATATATTCGAAAATGCTGAGCTGTATGGCAAAAATCTGCTGATCTGGCTCTCAGTTTATTCTGTTAATTGTTCTGAACCCACAAGAAGAACCCAGTAGTAGTTTGAGATACTTTGATACATATTTTAATTGTGGGGTTTTTTTAAGGATAAGTAATCCTTGATCTGCTATGAACGCCTGAAGACCCTCCTGCTAAATAGTGTTAAATAAGAGCTAGATTTATAAAAAAAAAAACCTGTTCTGTTTCCTGATAACTTTGTATGTGTGCCTTGAGCAAGGGCTTGTACATGAGTTCTAGAGAATCTTGCTGTGAATATGTTATGGTTCGTTGGTATAGGAGGGCCAGCATGAAGTTTATGTCTATTCCTAAATGCCTCTGTTCACCATGTAAAGTTTTTACTCATCCATCTTCATTAGCAGATGCAGACTCTGAATCTGCTAAAGTGTTTCACAGGTTCTGAACACTGTGAGGCTATTAATCTTTTTATAATAATTGAAAGGCATGTTATTTCATTCAGATAATTAATTAGCATATTGTAAATGATGATGCTGAAAGCAATGAGCTAAGAATATTCCATTAAGTATTCTAATATTTTTCCAGCTGAATATCAGGCTCTGTGCAGCAGTGGAACTGGCATGACTGCAGGAGGAAATGGTAAGATTGCCTAATGTAATTTTGGAAAAAAGAAGCGTTAAAAGTGTTACCTTGATATCCTTGATTTGTTAGATGTGCTGGTGTGAATGATGGTAGGAAAGAACAGGAGGAAGGCTTCTTCAAATGGCTGTTTGCAACACATTAGGGTGAAATGAGTGGAACATGCCATTTCACCAGTGTACCCTCTTTGTTTTATGCCATGGGATGTATGTGAGTGCTGTTATAAAATAGCTGAAAAGTTGTGAGAAGTGTTACTTACGTAAACGACTTAGAAATCTATGTAAGTCATATTTGCACATTTCGACTGAAATCATCCTGAAGCATAAAGCCATGTTGAACATTGGGCTTTCTCACATATTTTCATTTGTTCAAAAGGCCAGGCTGACAGAGTTTGGTTAATTACAGAGGAGGAGCAAATGCTTCCAATACAAGCTTTGTAGCTGTAGAACTGTAAAACTGCAAACTCTTAAGTCAGCCAATGCTCACTAGTAGATTTACTGGCAGTAGAGAGGAGAAAGCATTCAGAAAGTTGGAGTGATCATGCTTTGGAGAGTGGTGCCGGTTTGAAATGCTTGGAATCAGGAGATACAGGGAGATATTAGTATGTGTGCCTCCCTAAATGTAAGAACTTAGTTTAATATCCCTGTTCTTATCTATAGTTTCAAGTCTTAAATGACTGTGGACTAGAGATTCTATTGAGTGTGAATATTTAGGAATGAATTCCCTAATCGGAACTACATAATTGTAAATATGGAGCTGCCAATGTTTGTCATATATAGAAATATATCTTTTTCTAGTTTGGAGAATTAACCCCCACAACCCCTCAACAACTGACTGTTTTTTCGGTTTTGTTTTTTTTTTTTACATTTATGTAGATATTAATGAGTGCTTACTGGATACCGATCTCTGTCCAAATGGAAGGTGTGAGAATCTGCATGGAACATACAAATGTATTTGCGACCCTGGGTATGAAGTAGATTCAACTGGGAAAAACTGCATTGGTATGAAATGCCCCACTTTTAATTTCAAAGTTTAATGCTTGTTTTTTTATCTGCATTCACCTTTATTTTTTCAGTGTTTCATCAGATCCCCTAGCTGTTTTTCTGATAATTCTGGATATTTCTGCTGTATTCTTGTTATAATTCTCCGGTACTTTGCAATACTCATGTAGTCCTCCACTATGGGGCTGTAAGGAACCATTTTTGTCAGTGACTCAAATCACTGGCAACCAGATAATAAATGTCAAGTTAAGTCCACTGCATATACGCTCTGCAGTACCAGTGTTTCTCAAAATTCTGTAATTGAAATGCACCACAGGAGGAATCTAGGATAGCTAGTGTGTTAGGTGCCTCCAAGAGTGGGGAATTTAACTAACTCTCCCAACTGGTCATAACAAGATAAGCATCCTGTATGCTACAGAAGGCTTACTTGGTTTCTCCCAACTCTGACTTTGTGGAAAATTCCCTTTCAACTTTCAGACAGGACTATTGGTTTAACTATAAGTATACTGGCCAGACACAGGAAAATTTATTATCATTGGAAGCACCAGCAGAATCTGATGGCATGGTGTCCCTAGCTAGGGCTGATTTCCTGTGCTGTACAAGTGAAAAAAATCTGAAGCCAACTTTTTCATGACAGAAAAGGTGAAAGTAAGTTCTTCTTGCTCCTTAGAGGTTACAGTGGAAGCACTATGGCTTGGGATAAAAAGAATTCAATTAGGTAGCCATCCAGTTTCTCCTCACACTATCTGGGATGTGAAAAAAACCACATCAGATGCCTGCAGACACCTGTTACAAATTTTAATTCTGGCAATGTTCTTGTTCCATTACATGGTCCCATCAAAAGCTTAACTTAAACCCCTTTAGATTCCTTTCTTCCACTCCTTCACTAGTGCGTTGTTCCATACATCCTTTGCACAACTGATTAGAAATACCTTCTGGTTTCCTGTTAAAATGTACTTGTGCCCACCTTATTACTAGTTGATGTTGTACTAATATTGTTCTTTGACTTAACACCATGTCAGAACTTATCCCCAAAGTGTTTATAAAGAATCATTGTATCCTTTGTCATAGTCTGTTGGCTAAACTATCCAAAGCCACACTTCTAGTCTTTTCATAAAAGCAGAGACTGCAGCCTTCTCTTAAACACGACTGATCTGACCAGTATACAGTGTTCTGATGAGGTCTGACCAGTGGCTTGTATAGTGGTGCTAGCAATTCTCCGTTGTCCCTAGGAATATCCTGCCTAAACTGATTCTAGAGCACATTAGTCTTTTCTCAAATACACGTTAAATTTCAGGATCAAAGTTAGCCTCTAATTGGGAGTTACATCCAGAGTTTTCTCAATGGCCTTCAACTGATGAGGTCTATTTTACAGTGTGTTACTGTTATTGATCCCTAGTTGCAAGGTTTTGAATGCTGGTAATTGTATTTCATCTTACTTCTCTCATTCACATTGTCAAGATTAATTTAGTGTTACATGATTCTCTGAACTGGTAATAACTTCCAGTTTAGTGTTGTCCACAGTTTTTGATCCCATTATTTTTTTTCTTTTTGCATTGCAATGAATATTTTATAGGACCAATCCCAGGACTGACGTATGAAAGGCAATGCCTCTATCGTGATTACTCCCTTTTTTAGTATAGCCTACTGTGATCTCTCCTACACCCAGCTCTGGAACTACCTTAAAGTTCTTAAATTCTTTCCTGTTATCTCCATCTTACATAATAATTTTATTTGGGTTCTATATTCTCTACTTCAACCTAAATAGCTTAAGTCATCTGTGTTATCCCAGTCTAAACTATCCACTATCTTATTTAAAAAAAAAATAAAAGTTGATCTGTCTTTGATAAAAGTCATGATGTAATTCATCCCATTTTCCCATTTGCTTCTTTGGTTTTAATTATCCATGTCCCATTTCAGTGTCTGCCCATAGTTTATGGCATCCCTTCTCTTCTCCCCATCTAGCTCTGAGTTTTCCAGGTGCTCCCCAGCCCACTCTGTTGCAGCCGACATCCATGCTCCATCACAGCTGTTTCCCATTCTTCCATAATGTTCCACCTGGCCCTCTCTCAGTTTTTCTGAACTCCTTCCCACATGGTCTGTTTTATTCTGCAAATCTCCCTGGTTTTCCTAGCACTTCTGCTGTTCCCAGCTGCCACACTGACCCTCTGAGTTTTCCCAACTTCTCTCAACACTTTCTGAGGCCTCTCTGACTTAGCCAATTGTTCCTGTCTGCTCTCAGAGTCTCTCCTGGTTTTCACCTGCCATTCATGGCCCATTGCCACCTTCTTGCAACTTCTCTCTAATGACTACAGTGCTTCCAAAGATTTCCTAAGGGCTAGCACTAGCACTTCTATTTAAATTTTTCACCTCTGAAGCAAGTGTAGACTTGCATTGGCCTTGTTAACCATAACATCTAAGACAGTTCAGAGCCAGCCTGGAAAAAAGTGTGTTTTAAAGACCAGGATGACCAGGAAACCTTTCCAAGCCAATCCTCTCATTTCTTTCATGACTGTGCAGGGAGTCAGAGAGTGCGTAGACCTATTCCACAATACAGACAAGATGAAAGTGTGATTGCCAGCTCTATTTTGAACCATGGTGTGGCTGTCACATATTATGAATATGTGTATAAAGGAAGTGTGAGCTCTTATAAAAGCAAAGCAGCCTGCTAAAGAATAAAGCTCAGGAAAAAGTCAACAAAAATATACAGAGAAGGGCGTTTATTTTGGTTTTATTTTTCCCTGTTTAAAAACCAAACTTAAAATATTAATTTTTCTCTAGCTAATATTTGTGTGGTTTGAATTCATATAACTGTTATTGTTTTCATTATTTTAATGCTAGTTTTCATGACGAAGGAAGGTGCAGTAAGTGGGATCTTTAGTGTTAGTTTATTTGGAATGGTCATTTCCATTTGAAATAATTCCAAGCCTATTGTCTGCTAAGAGAATCTAGAAATCTTTTTAGTGTCTTTGAAAAACAGTGTAAGTCGTGTATTCTCTTTCTCTTTCCCCCTTTTTTCTCTTTGTTCTCTCCACATACGCAAAGTCTAATGATATGTGGCTGTTGGGAGGGAAATTCTGTTTTGGCTTCTAGTCTAGAAATGTTTTCTTTCTTAAAAATGTCTTGATTTTCATTGTAGACATTGATGAATGTGCACTGAACATGCTGCTTTGTGACAATGGGCAATGCAGAAATACCCCTGGAAGTTTCACCTGCAGCTGTCCGAAAGGATTTGTATACACTCCTGACCTAAAGACATGTGAAGGTAATTGGTAGCACTCCATTTCATCCTAGTTTTATTCATTTGGATTGTTCTCAGACTGTGCCAGAAGTACTTTGAACCTGTATGAGAACTAAAAAAAGACCCAAAAGGTATTATATGGGAAAGTAGGGGAATAATGAGAGACAAGACCAAAATAAAGCATTAGATAATCCATGGAATAGCCCTTATTAGGTCTGTAGTAACACTTGTCTTGCTGACTACTACCAGTGGGCCCACACTGTGCCAAGGGTGAGAAGAACCTGAGAAGAACAAAAGTTTATAAAGCTGTTATCTTGTGTGGAGAACAGAGCCAGATGATTCCTAGTTTGGACCTTTTTTGAGCCCCAGACAGGATGTGAATCGGATCATTTAAACAGCGTAGTCCATCACCACAAAGCAGGGCAATAGCTGCATATCACTGAAAAATGAGATGCCACTTCCAAGTTCAATGTTTTAATGTTCTAATATGTCAGTGCGTCTTTAGGATACGTGCATCGTTAGTCTCTTGTGAAAAGTTCCGTAATAGACTATCAGAAAGATGGCTCATGAGGGAAGCTTCTTCCATTTTTCCCTAAGCTGAAAAAGGCCATATGTATTTTTGTTAATGCTTCGTGGCACTAATGACAGTGTGTTTCTCTTCTAGATATTAATGAGTGTGAATCTAACCCCTGCGTTAATGGAGTGTGCAAAAACACACCAGGCTCTTTCGTTTGTGAATGTTCACCTGAAAGTACTTTGGATACAACCGGAACCATCTGCATAGGTATTTATTCTTCTGAAGATTTTCTGTTTGCTGCTTGAAAATGTCTAGTGCCATACAAACATTGTACACCAAGTTTAGAAAATATTTCAAAATACCTTGTGTAGATAAATTTAGTGGAAAACATGAAGGGTCAATGTCAAGAATGTGTTTGTTTTCACCATTACCGTGGGTACTTAAAGTGTGACTAGCACTTGGGAGCCTGGTGTGCTTTGAAAGAGTGATGAAATTTCTTATAACAGATACAGAAATGCTAAGACTACTTCTTCAGGACTATGCTCACGCACTTAATTACTCCTCCAAGAGAGGTGGACGTGTTCTCACTTAAGATCTGCTCTCTGGAAATGCCAATTTTCTATTTGAGATGTAGCATGAGTAAGTTGTATGCAGTTCAGACCAGCTCAAGAGTAGCCATGGACAATGCTATGACTCAGATACTCTGTGGACTCATAATTTCTTCCCTCACCTATTCTGGAGGGACAGTAATTTATAGCTGTTGCCTACAGCTCTGATCCCTAGCTATCTCCTGCCACTCCCTATATGGGAAGACAGCTATCCAGACTGAGGGATCTTGATTAACGGAAGATCTAGAAAGGGTTCATAACTACCTTGTTCTTCTGCATCTGCTTCTAATCAGAGTCAGAATAAACACAATGACTCAGATCTTGAATGGTGTTAAGATATTCCCAAGTAAAGTCAGTAAGCATAAACTAGATTTTGCAAGGGCTCTGTGCTGGGATGGTTTCAGGCTACAGTCCAGCACAGAGAAGGGTAAATTAAGAGCTTTTGAAATAAATTCAGATCTAAAGTGGTAAGTTATAGTCAAGGGCTAATTCTTTTTCATTATTAAATTCTAGTGTGTTTGCTAATATATTGATGTATAATGCTAAGCAATCTGCATGACAATACATTGTGGTTTTTTCCTAACAGAAACTGTTAAGGGTACCTGTTGGCAGAACATAGTGGATGGAAGATGTGAAATAAATATCAATGGAGCGACTCTGAAGTCACAGTGCTGTTCCTCACTAGGTGCTGCTTGGGGAAGCCCGTGTACACCCTGTGAACGAGGTAATGCTGTTCGTTTTCCTCAGCAATTTGGGATTTTTCTTAATCTGTGGTTGGTCCAGGTTATTATCATAGAAGTCTGGGCATAGGCTAGACAATTCACTTGTTCTGTTATCAAGCATTCATTCCTTACTCAGTCTGGAAAAGAGAAATCTTAATATTTGAGGGGTATTGTGTAGGTATAGAAGGTTCTGACTCTGGATTATATAGTGAACATTTTACAGGTTTAATACTTCCAGTATTTCTTTAGCGTGGTTTGTTATAATTAGTGATCTAGAGTTCCTAATGATGTGGCAATAGATGCATGTTCCCCAGAGCTCCCAAGAAAATATTTGCAACAAATGGCTATTTGGTGTGGTAATGGAGGGAGGAGAGGGAGTAGCCCTTGTTGTTGTACTCTGTAGATTAACTGATGACCTAGAGAATCATACAGTGGATCAAGAAATGGGTTGAAGTCTCTGCATATGCACTTGATAATTAGACTGAACTGTGGGATGAGCTGGGAACCCAGAGAGGAGCTGATGAATGCAGAAATGTGTGTGGGTTGTTATTTCTATATACTGAAAGCTGCTAGTTTGTTCAGATCTTTAGTTACATTCATCCTGTATATCTTAGCAGAATTCATCCTCATCCATCCATGGTAAATAGGGTTGTAATGTGCTGTGATCAAGTTAAATGAGTTAATTGATTTGAATGAAGCAGGAATCATATAACTACTTTTTGGGTTAGCTAGCTAAGACACATGGGAAGCGAAAGAGGATAATGGCTAACACTCTGTATAGTTTATGTAGTTGCCCCATCTTATCTCTTTATTAGTTTAGAAAATACTGAGATACTGTCTAAGCTCTCAGACTTCTCATAGCAATAAACTGTAGATAGTATCTCACATGATCAGTTTTGCACAATAAGTGAATGATGAGTTTTAGACTGTAGCATTCTAAAAGTTCACTTTTGTTTGTTTTACAGACCCAATATGTCAAAAGGGATATTCAAGAATAAGAGGAACATTGTGTGAAGGTATTTACTGTTGCCTTAAAACAAATCAGAGCTTGAATGAAAAAATGCCAGTGTTTTGATATAAGTGGTTAATTTAGCATAGAGGAACGCTATGCCAAATTCTTACCTTGTGCAGTTCCATTGACTTCATTAGAATTGTGTCAGGGATGAATTCAGTTTCAGTTTGTTTAACATTCCTACATACTCACAGTTTATCTCAAAGTACACACTTGCAAATATAGTGTCTACTGATATAAGTAGATGGTTCTCTTTCTTCAGATACTGTTATCAGAGTAACCTATTCAGGCCAAAAGCACATCTTGTATATCTTATAAACCATGGCATTATGCAGTGGTATGACAAGCTATTACTATGCTTTATAAGAATATTTTAATAAGAATATTTTAAGACTGTATTCCACATGAAAGTTTTTGTTTGTTGTTTGGGGTTTTTTTCTCTTAACCTAGGCTTTCTTCTATGCAAAAAAAAAAAAGACATCAGGACAGGGTTAAACTTTGGTTAAAGTAAAGGTTAAAGACTTTTTCTAATGTGTAGCTTTTTGCTTGGTATGATATGACTCTATATTATTCTGTGAGAATTGAAGGTCCCACCCTATTTCATCTTCATTTGAATTGATTTGAACCCCTGGAAAAGTACTGCATATTTCCATAATATGCAGAAGCTCAGAGAGTCTCAAACTACTGTGGGTCATCCTGACTGACAACATCTGACATGACACTGCAGTTAAAATATTTTTTTTTAAATTACTCCCATATGTAGCTTCCATAAAGAAACATTGTTTTTTCCCTTAACAAAAAATATTTTTTTTAAAAAAGGAGAAACACCCTCACACATATTCTTTGCTTTCCAAATGATGACTGAATACCTTGGCATGTCTGTGCTGCAGACCCACTGTACATAACTTATCTGACCTCAGCAACACTTTCTGGAGTGCAGAAGTGAAAGAAAAAGAAAAAAAAGAAGTGGCCCCACCTATCTCTCTTCACAAGGAAAGTCTTAGAACATTTTCATCACTGCTGGGATGGAAAGTTTATCCTTCCAAAATGTAGACATAGCTGTTTTCAGCATTTCCTTTACCAGCACTGAGGATTACATCTATTACATACTTTAATCTTTCTCATTTCAGTGGCATGTGGATAGCCCTAGATTTTTCACTGTAGTTTCCCCTGCTTTTAACATACTGAAGGCATATTTGGGTTTCAAACAATATAAGCATTTTTCAAGACAGGAGAAGATCTCTAGAAAATTTATTGGCAATTGAAAGGCAGGACAAGGGAGTAAGTTTAGTTCACAAAAGGTGATACTCAGTTCTCCCATGCACAGCCCATGTAAAATGAATAATGGACCTTGTGCAAGGAAATAAGCAAACTAAATTGGCAATATTCCTCTAGTTTACGAGTGAGCCCTGGAGCTGTCAGCTGGAATATTGCTCAAAGGCCATGAGCTGGCTTTCATTGGTTTCTAATAGTCCACTGGCTTTGTTTTCTGCCTTCCAGTCAATATGAGACTTTTATTTATAATATCTGTGCAAGGACAGAGGCCACAGAAGTCCACCCCACATTCATCTTCCACCCTGCTCCATGCAGTTTGCAAGCTGCAGAGTCCGTTTTCACCAGAAGCTTTGTCTGGAGGCCTAGCAAGTCCAACCTACCCGCTTCTTGACTAGGCTATACACGAGTGTTCGGTTGTAGATTATCAGAGTTGTTCTTTTCTCATTTCTTATTATTATCCTCTTCTGTCTTAAAAATTGTCATACTTTATCTTGGGCCATCTTTATTACTGGAGGCTTTTTCCTAGGGACAGTTTTGAAGTGTGTGCATTTCACAAAGGGAGGTGGGAGGGCTCCACACTTATATTACTAAACATTTATTTATGCTTAGGCCAAGCTAACACAGTTAATCAAATTCCACTTACCCAGAAGTGCTAAATTTGCCACTTAAATATCGAAATATAATCTTTACTTAATGAAGTTAAACTCTGTGGGCAGTCATAAGGAGTTAATTTTAATCCATGTAGAGTTAGTAATTGCTGACAAGATCATAGAACCAGATTCTTATATACCTTATTCTTTCTTTGCCCGTTTGCTTCAAAAACCTGGAGCACAGTGAGTATGAAAATTAATACAATTTTAAAATTCCTCTCCCTTTTTTAGTTATTTTTGAGTTTGATTTAAATATATGTAGGAATTGCAAATAGCAATATATATTATTTCTAATCATCAGGGGCCTTCTATAATTAACTGGTTCAGTCTGACTTGCATAGGAAATCCTAAATATTTGGAATTTTGTCAGATCATGCAAACTGTTGTGGTTTTGTATTTTATCCTAAAAGCCAAAGATTAGAATGTTCATATTTTTTTTTCTGATTTGTTCATGTTTAGCATGCTATTGATTATTTGTATTCACATTTTGCTTGAAAATAGATGTTGATGAATGTGAGGTGTTTCCTGGAGTCTGTACAAACGGGCAGTGTGTCAATACCTTGGGATCATTTGTTTGCCAGTGCCCCTATGGAATGACTTTAGATGCTTCTGGACGAACATGCCTTGGTAGGTATTAATTTCATTTATAGGTTTAGGGAAGAACAAATCTATACTGTCAGCAATGTTTGCTATACTTGTTCTCTTGCAAGTAGGGAAAATTATTTTTGTCCACGTAAGTAATTTTCAAATGACATCGCTCAGGGCCATGAACTTAGTTCAACTGGAGTATGAACACATTCCAATGGTAGTAGCTAAGGCCCATCACTATCTGCAAGCTGGTGAATGGCATTGATTTAGCTCCAGATCATCATGTTCATCTGACAAATCCCTATAGATCATCTGTGCTCTTAGCACTCTTCATCCACAGCCCCACTGAATTCACTAGGGTTGGAAGAGTTAGGGGTGACCATTGTGGGCTGGGACTTGGGCATCTGAGGAGGGATGTGGTGTTCCTACCCACACCGTACACCTTAATTGAGGGTGCAACAGAATATCAAAATTTCGTATGATATCTATCCAAAGCACCTTTGTCCCTTTATGACGGTAAATGCTTAAGATTTATCTCAGAACAAGGCATAGCTTGTAGTAATTAAAAGGTCTTTTATAGGTGTGGTAAGCTGAAGTGCTTAAGATCCTCTTCTGATCCTTCGAGGTCCCTTCCAATCCCTAACATTCTGTGATTCTGTGAAAATTTACTACAAGTGTTGCAGACCATTTTTCAGAATGGTGCTTTAAACTTATTTCAAGTCTTAGCTTAGTATTAATATGTTACTGTTAGAAATTATGCAGTGTGCTTGGTATACTGCTCTGATTCCACCAAAATATGGAGCAAACTGTCCTGTGAAGGGATTCTGGAGAAGATTCCTCTGCAGTGAACTAAATTTTCCTTTTCTCTCTCAACATATTGTTCAATTGCCCAACAGACATTCGCTTGGAGAGTTGCTACTTGAAGCACGAAGATGAGCAATGCACTTCACAAATACCAGGCCGACACCGAATGGATGCTTGCTGCTGTTCAGTGGGGGCAGCCTGGGGCTTTGATTGTGAGGAATGTCCTCTGAAGGGATCACCTGAATTTGAAGCTCTTTGTCCAAGAGGACCTGGGTTCTCTACAAAGATAGAGATTACTGGGAAACCTTTCTCTAAAGGTATGTGATCCGTATGTGGTTTATTGCCAGCAAATCCTGCTGACGTTTCCTTTTAGTCCTCCCTTAGACAATTCCCGTGGGTTTGAAGTTTTCAGTGAGAGTCAGGAACTTCACTCACCTTAAGACACATTTGAAAATCCAGTTAGATTTCATGGAAATTACGGCCACAATAAAACACAAGGTAATTTAGTCTATATCACAGACCAGTAAATGGCATATAATAGTGCAGCCTCAAAATACTAAATTTGTACCTCTGTTAAAGAGGTTAAATTGTTCCTAACTTTGCCTCCTCTGTTGCATCTAATGGCACCTCTGGCTGATGGAATAGCTTTGAAAACCTGGCATCTCATAGTACAAGAACTGGAACAAACTGAACAATCAGCTTTAGTTGTTTTGAAATACTGAAAGAGCAATCCTTCTTACCTGTGCAGGATGCCATAGGGTTTAATTCTACTGTGGAACAAAAAAGGTAGGGTGAATAATTTTGGAGTTTCTTGTGGAGATACTTGGAGAAGTAGAGAAAAATGTTTCCAGGATGATAGCTCGAATCAACAGAATTTAATTTACTGTAAACCAAGTCTTGTTATGACTGTTGTTGGTAAGCTTCCAGAGTTAAATGAGAATCAGTGACACCCCTGCACCGTGTGCTGAAAGCGATTTTCCCAGAGTTACCAGTGGGTTTAAGCTGGACAGTGTCAGAAGCACAAGTGGATTTGAATATATTTATAGAGAAAGTCAGTTACCCAAAACCTAAACAATGTGAAGTCTGAAAGGAGGAGAAAATATGTATGAATGACAATTGCTGCTGTTAATTTCAGCCTTAGTTTTATAAACAGTTTCTAACCCATTAATCATCCATAAAGAAGTGACATGTGCTTCTGTTTATGCTCATTATGTTTTATGTGACTCATGGAAGTCACATTTTTTTTCTCAGAAACCAGGAGACAGAGCAGTTCTTTTGGAAGCTTCCTTTGCCCCTGTAGGTTTGACCCACTGGAATCTTACTATTGACTTCAGTGAGCTGCAGATCAGATCCTGCAAGGCAAAGGGGATACTAAGACCATTTTATGATAGAAAGTGCTCTTGGCAGTTCCAGTGCAGAGTGTCTACGTTGTCGGTTAAGTGGAAGTCAGTATCAGTTTATGTAGTGTGGTCTAAAATTTTCCCCAAAGGAGGAGTTGTTATCATGAGAAAGGATGAGCTCTAAAGTTCACATTGTTATTTTGTGCACTGTTCTTGTATGAAGTGATAACATAAAATGCCCTCACTGTTTCTTTTTTTAGATATCAATGAATGTAAAATGGTCCCCGGTCTTTGTACCCACGGAAAATGCAGAAATACTATTGGCAGTTTTAAGTGTAGATGTGACAGTGGATTTGCCCTTGATTCTGAAGAGAGGAATTGCACAGGTAAACTGTCTGGAAGTATCTCTCATAACTTTGATTTCAAAACAAAAAACTGAACTCCTTTGAAAATACTGTGATTGTCTTTTGTGTTACAGATATTGATGAATGCCGCATCTCTCCTGATCTTTGTGGCCAAGGCATCTGTGTTAATACTCCTGGAGACTTCGAATGTGAATGTTTTGAAGGCTATGAAAGTGGATTTATGATGATGAAAAACTGCATGGGTATGTTTTTCATAGACCATAGATGCGCAATAGTACACTATGTGTTAGCAGATGGTGCTGTGATGGGTAGCAGACTACGGGGAGGGATGAGCTGCCACTGTGGCAGTGCTGGCCCCTGCAGTGATGTGCCTTCCCTTCTCCCCACAGACATCGACGAGTGTCAGCGCAATCCCCTTCTCTGCCGAGGCGGTACCTGCATCAACACAGAGGGGAGTTTTCGGTGTGATTGTCCTCCAGGCCATCAGATATCACCAAATATCTCTGCGTGTATAGGTGAGACATGCAGGCAAAATCAATATTGCACACAGCTTTTTATACCACTCTTCTACTGCGCCTGCATTTGAAGTATTTGTTTTGATGTAATTTTCATTCAGACCTAAAACTCATACTTCTTTTTCTTTTGCAACAGACATTAATGAATGTGACCTAAGCACCAACCTGTGCCGAAATGGACGTTGTGTCAACCTGATTGGAAAGTATCAGTGTGCTTGCAACCCTGGATATCAGTCCACACCTGACAAGTTATACTGTGTTGGTAAGGACAAAATCTACATGGCATATCTGGCAAATAAGGAAGATAAAACTCAAATAATTGTTTCTCTTTTAGTAGTTGTATAAAGGCATTTTTAACTGTCAATCAAAAGTCTAGCACAGTCTATCAAAATAGCATGCAGAAAACCACCACAATGTGCACATCTGTCATTGTGAGGAATGAATGGAATTATGGCAGCGCTATAGTCAACTGTGCAACAGCTCATTTACTTTAGAAAGTCAGTCATGATGCATAAAATAGCATACTATTTCAAATGACCTAAGACTTCAGACCTAGTTCTATATTTTATTAAAAAATCAAGATTGCTGACAGACCATGGAATAGAATCATGTGGTTTGACTGAACTTTTCCCCATTTGATCTGTAATTGGCTCCAATATAGGGCCTTTCCAGTAACTGTTTCCTTAAAGCCACAATTTGTAAATGACATTTAGCTTAAATAACATATTGTGCACTCTTTTCTATGCATATGTTTTATTGTGCCATAGAAATACATGAAAAATCTGCTGCCTAGTAGATAACTTCTTCCATTGATCTTACAAAAACTTTGTTTCATTCATGATACTGTGGTAAACCGACAGTGGTATTTTTATATGTAGAGCGAGAACTGCAGAGGTGTTTGTATATGCAGTCAGATAATGTCATCTTTTTCCCTTCCTAATTTGCATGATATCCATCCCAAAGCTTGTATTTACAAACACTTGAATGTTCAAGGAGTGTGCAAACATCGAGTGTAAATTCTGAACTGATGCTGTTCTGGAAAGATGACTCTAAGTGTGTCCTTGAAGTGTGCTTCAAAGTAAAAGACATTGTGGGATTTAACTGTCATTTTCTCTTTTATAGATATTGATGAGTGCAGTATAATGAATGGCGGCTGTGAGAACTTCTGTACAAACTCGGAGGGCAGCTATGAGTGTAGTTGTAAACAAGGTTTTGCACTCATGCCAGACCACAGGACATGCACTGGTAAGGGAGATTTTGGGAACTTTTGTGCTGGAAGGCTTTATTTCAATAGTTTAAAAATGGACCTTCTTTGTGAAATTGAAGCTATTGTAACAAATATACTGTAAAAAACCCCACTAATTAATGCATGGAAAGTGAAGTTCTTTTTCTAAAGTAAACACCTCGGAAGTTCCAGAATTGGACAACTACAGACTGAATTACTTTGAAGGGAATTGGTTCTTCATAGTTTCAGAAAGTGTACAAGTAGATTTTGAGTTTCATAACAAAAAGCTGTAATTTTTTCAGTAGGAGATAAATTTTCTCCCTTAAGATATTATATTGGATCCAAATCCAAAATACGTTGAAGTCAATGGAAAGAATTATTATAAACAGAAGCCAAAACGCTCTGCATGTGTACTGTATGGTTATATTGGAGAGAGAATAGACAGAAATGCTAGAAAAGGAGCTGATTGCCCCGTTCTGTGGTTGCGTGGTATCTGCTCTTAAGCAAGCAAGAAAATTCCTATTTTTGATTCTTTGCTTAGTTAAATGCAAGTATGCTGCATTGCTTCAAAACTGAATGACTTTCTGACAAATGGAAATCTGAATTGTATGAATCTTTCTTAGGAAACAGCTCTCTCTAAGCAGGGTTTGTGAGAAAATTTTCAGAGCCCTAGTTACTGGGTATACTCCTTTGGGAAACTGGAAGTCATAATCCCAGGAAGTGTATTACACTCAGTGATTTCCACATAGGTTACTGGAAAGATAATTCTACCCTCCTCTTCTCTTACTTCTTGCTGCACAGGCACTAGCCCACTGAGACATGTGAAATTTGCCAGCTGTTTGCCAATTCCAAACAAGAGCTTCTTGAAGAGCATGAGAGATATAATAGGGTTAATCTCTTAGAGTAGAATTGCCTTTATAGTTGAAAAAATTGAGAGTTTTCTATACTGAATTGATAAAGAGAATTTGTAGATATTTGTAGACCCCTGACCAGAGTCTCCATTACCTTGAGGCCACTCACTACCGTTCCAAAGGTTAAAAGAGCCTTAAAGCATACTTAAATATGGCTTACACGGTCAGAAAGATGTAAAGTAGCCAATATTCAGCAAGCATCAGACCCTTATTCAAAGAAAGAAATCAACTAGAAAAAGTGCAAATTTGACTGACCCTGAAATGAAGTATTTCAAAACCTAAAATATTTAAACTAAGGTTAGTTTACTTTAGGGCGAGTTTCTAGAAAAGGCAAGTTTGCACAAAAACTTGCCAAAACATTGACGTTTGGGGCACTTTTTCAATGCAAATATAAAACCATTTGATCAAAGTTGTGCCTCTGCCAAAATCTAAACCCAAGTGAAAGAATTAGAGGGACATGAGAGGGAAGGGAGGAGGAGGGGAGCAGAAGTCTCTGAGCCACTTTTCTGTTTTCACCTTCTTGGCTTGACTGGGGACCAAATGATCCAAGTGTATACTTGGACAGTCTTAGGGATCTCAAGTCTACTGTCTAGAAACAGTTTTGGCCTTTACTCCTGCTTACCCTTACCATGCAAAGACATCTCTAAACTCAAAACCAGAGTGGATCATTCAGAGCACCTTTCTGCATATGGAATATCAACAACTTTCCCTTCTCAAAATTAAAAAAGGAGGAAACAACTGCCTTTGCTGTGGGGAGGGAATGGATTCTCAGTAGCTTTGTCCACGCATTAACTTGACCATAAACATGTCTGTAGAAGTTTGTAGCCACATCTTATCTGGTGAGGAACAAAAAAGCATCTGATCTTAGTTCCTGTTTTTTTGCGTATTTATATTCAGCCTTGGCTCTGAAAAATAGTTTTATTCATAGACCAGCCAGTAATAGCTATTAGCTATTCTTTTTCATGCTCTCCTCTAAGAAACTCTTGAATGCAGTAGCCAGCTCAGAAGGTTTAAATAGCAGAAACACCAGACCTTTAGATCTCAGGTCACACTGTACCTAATTACATCTATAAAAACCTGGTGAATATTCAAAATCTGCATGCTGGAATTTTGCCTCCGCCCAAAGTGAGTGAAAAAATAAGAAAAAATGTATTTTGTGACACTTTCTACTCATTGCCCTGAATAACTGGTTTTACCGTGTTAGATGTTTGTGCATGGTACAAGATACAGTAACTGTGACCTGAGTATGTGAAACACCTACGTTTTCAGTTTGCTCTCTGTGTGAACATGTCTTTTATCTTTAACATCACACAAAACTGGAAGCCATTATGGAATATATTTCTTGATAATTGAGCTGGTAAGAATGCCATTCAGTTCAGTAGTAGGTCAGGTTTGAATTGGTGAGGTTATGCATAAATAATAGTTCAATTAGGAGAAACAACAGGTTCTTTGTCAGCTGATTTTCCCCCAACTGTGAAATCAGTACAGTGACAGGTTAGCAAATAAAGTTCTTTATTTCTGTCATTATTATCCCCATTTCTAGAGCTTAATTTTGCATGTTAATTCAAATTCCATTCCAAATTAACATTTTCAGGCTAATGTCCATGCCAACATTATTTGCTTGTTAAGATGAACAGGGACTTCCTTGCAGAAGTTGTGTATCCACACAAGCACTAGCTGATAGAAATACAGAAGAATAATGAACATAATAATCTAAGTTAAAGCGAGTTAATTTTCTGTAGCTGCATAATTGCAATCCACAATAGGCTGGCTTGATAATGAGTTACACCCTTTCTCTTGGAGGGGGTTCCTGAATCTAGTGCTTTTTGTGCTGATTTTTTTCCCATGGTATCACTAGGCAGAGTTTCTGATATTTGCTCTTGCTGGTCTACGTTGGTGCTGACACAGGGAGATTCTAGGGATTTTTACAAGGAATGCTAATATAACTCCAGGGACTCTGAAAGTTTCCAGACCTTAGCATGGCTGCATTAATATAATAAAGTGTCTGCTTCTGCAGCTTGGCCCCAATCAGTGATGGACAATTTCATTAATTGAGAAAACAACTTACATGCTAGAGGATGTAACTATATGGCTGACCTGGCCAGTCAGCTCAAATGCTAGAAAAAAAACCTAAAATCTCTTGGTGAAATAGATGTATGTACTATAATTATTCCCATCATGAGTCCAACTCTGTGTTTCCAGTTTGTCTCCACCCTTGAGACCTGTAGAGGTATTCTACATGTACGGTAGCTTTTTTTAAGCTCTGTAAAGTCCAATATGTTTTTATTGAATTTGACTTCAGAGCTTCCATTGACTTCAACAATGATGGATTTTATCCAAGAATCTCCAATTGTATGTGGCCATGTGGTGTGCAAAGATTCTGTTGGTTTTTTTTCCTGTCAATGACTTTTTTACCTATAAAGTTAATTCTGTTCCCATTGGAGTCAGAGCAGAATGTTTGCCACTGAATTTAGCTGGAGATAAGGAACTTACTTCGCAATGTACTGTTTAATTATTTGCAAGGATTCATTCCTTGTCATGTTTATCAGAACATTAAAGTGTGTGCTTGCCATGATTACGGTTAGTTGCATTGCATAAAGGTAGCATATTTTAATCCGCTGTTTTCCCTGCTATCAATATAGATATTGATGAGTGTGAAGACAATCCTAACATCTGTGATGGAGGCCAGTGTACAAACATTCCAGGAGAGTACAGGTGTCTTTGCTATGACGGATTCATGGCATCTGAAGACATGAAGACTTGCATAGGTAAGTGAAAGTACATATATTCCAATCTGCATTAACTAGTGAAAAATTATTTATTAGGACACTATTTCCAGGTAGGAAAACAATGATGTTTAAAGCGTGTTGCTCTTACGGCCGCCTGACTATAGGACCAGCCACATTGCACAAGTTGTGTTGATCAAATGCAGATGTTATGTCTGTAAACTTACTCCTGTAGACTGGGATGCAAACATGATGATCTATAGCATCGTGTCTTTGGATGCTCTTCCAGTGAGGTTTTTATGCAGCTCAGATGAAGGAGTACTTGCAGAAAGGATGTGCTGGTGGATGGTGCTGCGGAAAATTTCTAGTCAGATGAATCACCAGTGCTGATTTAAACTTGTCTCTAAGACAAAATAAATGTGCAAGTGCTGTGCTTTGGTAGAATGAAGTCATAAAACAGAGTATCTCCAAAACTAAATTTTCACTTTAAATTAAAAATCTGGAGTATATTTGAGGAGAAGTGTTTGTACAAAACTAGATAATGTGTGCATGCATATATAAATGTATACACACACACTAAATACATAGAAAGCATCATTAAATAATCATAATCATTTTTTGGATAATATGCTGAATCTTGGTCTCTGTTTTTAAGGAAAGTTGGAATTAAAGGTATTTTATTAAAGATAACCCTAACCAGTGTTAAAACAGATCTTGAAATGTATGTTAGCTAAGGAATAACTAACCTAAGCAGGCTTTTTTTTTCTGCTTCGTAGAAGCATTGTTGTACCAAAATATGATATCTCAAGAGATTTTGCCAGTTATTTTCTAAGAATTTTATTTAATAAATTTTAATTAATGGGTTTTTTTTCAGATGTTAATGAATGTGACCTGCATCCAAACATCTGTCTGAGTGGAACCTGTGAGAATACAAAAGGCTCATTTATTTGTCATTGTGATATGGGATATTCAGGCAAGAAAGGCACAACTGGATGCACAGGTATGTTTTAGAGTTTAATTATTAACTTCTAGCTAAACTTGTGAGTCTACATGCCCGTTTTCCTACTGTTCAAGTTCTCCTCTCAGTGAGCTTCTTTTCACTGATTTGTTACTAAATAGTGTATCTCTTACCCAAATTTGCTGAGCTTGTGTTTTGCTGAAGTTTGGTGACACAGCATTCAGCTCGATGCTGCTTCTGCTGAAACAAGTGACAAGATGTCCACTGGGAACAAAACTGGGGTTATTGCTGCATTGTTGTTGGTTTACGAGACCAAAAAATGCCATTGCTGGTAACTTGACAGACTCGTGAGGACCTCAGCATATTTGGATTAGTTAATTTTATACTATACATGCAAATAACAGGTATTTGTTCCAAGCACTGGCAAGCACAGATGGCTTGAAATATGTGCTAAAATATATTTTCTGTTTTTGCAAAGTGGCAACAATACAGCTACTCAACTACCTTATAGCAGCAAAACCAGAATTTGTATTTCATGTCTTGCCAGCAGACAGAAATGAGATTCAAATATACCGGCTCCTAGGGCATGATATTAATAATCCTAGTGCTAGTGTTTCAAGCCAAGGTGTTGAAAGTCGTAGGCTTTGCCCAAATATGAACGCAAACATATGTTGAATACAATTTTTAATGTAGACTTAGGGTAAACACATTTCTGGCAATGTCTTTGAGACAAACTTTTATTCTTAGTCTGCTCTTATTGTACAGAGTTAATAATATGTTTCTGTAAGTGCCCCAAATACATGAAGCTGGGTTTTTTACAGCTTTCATAGAACAATCTGAGAGCTGGAGTTGTACTTTGCAATATTGAACCGTGGATGAATAGCGGTGCATTAGTAACAGCTGCCTTTGACTTGCATATGAACTCGTCTAAATCCAAGAAATCCCTAACTGTACCCTGTAGACCAACATCTCAATGTTCATTGTTTCTGTGCTAAATTATATGAAGATCTTCAGTACTCTAGACCTGAAAACCCTTGTGCTGATCAGTTACACATGATGCAGCTGTCATTCCCAGCATGAGGAACAGTCAGGGAAGATCAAGCAACTAGAAGAAGGCAAAAGACAGAGAAAGGTCATGGAGGCAGGGGAGGAATCTGAGGTTATGGCTTCTGGGGAAGTGCTTTTAAATAGCCCCTGTTTTGCCACCATGTGATACAGGGTAGTGGCCTATGTCCCAAGCAATACTTTGTTGTTAATGGAGAGGCAGGGAAATCACTCCCTCTTGATCCCAGTGAACCCCAGCCCTCTGGATGAATCCTGTCTGCCATGTGGGCTCTTCCCACCACCACACACATCTTTATCTTTCTCTCAGCCCATCCTCCGCTGCTTTTGACTATATGCTGGCATCCTGGGAAGGATGGCACCGGAAAACCCACCAGGACACCTTAATTACAACAGATGCTGTAGAGGGGCATTGTACTTTGAAAATGGCCAGCGCTAAGATGAAAAGGTGAAGTATCAGTTATGCTGATACAGCTGAGATAAGACCATACTCAAATCACCAAAATCTTTTGTATTTAAATAAGAAAAGAGAGGAAGCAGAGCAGGAAGTTTCTATGTTAGTTTCATGCTGAAGAAACCGCATGGAAATGGGTCCCATTGTGACTACAGTGTCCAGATTCTCACTTTTTGGCTTTTAAAAAGTCTGATTTGCTGATGAAGACCTTTAAATTCCCCACCTCATGTTTGCACAATAGTAGAACAGAGCTGAAGTTCCCAGCCTCAGATATGTCAGACCACAAAAGCATCCTTCAAGGCTTCTTCTGAAGGGACCTTGCCAACAGCACCTGGACCCCAGGTTTCAATTCTTGTCTTACAAACAGATCAAAACCATCCACTGTTTTTAGAAAATCCCATGGAAAAAAAATACAAAAATGTGTACAACAATTTGAATTGGAGATTCTCTGTTTCATGAGAACAGCTAAATAACGTTCTCTGGGTTCCATTACATTTTTGTCTAAATATTTCAGCTTGTCATTACTAATTGTTTCCATTTTAACAAATAAACATGGATTGTTGGTTTTTTTTCCCAATCAATTAACAGTATTCTGAATCCACCCACTGACTTACATTCTCATCCCACACAGATGTTAGTTCCCCTCCTCCTAGATTCTCAGTAAGAATGTGGACACAGTTTAGTATAAAAAATGTAATTAAAAAAAAATAATGAAAATGTACATTGCAGATGTAGATTTCCTAGGCAAAGTACTATGAATGGTTTAATTTCTATTCACAAGGCAAATTGTGCCAAGACTGACTTAGAGCAGTTCATTTTAGATTTTTCTAGGTAGGCAATGGTACATAGCCACTAGAGAGGAGATTGCAAAGTTTTCCCCTATCCTGGTTCCAGATTGCCCAGCTTTATGACAAATATCTTGTCTCTGCTTTTTCTGCCCATAAGTATACATGTACTTGCGTAGAGATGAAGTCCTGTATTGGCACTTGCATTTGTATTTTGCAATTCATCACCACTCTGGAGTATTGCCTGTAAATTTGCAATATTTCACTGTTGATGTAGAGCCTCACATTTACTTGCTCTTGTATTTTCAGAGAGTAACAAATTCTTCTCTGACTCTCTCCCATCCATCCTTGCCAGTTATGGCTCTGTGCGTAGACCTCCTGTTTGCTTGTGGTGGAGCTGTGCTTGCACACGCTTAGGGCACTCTTCACAAAGTCAAATTGCACAGGTGAACTTGGGGGCAGAAGTTGCCTGAGACGGCCATCAGATCAAAAATAAATGTGCTTTAAAAGTCAACAGTATTTTGCCACAGCAGGCTTGAGGTGTTTGAGGGCTGAGACCAGTCTTTGATTCTGCAAGAGCCACGCTGGTGCCGTATGGAGAAAGGCTAATGGAAGATGTTCAGCTGTGGCCTTGGTGTGGGGTGTGAGGTTAGAGAGTTTGGTCTTGAACATTACTTGCTGTCATCCAGTAATGATGATGATAGTGGGTAACGGGTAAGTGCATACTTGCAGGGCTGACAGTAACATAGTTATAAAGAGAAGGACACATGATAGGTGAAAGGAAGAGGTGAGCTCTATCATTTGCCCTCAGAAATGGGTCCATAATATTTTGTGACTTGTATAATGTGCTTGCCTCTCTCCTCTGCCTTTGACTGCTGGCCATTAATAATACATTGTGTTTCAGTCTTGATGGCACAAGAGTTCTAGTATCAGTAAAACAAATACATTTCCCCTTATGAATCTGGGAGCTGGTTGTGTCAGGCCAAATACCAGAAGATAATAATATTAAGATGCTGCCCGCCAAATGGGGGTATTACAGAAGGAGCGTATTGTGAGTAGGCATCTGTCCAGCAATAACACACTGCGCCCTAGGCTGATGACGTAAGGATGGATGGCAGGCAAGAGCTGCACTGCCCCATGTGAAACTCCAAGACATGCTTACAGTGCAGCATGCTGAATAAAATCCAAGAGTGATTCCGAAAGAAAAAAAACATGTTACAGGTATAGAGATCAGAATAGCATATTTTTTTCCATATATTTTCGTATTTGAGCAAGTGCTAAGCTGAAATTCACAGTTGTGTCCCTCTGAAAAGCCTTCCATTTTACCTACCTGATTATATGGGCAGCAACCCAGGAGGAGGAGCCTTGTAACTTCCACCAGACGACTGACCCAGTGGGAACTGGGCCCAGGCTTGAAATACCAGTGAAACATCAGTGCGAGAAAATGCACAGATATGCAGAGAGCACCAACAAAATTTAAAAGTTAGAAAATACTTTAAGGTTTTGCATAATTCATGACAAACAGTACTGATTTATATGCATAATCTGAATTAAATTCACATTTTGCTAAGAGTCCTTGTAGATTCTTGAAGCCCCAATGAAACTTGACAGAAAACATAAATGGTCCTTAGAGTACCTTGAGGATTTCATGCCGTGTGATGAATGTGTGGATTTTCATGGGTTACTAATCGCTCTCATCTGTTCAAAGGCAGAGGGATGATTTGGGTGTTTCCAGAGTATGAGTAAGAATACAGTGACTTGTCCCCATGCTTCTCTCTCTGGATGAGTTTAATGATCCATTTCCAGACTGTGTAGGGATGTGCTGTGCAGATACTAGCCAGCAGTTTCTTACTTTTGGTTGCCACCTTTGTGAGCATAGTGCCAATGTGACAGGTATATATGATGTGTATTTTTACTGTACATCCACAACCCTGAAAATGTGTGCCTCTATGATTGATGGGAGATACACTTTATTAATTGCCAGAGTCTTGAGAGAAAAAATATTTGTTCAGGGAAGAGAACTGAAAGAGCCAACAAAATAGGATGACTGACAAGTTTTTTCCCCAGAGTGCTTGGGATTTTTATGATGTCAGATCCACATATTATTTATCATGCGTATTCTCATCTGTTGTAGGCAGACAACTCCCTTAGTATTAATGGGAGTTGTGCAATTACAAAGCTGAGAACATGTGTGCTGCAGGACTGGGACACATTGGGAATGACTGAGGATGCAGTGTCAGTCTTGGATTGGAATGTCTTTATTTTCCTTGGCTTGTCATGGAATCATACTGGAGGCAGAAGAAGCGTGATATAAATCAGTGACTCACTTCTTTACTCTTTAGTGAAAATCCCCCTGAAGTCAATGGGAATAGGCCAACATTGTGTGAAACCCTGACCTGAATACTGTCCTGTGTGCTCTTTGGGTCATGATACCTTTACTCAGACCAATTAATATTTTTCTCTTGAAACTATTATACAAAAACAGTTGGAGTACTTGAAGAGTGTAGTACTGTTTGTACTGTCATGCAGACAGCACAATCTGGACTCTTGTTCTTATTAAAGATTTTAATGTTGAGTTAATTTTTTCCCCTGCAGAGCTCAACTTCTCCCTTTTGTTTCATTCTGTGAAGCCATAATTCAATACTTATGGCAACATAAATCCATATTAAGCTCCAGTATAAGCAGGCATAAATTCCATTGATTTCATTGCCCCATTTACACGGGACAGTGTTTGGTCTGAGATTTCTTTTACCTTGGAAATAACTGCAATGCAATAAATTTAGGCTTGTAACTCAGCAGTGCAGTGAAAGGAGAGAACAGGGATTGTAGTAAACCAACATCTAAGTTAAATTTAAATAGCTTTGATAATAAGTAGGATCTGGGATGAAGCCAGTGATGGTATTTTATATGCCTCAATCAGCTTTCATTGAAATGTCTGAAGACATTTCCACACATCAATGAAATAAGCCCTGTAATATCCCTGTAAAGGTAGATGGTCATAGAATATGTATTTTGCCTTCCCTATTTGATTTTTTCCCCTGGCAAAAACGCATTGAAATCTATTGAGAATTTTTCCTGGAAAAGTGCTGAAAAAGATTTCAGGATTTTGTTCAAAGCAAGTGAAATAGCATTTCAGTGGATGATGTCTGAGAAAGTCGATACTATTATAAATGTCCGTGTTTAGATATAGATTTATGCTCGCAGAAGATTCCAAGCTTTTTAGTATGTGTGTCAAATAGCTGACAGGGGAGCAAAGTGTGCAGTGCAAGGGCACCAGCGGCACGGTGCACTCAGTGTTCCACTGAGAGATGTTAACAGGGGCTCTCAGGTGCCAAGTGTTAATGGGTCAGTGCAAGGTGGGATAGGATGGAGTCCACAGTCACTTCATGTAGAGCTGAAAATTTGTTTTAGATAGATTGCCTTAAATTTGAGCCTGAGCATGACTTCACTGCGGTGAAGCTGTTGCATGCAAGTTTCTGTTTGTGTTTGGTGATTTAAAAAAAAAGGTCTTGGCAGAAATCTCTCCACTGATGATGTTCTTTGTGGTGTTTTGTTGTGCTCTGCAGGGTACAAGGAAGCATGTGATTGTACGTTTCAAAGCATCAAATAATCAAATACAGTGCAATCAATGCTAGCAGTGGTTTAACAGTTTCGATTTTAAAAGCATGTAAAGGTTAAAATATAGAGTGTTTGCCTCAGCTTTTTTATGTCAATGTATACTCTAGCTGACCTCTTGAAATTCTTTCTACTCTTTCCCTTCAGTCCAAGCCAAAATGAGGGGTTTTTTCTGACCACCCTTAAGATTTTTGACAGACGCTAGTTTCCTGTTTAGGGTGATGTTATCTTTGTATGAGTTTCTGCACATGCTAAAGGCAAATATGCTCTGAGATTATCTGCTCCTGGCGCTTTTTTTTAAGTTATTAAAAGTAAGTGTCCATTTGCATATTTTCAGGCTTGTTGGTGCAGTCAGCATTCATTAATAGTAGATTCCAGCTGCCAGGTTTAGATCTATATCTAGACATCATCATTCAGGTTATGGGAACACTCATGTCTGGGGTTTTGATTCAGAGCAATAACTCATTTAGAAAGAAATCCAAAAAAAGTAAAATAGGATGCAATTCCACTACACAGAATTTAAAAACAACCCAAACAAACCAAACACAAAATCAATGAAACTCAAAAACCCCAAACCAACAGTGGGTTTGAGTAATTTCTGGGCTTTAGTATTTAATTGTAGGATGATGAACGTATGCTGTTTGCCTCTCAGAGTCACATGTAGTCTTTGTGAAAAGATAAAATACTTGTACGGGGCATAGAGAAAGGACACAGACTCTTTTGTCTGAAGAAGGATGGGTGGAAAAACCTAAGAAAAGATTACAAAGGAAATGGTTAAGATGGTACCCAAACACTTTTCCCAATGGATCCACTCGCCCTCTTTAAAGAGCTAATTGTTTTTAGGAGAAATGGTAGAGAAACTGAAGTCTGTGGTTTGGGGGCTGAGGGCTCCAAAAGTTGATATGTAGTTGATGGCTGATACTTTTTCTTAATCATCTTCTCGAGGGATCAGAACTGGTTTTTTTATGTGTGGAATCATGCAGAGTTTGTGGGCTTGTTTTGCCTTTCCATCAGCTATTGTACAGAATGAGATGATTTGGCTTACTCTTAACAGCTAAGGCACCTGGGAGGGCTGAAGAAATTGATATAAATATTGTGTGGTTTGATGTGAACTCTAGATAATTTACATCCTGCATGGAAGTAAAGCACAGTTAGACAGAGCTCAGTTACAGATGTGTAAGAAAATTCTTACCAGTTTTGTTTTAGTTACCCACAGTAATTTCTGAAAACTTTGCCTTTGAGTTTATACATTCTCCAAGTACTTACATGGGGTGTTAATATTGTTTTGTGACAAGGACGAATGGAGTTCAGTTTGGGTTTTTTGGGTCTATACATTTTGACATTGCCAGAGAATACTGAAGAATGAAAATAAGGTGAAAATAGCAAGTACTGAAATAGAACGTACTGGCATGGATGCAGATGAGGAAGATTAAATGACTTGTTGCCTGGTGTCTCCAAGGATGCTGACTTTTTTCCACTGTGTTAAGTTTCCTGAGTTCTTAATAAACTGCATACCTGATGAGCTTTGTGTCCATCACCCATCACATTAAACACAGTGACACAGCTTGTCCTCCGCCATCCACACAGTCTCTGGCAAAGCAGAACCTGGCTTCCTTAACTGCCGAGGAATTATCCTAGGAGGAGTTTTACAGGTGGTGCCCAGCTGGTACCCTTGCAGATCTAGTTGGGGCAGGGGGAGTGCTGCATTCCAGGAATACCTGGGCAGCAGAGCTGCCTCTGAGACATTTTAGAAAACTCTGCAATGTAGAGTCACCCGAGTCCCTCTCTACAGACTCCAGAATGGACAGATGGGAAAACTGTTGGCTTTCCCTCAGTCATGTTAATGTATGGTCAAGATACAAGCCAGTGCGCTGTAGTGATATCTCTCTATTGTCAGGTGAGCACAGGTCTTTACACTAGCTCTTAGTAGTCATATTTGACCTACAACCTATTTCGAAGCTGCTTGGCAAACATACATACCAGGATGCTAAACATCTGCAGTGGTAATTTTTATGAATGCTAATCCTTTTCCCAAAGGCTGTGGCCTCACATTCTTTCTGAGTGCACCAGTGAGAAAAAGGAACACCTAAGTTACTTTTTTCCTCCTTGAATGTAAAAGTTACCAGGCTTTGGGGTAAACTGCAGAAGTACTGCTTTATATGCCTATCAGAAAAATAGATAAGAAGGCAGCACATGTTTGAAATATGCGACATGCTGATTTGCTTTTCTCTGTTGTGATTTTATTTCTCTTACGCTTCATTTTTAAATGTCACATTATAAAGAAATGCAGGTTTGCTTTCATGTTCACATTGCCTTTTTTGAGAAATTCCAGTATCGGTTATCTAGATATGAAAAAGTTTGATCCGTGAGCTCTTCAAGCATCATTGTGTTTTTACAGATATCAATGAATGTGAAATTGGAGCCCATAACTGTGATAGACACGCCATATGTACGAACACGGCAGGAAGTTTCAAATGTAGCTGCAGCCCTGGCTGGATTGGAAATGGCATCAAGTGTACAGGTAAGAGTCATATGCATTTGTATTTATTTGTAATGTCAGACCAAAACTGGGTCCTAGAAATTCTGGAAAAAGCCAGTACTACACCTACGAATTGAGAAGATAAATGGTTATCAAGCTTCTTAGGTTGATTTGACATGATCTGTTAGAGGACAAATTGCCTGCCATGGAAATCAGCATTATGTCTTGTTTGGCTTGTAAGGTGATGAAAACAGACTGGACCATGGAGAGAGATGCTGTGTCCTTGAGGGCAGCTTATGGGAAGCAGTGAGAGGTCTGCTGGTGCTCCCTGTGAAAACAAGATACAAGTCTTAGTTTTGAGAGTGCCCTGCAGCTTCCTCATTCAGTTACATTTCTGTGTGATGTAAAGTTTGTATTCATGCTGTGTTGTTTTGTTTTTTTTAACTAATGTTGCCTTTTTTTTTTTTTGCTTTTTTAAAAAAAATCTTTCTTATTATTTTAAAGATCTGGATGAGTGTTCCAATGGAACCCACATGTGCAGCCCACATGCTGACTGCAAGAATACAATGGGCTCTTACCGCTGCCTATGTAAAGAAGGTTATACTGGGGATGGCTTCACTTGTACAGGTGAGCTTTCTTAGGAAAGCATTGGATCACCTCCAGTGCTCCCTCGCAACTTATGTTGATCTATGATTCGATACACAAAAATAGCTTTTAAATATTTGAGTTATTCTCTGTCATCTTCCTTTGCCTTCTATGTCACCTCAGTTGCCATAACTTGAAAGAAATACTTCTTTCTTGTATGTAATTTCTTGTATGTAACTTGGAAGAAATACTTGTATTACTCGTATGTAATAATATGTATTATACCTAGTCTAAAGCAGTTGCTTTTTTTGCTTGATAAAATGCACATTTTCATTGAATTTTTCTTGTTGGTTGCAGTGGGTGGCAAAACTATGAAAACAGTACTTAACCATATAATTTGGCTTCTTAGTAAACCAGTACCTTGGCTATTCATCTTAATACTTTAATAATAGGGTACATGCATTAAAATTACTTCATAAAATTGCCTAAAAGTGTTTGCTCTTTCCCTAAGAAAGTGTGTGCTGTCTGCCCACTTTACTGCATCATCCTGAGAGATGGCGTCAGGATGCAGTGCTGACATATAGAGTGACGGAAGTAACTGCTTCTGAAACTTCATTTTCTAAACTGTAAATGGGATTATAAAACATTACTAGAGAGGTATTTGCCACCCACATTTTAGTCTTCTGCTTTGAAGGACGTATTAGCTCATGTAAGCTAGGAGGCCTGCTATTACACTAAGGATATCATGCAGCTGATAATGCTACGTGGAGAGTGACCCTGTTTGGAATAAAGCCATGTGATAGACAGCTTGGTGGCCAGGTTTTTAGTTGGTGCAAATCAGCAGCACCCTGTGAACTGCAGCAGGTTTTTATGACATCTGAGAATTTGGCTCAGCAGGTTTAAGGCTGAATTTGAATCATTCCAGGTTATTAATGGACCCTGGGATTCTGTTTAATTATCTCTGTATAATTTACTCTTGAATCCGATTCAGCTTCCTTAGTGGCCTTCATAATCCAGTGCTCTTTCTTAATTTCCCATATGATGATTTCCAGGAGTCTATAAACTACATCTCTCAAATCGAGAGCTTATGGAGTTTCTGCATTCAGTAGAACTTTTTCTTTTTGATTTGGATACTTTATTGTTCATGGATTCAAGAGGTGGCTGGAACTCAAACTGGGGCACACGAGTGCTCTGTAAGCCCTCTGCCAAAGCATGCAGCATTCACCCTGATAGGTACTACTTTTGATTTGCCAGCCATGGAGTTGCACAAGCTGACACTGTCAGCCAGAGTGTTGCAACAAGTAGGGTGTTTTTGTGAGTTATAAAATTTCAGCTAGAGAGTAAGGGCCGCAATCTTTCTCAAGGGCCGCGTAGTGCAGTAGCAAGGCTGTTTTTCTCATCAGCTGTTAAGCTGCGGTTTAATTTTGATCAAATTGTTTTCACCTCAGTGCCACTTTTTGTCAGTGTTTTGTGTGTTTGGCATGGAGACTGCCTGTTGCCATATGTTTGCTCATTGCACAGTAAACCTCTTTTTTTCAATTCCTGCCTCTAGGCTTTACTGTAATAGAAACAATAACTGTAATAAAATTCACGTGCTTGTTCTGAGTCCAGATTTGACCCTGTGTACTGCCTCCAATTGTTAGTAACTGTAGCTACTTTAGGAGTCTGCCTCCCTCTGATTTTCCTTTTGATTAGAAGCTGTATTTTCAGCATGTCGGAAATACACCAAACTGTTACATGGAGGAGCCTCTGCACAGAACTAGATTGCAATTTCTTCTGCAAGTATTCAGAACTCATAGAATAACTAAAATCCTTGGAATGTTGCATGCTTCAGCTGAAACAAATGTTGATGAAAAAAAAATGCTTACTGTGAACCTGCAATTTCCCTTCCTTTTACAGACCTTGATGAATGCTCAGAAAACTTAAATCTCTGTGAAAATGGGCAGTGCCTCAATGCCCCTGGAGGATATCGCTGTGAATGTGATATGGGATTTTTGCCAAGTCCGGATGGGAAAGCATGTGAAGGTAATTCTCTGTAAGCTTTAAACAACACTCAACAGATTCTACCTTAATAGTATTTTATGCTTGAAAAATTTTACAATCAGTTGCAGTTGTGGTTGTATTAATAACTGCATGAAAATTGTCAGTAGGAGTTGATTTTCTTCAGTTTATACATTTAGTATGGACCTCTAGGTGTTTATCTACCTGTTGTGTATAGAGAGAACAGCTTCTTGGAGCCTGTCTTATGACATATTATTTGTGACTCAAATGGCAGCCAGCTGCAACTTCATCTTACTCATTTGTGCCCAGTTCTTCATTGTATTCATAACAGTTAAACAGAAGAAGCTTTTACTTTTGCTTGGTGTATATGAAGCTGAAAAACACTAATTTGGTAGCTAATACAGTGAACATGCTTTTTGGGCTTCTGTGAGGTGCAGAATCAATCTGAAGACTTGCAGAAAGTTTATACAACCACCAAAAAAAAATCCCTGGTTGTTTGTTCAGTTTTGAAAGTTAGTCTGACATTCGTCAGAGATTTCCATATGCAGAGATTCACAAAAATCAAATAATAAATGTTACCAACATGACTAAGGCCATATATTTGATTGTAACATTTGAAATCCTCAGCTAATGTAATGCTACTCAGTCAAGAAGAAGCAGCTGTATCATGATGCATTCATAACTCATAGTAACTGGTATTTGATGGAGTTCAGAGGTACATCACTATAAATAGGACTGAAAAGTGTTCAGTGTATTTTATTTTTAGTAATCTACCAAGAGAAATGATTTATAAGACTGAACTTTTGTGTAAACTAAAACAATGCTAGATTCCATAATGTTTCATGAAACAATTTACTTTCAAACCTTTTAGCTAACTTTAAATAGCTTATGTAGAGCCTGGCTCCTGTTGCTAAAACAGACTTTCCTTGATGTCTCAGATGTGTACACTAAATGCAGTATTTTAAGGTCCTTTGTAAATACACACTTTTTTATTGTATCAAATCGGTTGTTCTCTGTGCAGTGCTCACGACATTCCATAAGTACTGAATCAGATGCAATAATTTGGACAAAGGGCACAAAAGTGAGCTCTGCTTGTGCCAAACTTGCGATCTGTCAAATGCAGAAACCTGAAGATGAGCATCAAGTTCAGCTTTGAGCAAAAGCTTTTCCTTTCCTGATGTCCAGCTTTCTGCAGATGGTTGTGGATTAGAATAAGCTTCAACTTTTAAAGCATATGTCCTGCCATATTTAATTTTGCAGATTCTCAGATTAGCCTATTAATAAACTCAAATTGTTTCTGGCATGGCTTCCAGAGACACTGGAAAGAGATTTTTGCCCCTAAATAAGCTTATGGATTAGGTTTCTTAGACTCCAAACATAAACTGGTGTGCAGAAGCAGTTTGCTTCCAGATCCATGTTTTTTGAATGTTTTTGCAGTTCTCTATCTTGATAAGATAAGAAAGCCTCACATTTTCCCCCTCCTGTTTCTCTATCAGATATTGACGAGTGCTCACTTCCTAACATCTGTGTCTACGGTACTTGTCATAACCTCCCTGGACTTTTCCGGTGCGAGTGTGAAGTGGGCTACGAGTTGGACCGAAGTGGTGGTAATTGCACAGGTAAAGAAAATTTTGAACAACCAACTTTTTAACTTTCTGTTAGTGCCATGGTTAGCTCCCTAGGAAATTCCTTTAAAAAGCCATACAAATCAGGCCGGATATAGAAAAATACAGACTTCCTTACTGTATAACAGGATTCTCCTTCTTGCCTTTTCTACACTCCTCTTTCCCCTTCTTTGTCAACCTTTGATACCCCACTGGCTTAAGAGAAGAGGGGGAAGAACAGAGCAGAAATAACCCTTCTGCCTGCCCACATCTCCCAAGGAGAGAAGTGTCGTGCCATATAGTTTCCATTCCCAGTACTGGCTCATAAGCTCTGACCTTGTCTTGTATTTTTCCCTTAAATACTTTTTATTGTGAATTTTTATCTGAATTTTAGTTCATAGATTGGTTTTCCAGGAAAATAAAAAACAAACCACTTTTTTTCCCCCCCTTGAAATAGCGAATTAATCTCAGACTACTGGGGTTTTTTTAAAGAATTTGTATGTGTGTTTCAGACCTTTCTGGAGATCAGTATTTCATAACTAGTGGATTTGTGATGGTCAGCATATATCTGATGTATTGATGGCTTGCACTGTGCTCATGTATTTGCTTATCATGTGCTGCTTTTTCTTCCAGATGTTAATGAATGTGCAGATCCCACAACCTGTATTAGTGGCACATGTGTCAATACTGCTGGTAGTTACACCTGTGAGTGCCCTCCTGATTTTGAGCTGAATCCCACCCGAGTTGGATGCGTTGGTAAGGGACCATCCTTATATTGTTTATACATGAATTTGCACAGAGGAGTTGCAAGGCTAACTGCTTAGAAATAAAGTCCTAGTCATGGAAAAGGGCTGGAACAGTCTCTCCAATCCCCACTCCCCTGTTCCTGGCTTAGAAGTTGTAATAGTGCAGCGGGAATATGTCCAGAGTGATGTGACATGCCAGCAGTGCCCGCCTGCCAGAACCAGCCCCTTGAGACTTGTTACAGCTGTCCACAATTTACAGCAAGCATGAGACAATTTTAAATTTCAACAAGCTTAAACCAACATCCAGCTGGCCCCAAGATGGCAGGCAAATGAAGTTGTGGCGTAAAGCCACCTATGCTCTTGGAGCATTGAGCGCAGCTTGGCTAGGTGAAGCTTCATGACCGATAGAGATGCTTCAGCTGCTTAGTAATTCTCTGATATTTTTTGGCTTTTGTTCATTTAAGAGGGCATAGAGATGCTCCTCAAATTCAAATGTATTTGAAATTCCTAACATTTAGTAGATGCTTTCGTACTTGTTAACCTCAAGGATAGGAGAAAGCAGTGGATTTCTGGAATAAGAAGGATGTACAAATGCAGGTGAAAATGTGAATCAAAATGAGAAAAGGCCTGGCTGAACTGCCCTTGGTCATGCTGAATTAATTCCCCACATGGTGAGAAATCCAACAAAGCCAAGGAATGGGTCACCACCATCTTATTGAAGTGGGAAAAGCTAGGCCTTCCTGGACAACACAAGTTAATTTCTTTGCCTGTCCTACAAGAAATGAGAGCCATCAGAAGGTACCCCTCGTCCTGAGATGAAGTATCGTGTTTTCCTCTCTCATAAGATGTGTTTGTCATTATGTGCGTTCTGAATAGATACCCGATCTGGCAACTGTTACCTGGACATTAAAACTCGTGGAGATAATGGTGGCACCTTCTGCAGCAACGAGATTGGAGTGGGTGTTTCCAAGGCCTCCTGTTGCTGCTCCTTGGGCAAAGCTTGGGGAGTTCCCTGTGAACATTGCCCGCTTGTCAATACAAGTAAGTCAGCTTTCCTGGGTTAAACACGACAATATGATGTGTTTGTTAGATTTTTTTCCTAATTTATGCAGATAACTCAAATACCCATGTAATGATTTAATGTGTATATGCAGGGACAGGTTTCCACCAGTCTTAAACAAAAACTTTACTAGTCTTTCAAAAAGATTATTTAGCCAGAATATTGTTATCACTTATGAGCAAGTTTGCTGTTACACAAAAAAGTACATTATGAAATGGAATAGCAGTTGATGTTACAGAGTAAAATCTAATGTTTATGTTTGGTTACTTTTTTATTTACATTTAAATTACCTATAACAATCTGCTTAATTTTCAAAAACAATTGCGCTGAAAATGTTTCTGCTGTTTTAGGTTCATAAATCTATTTTATTTTCAGCTGAATATAAGGTTCTTTGCCCTGGAGGGGAAGGATTCCGACCAAACCCTATTACGGTTATATTAGAAGGTAATGTTTACATTTCTCTATATTTACACATCTAAAATTATCTAAAATTGTGAAACTCTTCAGTGAGTGTTGCTTTTCATGGGAAAGCATGAATGAAACGTTTGTTGTTTTGTTTGAACAGATATTGATGAATGTCAAGAACTGCCTGGACTTTGCCAAGGTGGAAAATGTATTAATACATTTGGTAGCTTCCAGTGTCAGTGTCCATCAGGGTACTATTTGAATGAAGAAACTCGAGTGTGTGATGGTATGTAGCTTTTGCTTAACTGGACATCTGCTTTTATTCCTAGAAAATGGTGACAGAGGCAGAAGAATTAAACTGTCCTTTAAAAGGAATGCAACTAGACAAGCAGTGTAAAGCTTACAGGTGGTGGGAAAATTGGAACAAGTTGAAGTCTTTCACAGAGAGAGAGAAATTTCCTTCTTGACCATGTTGAAATATATGCCATTTTTTGTTTACAATGATCAGATTTTGCTAAAAAAATGGAAAACACAACAGTTTTTAACTAAAACATAATTTACTAACTAGCTATTAAAATACAGCTGTTGTTAGTGGGTAATGAATAAGCAGTCGGATAAAAAGCAGTGAGTCTGCTGGGCTGGTTACAGCGTGTCCATGCTTTTTTTCCAGTGCTTATTTTCTCACCTGCTCATCTCAATGTCCTATTCAAAATACTGGTTGTACTGCAAAACATTTTCCTCCCCCTAGCACAGTCAGTAGTATATGCTACTCACATTACACGCAACTGCCCTGTTGTACTGGATATAAAACTTTAAGCAACCCCTCAAGTCCTTAAATTTCCCATTGTCTAGACTGTGTTTAGTCTTCCAGACTGTTAATAATGTTAATATAGTGCCTACAATGTGTGAAACACTGAGAAATACAAGAGACTCAGATCCTAAATTAAGGCTAAACCAAAGTGCTTCATCCGTATTGTGCTTACATTGCTCAACAAATGTTAAAGAGGAAATCTGCCTCTGCCACCTTAGTGGTGTGTCAAAGATACTCTAAAATGGTAAGGCTATTGAAATAGTTTTTTTACTTGGAGGAACTGAGGTGTTTTGGGGGCAGTATAGTGTTTAGATTTCGTTGTGGGGTTTTTTTTAAGCTAAAGTTGAAGTCTCTTGGTGAAGTAAATATGACATCCTGTGTTGGGAAAGTAGCTTACTTTCCCCAGTTCAACAGGCATGAACCGTCTGATCTTTGCATCACAGCCAGGCTTTCCATGGGCACCTGTGCCACCACTTCCTTCTGTGTGTGGGCTTCATTCCACCATGACCTTGCTCAGGGCCCCTTCAGCTCTTCTCCAGCAGAACTTTCCTACCTCAGGCGTTACCAAGACATACTAGTTCTTGAAGGACAATGAGAAAGCTTCTGTGGTCACGCACTGTCTTTTTGTTTTCTTCTAGATGTAAATGAGTGTGATACACCTGGCATTTGTGGACCTGGCACATGTTACAATACTGTTGGGAACTACACCTGCATCTGTCCTCCAGATTACATGCAAGTCAATGGAGGAAACAACTGCATGGGTACGAGCTGGGTTTTTTTTAAAGTTTTATCTTAGTACTTTGGGCCAGGGCTTTACCGGGCACAAATTTCTCTGAATTTAGTTATACAAGAATTAGCTAAATGAAAGATCAAGTTTTTTTCTTTTTTTTTTTTTTTTTTTTTTTAATCTAAAACAAGGCAGGTCACTTTTATTACAGATATTTCAGTACCTCATCAGAATTTCTCCTTTAATTTATCATTTTCTATGTTCATCCTTTTCAAGATTCTCTTCAGCTTTAAAAGCTTCTATGTGTGAAACACTATTAAAATTTGGACTTCACAGAATGAAGTCACAAGCTGTGTGCAGTTCTTTAGGGAAATCATAAATTCGCTCATGTTTTTCAGTGTTGGGCAAAAGGACAATACTGAATCTTTTGATGAGTTTGATCAGTGTTACAGCAATTTTTGTTGCTCTTGAATATGGGTTTTGCAAACTTTTTTTCTTACTTCTAGAGTACTTTAAGGACAAGCTGTCCTGTAGTATTCTACAGTGCTGCAGCATCTACTTGACAGGGATCTAAAAAGTACATATTTGAAGGAAGTATCTCCCAAGACCTTCACAGTTACTAATACATTGGCCTTTTGGTTTTTTCTTCATTTTCACAGATATGAGAAGAAGTCTGTGTTATAGAAATTACTATGCTGACAATCAAACCTGTGATAGTGAGCTGCTCTTTAATATGACCAAGAAAATGTGCTGCTGTTCCTACAACATTGGACGTGCGTGGAATAAGCCTTGTGAACAGTGTCCTATCCCAAGCACTGGTATGTTTTTCCATTGCAAAATTATTTTAGAACCTTCATAACATCATAGTTACCATTAATGGGTGTAACATTTTTAGAGCTGCTATGTCTTTGCTCTTGTGTGTCTAAAATGATGGGTTTCATTACTTTTTTAACCTGGAGGTGATCAGCCCTTGTCACAATGAGGGCATATGTGGAGTGGTTTGTCTTAATGCTTCTGGGCCATGCCTCTTCTGTGACATTTTCCCTGTCTGGGAGACATCATGCTCTGTATTGGTTCTTTGCAAATGCTTGTTGCTCCAGTCTTGATGCACTGACCAAGGTTTTATTGGTATTGCTCCAACAAATACGGTGTCTGCTGTCCCTCGACTACTGATTGCCACAAAAGGCCTTTGTGGTAGCCATAAATTTGCAGAGATACCTTGGTCTCCTCTGAGAAGGATCTGTGTCAAGCAGCTAAATGTAAGATGTAGGAGTTTCTGGGCTAATTGTAGGGACGTGCAAGACTCCTCCACGCTGGGTAAGATTCTGCAGAACCCAGGACATTTCTTTCTGGTTCGAGGTGGTTTGCTTCAAGAACAAACTTCTTGGGTGCTTATTTGAATAACTTCCAACTTACAGTTCAGGTTTTTACAAGTCAGATCTGGACTTTTATGCAGAAACTATAATGCACAGAGATAAGCATATGCAAAGCAAAATCAGCATGTGGTCCCTAGCCCTTGACATCTTTTTATTTGCTAATTTCAATGGCCTTTGCATGAGCCCCAAAGTGTGTAACTGAGCACATGTGGTGAGCCTCGTAGAAGGATCTGCGTGCCTCTGTGTGCCCTGCAGGTGCTAAAAGAGTAGCAGAAGAATTTTCTTGGGCAAAGGATAAGAATTTTTGACGCTTGATTAATTCCAAATACTGTAATTGCTGCTTTGTTTTCCTGTTGCAGATGAATTCTCCACACTCTGTGGAAGTCAAAGGCCTGGCTTCTTCATTGACATTTACACAGGATTACCAGTTGGTGAGTTGTAATTTCTGTTTTGAACTAGATTTCATGCTACCTCTGCCCAGAAAAGAAGGGAGGTTAGTTTTATGAATTATCTTTTTCATGGAAGGAATAATGACTAAACAGTGTAATCGAGTTCAACCTTCCGTTCAATTCTGAGCCAGCAAACTTTCTGCCTAGCTCCTCCTAGCTGGCAGCAGTGATCATTGCTGCTTGTAATCAAGGCAACGTAAAAGTCCAAAGAAACTGTAATCAGGCCTACATGAGCAGGGCACAGATAACAAGAATAAGAGGTCTTGGAGTAAGGCCATCCAGCATTTGGTCTGAGAGGAATTAGAAGTCTTTCTTTCAAACTAAAGCAGAGATTTAATCTGACATTTCACATCAGTTCCCCTGGGTATTGGTTTGACACAAAAATCCTTTTTTCTGCTCAACTCGAATATTTCTCACATATGTTATTGTGTGTAACATTTGAATCATGAGTAACAAATTGCAAAACAAAAAGAGGGAAACAATGAGGAATTCTAAGACAAGGAGTTGAGTAAATCCCTAATGGGACTCCCTTTTGGTTATATTCACACAAAAACGCAAATAAGAAGCAGATAATGCGCCGTGTAACAAAGAGAGAGAGCATATAGGCAGCAATCAGATGCTTTAGCATTAAGCTGTTGATGTGATGCAGTGTTCAGCCAATTAGATGGAAACATTTCTAGTAAAGTGAGGAATGTAATTCTTAAAGGCGTTACAGAAATGTACAATATTTATTATTTACCAGGTTATTTCTTAGAAGTAAAGTTCACCCTCTTAGCTACTAGCATTAGCCCAAATTGTTGCTCAGTCTGCTCAAGCTATTTGGGCCATTTGTCAGCATCAGCTGGGAGACCTTGGATCATGCTAACACACGTAGGTAGGGGCTGCATCTGTAGTGGTTGGCGTGTGTGCCAGGAGCGTGGCAGTCTGCTCTGTCTACTCTGCCATGTCATAGAGCAATACATATTCAGCAGCCAAGTGAAACGGAAGGGCCATGCCACAGAGACGACCAGACCATCCCAGTGCGTGCAGCACTGTAGTGAGACTGATGCACACACAGCTTTATGCTCTGTGAATCACAGGCTCTCACTGCTGCTTTGGGATCTTAGCAGGTCTGGCTAGATTGTAGCGCTCAACCTGCTGCTGCTTTTGCGCAGGAGTTGCTCCTGTCTCTTGGATCTGTAGGCACAGGGCACAGGAACAAGGTAGTGCCCACTCTGCAGCAACAGTGCTCTGTGTGCCCTGTAATACTTAGTTACGGTGCTTACATGAAGTTACTCTTCTGTTTGGATTAAAGTTCTATATATCCAGGTACTTATTTCAGAGATGGAAGTAATTGTATTTTTATTCATCCCTTATATAATCAGAGGACTCAATTACAGAATCTAATGTAGGAAATGAAGGGTTTCATCTAGGAGCAAAGTGAAAAAAAAAAAAAAAAATTACATTAACTCAAGTTAGGTGACAATTTCCCACCACATTCTCTGTCTGTGTACATCAGTGCACGTAGCATTTTTTACTAAAGGAGGAGGCTTTGGAGGAGTCTCTGAATGCTTTCGCATTGTTAGAATATTAAAAATGTGTAAGTTAAGGACCTAATGAGCAGGACATATTATTATAGTAGATGAGTTTTTTCTGCCAAAATCAGTTACTAGGTATATATAAAGCATTGACAAACCTGGACTGGCTGGCTTAATCGATCTAATTAATAGCATGCTGGCAGCACTTCAGATGTTAGCTGGCATTGGCACTTCCAAACTGTTACATAAAAGCACAAAAGTCTTTTCAGATTAACAAGGGTAAAACAGTGCAAAACTAATTCTGACAAGTGTTCCATCAGAATTCAGTCATGCTCTTCTGTATTATACATGACAATTACATTCTCTCTGGCTCGTCCCAATAATTCCACTGTAACGCTCAGGAAGGTGAGGAGGTTCATCAGGGCTGTGGGTGGGAGATGTGAGGAAAAATGCATGCTACCCTCTGCATTCCTGTGGCTTCACTGCCCTGAAGAGTCAGAACCTGAGGAAATATTTACAGTTCCACAGTTTGGAATGACTCACTGTCTGTTGCAGTTGGGAATATTCTGCTGCTCGCGTTATACATTTTATAATTCTCTTAAGGATAAATGTGTAAGGACATATTCTGTAGCAAAAGATTTCATGAAGTGCTGTGTTACAAGTACTGAAAAAGATTTCTTCTTGCAGATATTGATGAATGCAGAGAGATTCCTGGAGTGTGTGAAAATGGGATCTGTATAAACATGGTTGGCAGCTTCCGATGCGAGTGTCCTGTGGGTTTCTTCTACAATGACAAGCTACTCATCTGTGAAGGTAGAGTGCTGACCTCATTCAGAAGGAGAGGATTTCACCAGCTGGCAATTCAGACATTGGCAAATCTGATACACTTGCAATTTATCCTTCATGAGGGAAAAATACTGGTATCAGTGTAATAAATCTATGTTAATTCAGATATTTTTAAATCTTTTGCATAGCAAATACTAGATTTTCCATCAGACATCTAAGGCCTCGAAGGAGCCTGAGTCAGCAGTCATGAGAAGAAACATTGCTTTTCACATTTGACAGTGAAGCCAAGAAAAAAGTAGTAGTCTTGAGTCAGATGATAAGCATAATTTTTTTTTAATTCCAAGATATTTTTTTTCTAATGGAACAAAGATTTCTGTAAATAATATAGACAAATGATTTATTTTTTTCTCAATTAAAGATTTACTAACATGTATTAGTCAGTGTAATGGAGAAACTGAAGACAACAGTACAAATTGCTGTCATTCTCTGTTGTGTGTTATGATGGCTGATAACATGGGTGCTACAAGCAAGGCGTTGAGAGCTTCAAGTAAAAGCATCTTCTGTATGCTATTTCTAACTGAAAGAGAGTTACGTTTCTAGGGAAATAAAGTCCTCTTTTTGCAGCAGCTTGAGTAAGGAAAACTGGTCACATTTTTTTTTGTCTAAAATTTTGTGGTGTTGTTTACATTGAAAGTTACAAATATTCAGCAGGGATCTTGATGCTCTATTATGATCAAGGGAAATCCTCATAGTCTCCAATGGATGTCTATGCAGATATAGCAGCTTGCTCACTCTGATCACAGTCTCAAGACTGAAATCCACCCAAGTGAAGTGTTGCAACTGGCCTTTCGTGGGCCCTCCAACACTTTCATAAAACTATTATATAAATTCTCTAAGTAGGAATGATTTTAGAAATGGAGCATATGGGTTTGGGATCATTTCAGGGAGATACCTAAATATGACCAATATCTACTTTCATCAACGTATTTATTTTTTCAGAATTAGAAAGGCATTCCTATAGTTGGGTAAGGTAATACTCTTTACACTAAAAACAAAGTGGTTTTGATGCCTTTCAAGTGCCAGGTTACCATAACAATCAAATTCCCTTTTTGTATTGACAGATATTGATGAATGCCAAAATGGACCAGTGTGTCAGCAAAATGCAGAATGTGTAAACACAGCTGGTAGCTATCGTTGTGACTGTAAACCTGGCTACAGGTTCACATCAACTGGCCGCTGCACTGGTGAGTACTTCTGGCCTTTGCAAAAAGTAGTAGTAAAATCTAAAGAAGTCTAGAAGAGCATATCTCATCTTCAGAAAGGTGGTATACCAGGAGATGATCTGGGCTTCAAGAACCCGCTTCTTAAAACCTTCCAGGGCATCCCGTAAACATTCTGGTAATCCTCAGAAGACATCCCACAGAGGCATAAATGAGAATTAATCACCTGAGTTAGGTGTTTGTCTTCCACTTTATCCCACTAACCAGAAACATTTTTCTTTAGCCCGTGTCTTGTCTAAGAAAAGAAGACGAATTGATTCACTACCTTTTGACTAACTATTTTCTGATACTAAAAAATGCAGTCCTGACAGGGACCTTCCTCTGCATGAATTCTTTGATTTTCATTATCGTTTGGTAGATGTGCTTTAGCAATTTATTTGCCACATGTATTTTTACAAATAACTCACTGCTTAATGGAGTCTCTGCTGATAAGGTGGACTTATCTGCTTGGCCATATGCAATAACTAACTATAAAAAGCTTATTGTTAAACTTCCTAACTTTTATGTGGATTTAAACAGGTCCCTGAACATTATTTTTAAATACTCACTGAGTGGGACTGCAGTTTTCTAATCTATTTGTTCTTTTCTTACAATATCATAGTCCAGAGTGACATTGACGTTATCTTGATTACTTGAAGAATTGCAGAGGTTTTAGAATGCTGTGGGCCAAGCAGCTCTAAATATTATATACATTTCTGAACAAAATAATAATTACAACGGAAAGTGGTAACCTTTTCCTTGGGTTTTTGCTTCTGAGTGCTTGAGTTTTAGGAAGTATACTTTTCCTTGCACTGCAGTTTTTCATTGTTTCATGTGACCCTTGAGGAAAAAGGGTGTAGGGGCAACCAGAACTCTACTATGAGAACTAAAACTTTGTTTTGTCAAGCTATGCAGTGGCACACGTAAATATTCAATATGTTCCTAATGTAATTGTTGTTGTTATGGGTTCATTACAGCAGTACAGGAAGAGCCAGAGAAGGTTCTGATATGGCTTACAATGCCAAACAAGAATTGGCACGAACAGCAGTACTTCCCTGTATTTTGCTCTTATTTTATATCTGGTGAAAATACAGTTATACAATTAGAGTCAAAATAAAAACAGTTGGTAAAATGCTTGATCCAGTAAAGGAAGGAAATTCCCAACCTCTCTGCTGAGAGTAAAGAGTGCTAAGCACCTCGCAGTGTTGGATCAGCCATGCTACTGCATGGAAAATGGTCAGACCCTGGTAGTTTATATGCTATTGAATCAAAACTGGTGCCTCACAGCCTCTAGTGCTATGAGTACTGCATTTATCTTACCATCAAAATAGCATTCTGGTGCTATCTATTGCGGTATAATAAATAATTTTTCAGATAAACTCATTTTTGACACTTAAGACAATTATGACTCCCGATTCTTTAAAAAGTCACAGTGTTCTTTGTTTACCCCAAAAGAAATTGCTTTTCCCTGGGCCTTTAATTCACTATTCATTTGCCCACAAATTAGCAAAGGGTTGTAGTTTTTATTTCATCTCTACTCTTCTGAACTGTGAAGATTAGGAATTGTTAAGACAGCACCTTAGCCAGTATGGATTTTCTTTCCGCCTCCTTTAGACTCTAGTCAGTAGCGATATCAGTAGTAGCATTGGGAGAGTTTGATCCTCAGTGAATGCCCATCCAAAGTTACTAGTGGTCCCAGTTGATGTACAGTAATCCTGAGGTGGAGGCTGTCAGGACTATCTGTGTGCCAAGTAGAGTGAAGAGACAGTGGAGGCAGGAAAACAAGATTTAGTAGTGAAGTTCTGTGCATTTAGGAACAACTTGATTCTTAGTTTTGCAATGAGCTGGGGATTGTTTGGTAGGAAACTGCATCTGATTGCTTAGATTGCATGTAGCAGAAAATTTCTGAATGCTAAAATCTAATCAATGCTAATATAAACTTACAGCAGCACCTCCATTCTCATATTTTGAAACTGCAGCAAACAAAATGCCAGGAAGCATATTGAATCAAGCCAGCTCTTGTTGATGATGAGGTCAACAGTAAGACCTCATTTGATTCATGTTTCTGATTTGTCACAGAAAAAAATGTACTGGACAGCAAACTTTTTGTTCTGTTAATATTCTGTTTCATTTACTACTGAATCCTGGATTCTGCCTGAAAGCATTCATAGCAAGAGTAGCAGGAAGCAGTCAGCTGTGGAACTGATGTAGTAGATACGCTGCTATTGTAAGGCAGCGTATCACATGTTGGCAGGATAACTTTCCCCATCTCTTTCTGCAGAATTATGCAGTGGAGTGTTGGCTGCTGTTAGCGAAATATTATCTGACTATAGCAGTAAGTCTTACTGTTTGAGTTGTGTTCAGTTTACAGGATCATCACATTGCATGAGGCATGGATGCTACAACATATCTGTATACATATACCTATTTTATCTCTGCACAAGGAGTAGATAGTATAATGCATTTTATCTCTCTGCAACTTCGTGAGAAAAGTGAGATTCATTTCCCTTCCATTTAGTATGATTTCTGAGTTAATCATGCAATTTGTGCTATAATAGCTAAAAGCAAGTAGTTGCTTTCGTGAGAAGAATGCAAACTGTCATTTATATGTGGCTTTCATATCTGCTGCAGTTGGTGTAGAGCACTCAAAAATCTCATTTTACAATTTCAAGTCATTAATTCTACTTTTCAAAGCCGTGGCAACACACTTTCCCTCCAGCAAGAATTTATGTTTGATAAATATCATTTTTACACTGAATCTTTTTCGGCTTCATAAAAGTTGGAATAGCTAATTTACAAGGTACTTTTTTCAAGATTTACTTAGTAATACTTTCATCATTATTAAATTAGAAACCCTATTTTAAATTAGCACCATGCATTGGATTCTAACTACCATGGTTGCTGTTAATACATCTTTCCAACCCTGCAGTTTAGAGGCCTTAACTTTCACTTTGTTTTCAGATCGAAATGAATGTCAAGAAATTCCCAATATCTGCAGCCACGGGCAGTGTATTGACACTGTGGGAAGTTTCTACTGCATCTGTCACAATGGATTCAAGACCAATGATGACAGAACAATGTGCATAGGCAAGTATATCAAATTAAGCTGTACTTAGACTCCCGTTAAGGTAGCTATTAAGCCTGTCTTCTCTGTCATAAGGAGTTGCATTACAAGAACTGAGATTGTGAACCATGTACCACTAGGCTAAGGTGCAAAAAAACCGTAGCTGGCAATTAGAGATGACAGGAAGCTGATCAAGAATGAAGAACATCTCATTACATTAGAGTGAACTTCTAAAAATACATATCCTATCTAATGAACGGCTAATGCTTTCATTTTTTTCAGGAAAATGTTCCATTCTTAGAATTTTCTGAAGCATCTTGTCTCATTCCTTTAGGCAAAAAATTTAATTCATGAATATTGCAATGCAGAAATTGTGTGTTCCCTAATTGTTGATGGAGTAAATGAAGGGTAGATTTATTGCCAGAAAAGTGCTCTTTTCAGAAACAGAGACATCTTCATAAAGGAGGAAATTCTGTATTTAACCTGTTCGCAGCTGTTAGTGTCTGTTGTCTGAACAAGATGAGGAGATTTCAGAAAGTTTATGGCTAAAGATAGCTTAGGCTTCCTTTGGGAAGGGTAAGATAGGTGCCATGGTAAGATAATAATTGTTGGACCCTTGATTATTTTTGTAGATGCTAATATCAAGTGTATAAACCTATGTAAAAATCCTCTTTTTGGGAGACACGACATTTTTTTCCCTTCTGTTCACTCTGTTGTCAGTGGATTATTTCTCTTGCCTGTGGGATAGCTACAGGCTCTCCTTTCCACCTAAGTGATTAAAATTCTTGCTGCTTTGTTTTTAATCCTTTGTAGACATTAACGAGTGTGAAAGAGATGCCTGTGGCAATGGAACCTGCAGAAACACCATTGGCTCTTTCAACTGCCGCTGCAATTTGGGATTCATCCTCTCACACAACAATGACTGCATAGGTAAGGAGTGCTGAGACCACTTGCATGTTGCTGAGATTTTCTGCTTCTGACGAAAGTACCGTTAGTATCATCTTCTGTGTTAAGATTGCATCCTACATGGCCTGCATGTTTAAAGACAAAACCGTATTTCTTCAGTCTGAAAAGACCTCTTTGATTATGCACACCTCACTTCTCTGTAGCCACTTAAATGTTTGCATGTAATATGTGCCATTCATATTTTTTTTACTCTTGCTTTAACAATTTTACAACATAAACCAATAGTGGTATTTTTCCCTCCCTTGCTTTTGAAAGAGGGCATTATTTATGTATTAGCAGTTACTGTGCCAATAGAGTGGAAACAGAAACTCACCTATCCAATTTCACTTGTTGCTGGTGTTTCTCATATGTATCTTTCAATGCTATTCTTCTTAGACGTGGACGAGTGTGCAAGTGGAAATGGAATGCTATGCAGGAACGGTCAGTGTGTGAACACGATCGGGTCCTTCCAGTGTCTTTGCAATGATGGCTATGAAGTGGCTCTGGATGGAAGAACTTGTGTTGGTGAGTGCTTTCTTTTAGGGTAGGAAAAAAAAAAGTGCAGCAAACCTTGAGGAGATGTTCTTAGTAAAACAGTAGAAGAGGTCAGAGAGAACTGTCACACTGTCATCATTGTACCTGGCAGAAGAAAATGGTGATAAAAGGACAAGAAGAGGACTCTTCTCCTGCTCCTGCAAAGTTCTACCATCAGTTTGATGGAATCAAAATTACAGCAGCCTCAGATTTATTGAGATAACAGCCATTATCTCAAATAAATTGTCTTTCTTTTCCTTTAGATATCAATGAGTGTGCACTGGAGCCTGGAAAATGCTCACCAGGCACATGTCAGAACTTGGATGGGTCGTTCAGATGTATCTGTCCTCCTGGATATGTCCTGCAGAATGACAAATGTGAAGGTGTGTATAGAACAATCCTCCTTCTGTCCCTTTCCTAGCTACTCACAGATGTTACTACTTTCCTCTGCATCGAAGCATGAGTAATGTTTAGTCTTTTGTGGCAGTGTACAGTTCTGAACTGTAGCCACTACTAAGTCACTCGCTTCCCAGAAGAAGTCCCACCAACTTTTGTTTGAACCAGAACTACCTGATCTTATCCCAAGAAAAATCGAATCCCAAGTTCTTTGGTTGAAAGGACATTGATGAGGTTTGCCCACTGCATAAGGATTTAAAAATTAGCCCTACGTTTTGCACCTGGATTTCTTGTTCCTCTTTCTGCCTGTTCCTTTTGCTTGGCCTTTTTGTTTTTCAAATCTGTTAGATATCAGTGGTGATGATGTAAGGTTGCATTTCATGTAGTACAGCTGCCAGTGTAAACATTTTTTTTCTCATCTCTTCAATTACTTTTCTTACAGACATTGATGAGTGTGTGGAACAGCCAGAAATTTGTGCCCTGGGCACATGCAGCAACACTCCAGGCAGTTTCAAATGTCTATGTCCAGAAGGCTTTGTGTTGTCTTCCACGGGAAGGCGATGCCAAGGTAAGTTCATTCCTGTTTTCTGGCATTTCAATATTTGTTTGCTGTTTTATAAAACCCTTATTAGCTGCCTGTTTTTAATATAACAAGGAGACTCTGTACTCAGACAGTGTTTCTCACAAGGAAAACATGACAATTCTATCGTTGGGGCCAGGTTCTGTCTTGCCTTAACATCTGTTTGTTATTAAAGACAACATTGCAATAAATGGGATGAAGATAATGCATCAAGTTAAGTGAGGAAATTGTGTTGTCCTGCAGCCCTTTCTTGGACCCCTGGAACAAATGTTGAGGGTACCTGGACTCTGTATAGACTGTGACATGTCTGATACAGAGATGGATCATGAACACAGGCAGGAGATTACTGCAGTGCACTGCTAAAGGCAGCATTTCCAGGATTAAGGCTGTTCTTAGCACTTAGGAAATTCACCATGACACTTGTTATATGCTATTCCTCTCCACAGATGTGTGGGTGGAAGAAAGATTGATGGAAAAACTGTGCAAATGGTGCGGTGTGATCAATAAGCACCTATCTACTTAGAAAAGTCTGGAGTCTTTAGGCTTCTAGATTATTGTCTACACTGTTCAGAGCCTAAACATGGGCATTAAGCAGAAATCAGATGCTAAAAACCGAGCATTTAATAATGAAAAGGCACAGGTTAATTTATTTTGTGGATAAAGAGCAAATGCATCAAATTAGCGAGTGAGTTGTTTTACAGACTTTGAAATTATTAAATAGATACATCATTAAATATCCTATACACAGTGTACACAGTGGGAACCACTGATGAGTAAGACCTTTATAAAGACCTCTGTAGTTGTGCTTGGCACAGAACAGTGATGCTTGTTGACACCATGGTGTGTTCTTCACTTCACAGTGGGCTAAATGAAACTGTGGTTTGGGTAAAAATGAAGCCAACCTGCAGTAAACATTCATCCAAGTCTCCAAACCACCATGCAATTTGGCAGTTACTTTACTCAAATACAAGAAAGCAGCACGCTGTTTTAGTTGTGCTTATGTAGTTTGTACAAATGACATTTCTTCAGTCTGCGGGTGGTGTTCTCTCAGGTAATGAAAAATAATCACAAAAAAACCCTAAGAAACAAAATCATAAATAAGAATGCGGGCTAATCTTCTCCCTTGTGAAAACAGACTACTGTTTCACAAAGAGATGTCAAAGGAAAATGCACACTTGTGTGTATGAACTTTAAGTGGCCTTCTCCCCATCCCCTGGAGAAGAGTGTTTTGTGTTTTGGTTTTTTTAAATATCTCAGATGAAACAAAGTTGTTCAAAATTTCTCATTACCTAGGATTTTTGTAAAATTTGGACAGTGTCTGGCATTGATGCTGCAACCAGAAAAAGTGTGTGAGCAGCTGCTTCCACAACTGCCCTGTTGCTGACCCCCTGCCAACTCAGGGAGCTGCCAGCTCTCTGCCTGCTGGATGCTTGTGGTCTGTGATCTCAGCTTTTCCTAGTTACCCAGCTTAAGGGAGTAAAATATAGTGCCACTGGGCCAGTTTGCTTTGTTTGTGTGTACCTCGGGGAAGACTGAGGACAGAAAGCGCTAATGAGGACTGCCTCTCATTTTAACTCTACACAGTATTGTCATTGAAATCCATTTTTTACAAAGAAGAGTGAAGATAAGAGGAGAGTACAGCCCTTCCATCTTTGTGGAATGAAAGCGAAAACTCCCTCCTTTGCCGTGACTGAAGTAGGACACACTATCCCACAGCTTTCATTTGCTAGAGCAGGGAGTTCCTCTCCCTCTTCAGATCTTCCTCAGTCAGAGACAATAATGGATGGACAATAATTGATGGACACAGATGGAAGTTGGGTGTTTTGTTGGTGGGAGTCTTCTCTGTAATTTTGCAATTAACACCTCTAAGTGAAAACTCGTTCAAAGTCACCCTACCTGCTAATAACAAGTTTTTCTCTATGCAGATCTGAGAGTAAGTTACTGCTTTACCAAATTTGAAGATGGAAAATGTTCTGTGCCGAAGTCCCGAAACCACTCCAAACAAGAGTGTTGCTGCGCCTTGAAGGGACAGGGATGGGGAGATCCCTGTGAACTCTGCCCAGAGGAAGCAGATGGTGAGTTATTCAATAGATTATTTTACTGTCGTGATAGCCTCTCAGAACTGAAAGAAGATTGGGATTCTTATGAGAAGGAATTAGGAAAAATAATTTTCCAGAGGTGTTTAAACCTAACAACTGTCATTGCTTTCTGTAAAGTAGATGCCATTGCAGTCTCAAAAAACATATACCTTGCAAAGTCCAGTCTCAAGCATGTTCCTTGTTTGCTTAGAGGTTTGTTAGTATGGTTAGGTGTGTAGTATTTTGCTCGGGAGATGTCACGTACACAGAGTGGAAAGTAGTAAGTGGGTCCTTGATAGGCCCTGAGTGGAAATACGTGAGACACACAAATGGAATTCATTGATTTGTAAATAGGTATAGGAAGGGGCACCATAGGCATGAAAACTAATTTAAAAAAACAAAACAGTCGAATTACTTCCACATCTGAATCACTGGTTAGATTTTGTGACTGCATTTTGTTATTAAGAAAATTTCAATTTGCAATTTTATCAATATGAATAGCTTGCAAAAATATCAGGCAATGACAAAACACAGGCCTTGATGTAGGAAAGCCTCTCTGGATTGTTGCTAAAGAAACGCTTTCCCTTGTTAGTATCCTTTGTAAGACTGAGTACCTAAGCATCCAGCAAGTCAAAGGGTTTTGTGCCATCATGGTGCAGTTTGCTGAACAGACTTTAATCCCTGCTGACAAATGTGGTTAACAGCATTACTAGTTTCAGCAATACATTAATACCGTTAATTTCATTAATAAGTCATGTAGATGTTCTACAGGCAATCCTCACAAAAGCCAAGGGAAGAAAAGATACTCAAATGTGCCAGTTGCAATATTCCTTCTAGACTGTGCAGATTTCGTTCTGTTGCCCTGGAGCATTCGAACCAAAGTCAGTTGGAAAAGCCTGGTATACATTGCAGCATTTCATTGAAATGTCAGCACATATATTTATTTTCACCATCCAAACTGAGCTCAGAGGATGATATCAAGGCCATTTTCCTCATCTTGTTTTTTTTTTTTTTAAAAAAAAGCTTTTAAGATATCTGAGTCTTGGAAATTTATGTCTTGGTTTAACAGTGAAATTGCTTCTTTTTTTAAAAAAATACTCAGTTGTAATCCCATGTGTGTTCTCCAACATACGCTGTCTGAATGCAGGCTGGTAAGCTCAAGCACAACTGTCACCTGAGTCTCCTTCTGAAGGCTTGAACAGCAGGCAGGTTTTGTGCGGGCCAGCTGCACAGGGCTGTTTCCCACGCAGAGCCTTGCAGTGTGCCAGGCAATTAAGTCACAGGTCACTTAAGTCTCGTCAAGGGTTCTGTGGTGTTCTGAGCATGGTTAGTAGAGAATATGCTCAGCAGCATCTTGAGATGGCTTGAATTACAGTCCTGTGTCCATTCATCCGCTCAAGATGTGGTTTGGAGGGGGTAACTGGAAGGTCAGTTTTGGTTTCAAGACGTATTTTTATGTGCGTGTCAAACCCAAAACCAGAGGTGTTTGTGCAGCTGAAGGGCCTTTACGATTACGTGCATCCTTATTGCATTTTCATCCACCAGAGTGGAAATTTAGGATTTCTTATTTATTCTAATGCCAAGAATATATGAGGTGATTTGCACAGGTAAGGAAATACATCTTTTTGCAACAGAAAATAGAGAATGACTCGTTCTCAAAAGACATCATCTTTAAATCTTCCAAAGCCACACAGAAAATCTTGTGAATTTGGAAACTGAGTGGTGACTTGAATCTGAACTCAGAATTTTTAATCTCAGCCCACCTATAATAAAATTATTCCTCTAGGACTTGAGAGCGATGTGCTTTAAGGAGCTACTAACTAGTGACTACGGTTTAAATTGCATCTTCAGAAAATTTAAAAACATTCATTTAAAACCAGAAAAAAATGGAGTCACTAACTTTGAGACGTTAAAAATGGAAATACTGCATTAGTTCACGTCTTAAAGACAGTTAAATAATACTAATTATTCACAGGATTTTACATATATATGTACAGGAGATCAGATGAAATATAAAGCAAGCATGCAGTTTTTAGATGAATGTAAGATTAAATTATAAGCTTATATATTTACGAATGACATTTGTGGACCTGAATATGAGGAGGATAAATTGATATCAGTGGTCACCTGTGTAGCTCCTGAGTAGTGCTGATTACCAAGACAGAATTTAACATATGGTTTGATTTTGATTTTGTTTGTTTGTTTTTTTACAGAGGCATTCAGACAGATTTGTCCATTTGGAATTGGCATCCTTGTTGGACCTGGTGACGCAAGACTAGGTAAATGTCTGCACTGCAACTATTGCCAAAAGACATGAATTGTGGAAACTTCTATACATTTTTTTCAACTATTCTTACTAATTTTAAATTCAAGCTTGAATATCATATATATATCAGAAATTAAACATCTTTTAGAGTAGTATATATGCCTTTCTAATTTATGCTGAGCAAACTTGCTGGGAAACTTGAGATACAGGGAATGGATCGCTTAGCATACCTGTCTTTTCTTATACAATATATGAAGCCTGTTTACAGTAAATGGTTTTAATCCTCCAGAACTGCAAACCACAGTTTCCCAGATCCCTCCAGTACATTCTGTTCTCTCCCAAGACAAACAGCACTTCAGCCTTATTGGCAAAAGTTTTCGTTTAAGGAGTGCTGGATGACTACTGCTTTTCATATCTACTCCTCTCCCTGTAGCCCCAACCGGAGTGGGGTTTTTTATCTGACATTTAGAATCAGTTTCTTTTCTGCATTCTGAAAGCTGGCCTGCAAGACAAATTCTGTGCCCTCATCATAATATATCAAAATTCAAATATTAATATTAGGGTTTTTTATGTGATCTCAGGTATATTTCTCACCAGAATAACACTTGTTCTGTGAGAGAGGTCTGAAAGCACGTGAGGTCAATTGCACTTACTGTGTTGTTTGTCTTTCTGGTTAAGATGTGGATGAGTGCCTTGATCCAGATAACTGTAAGTTTGGGCAGTGTATCAACACAGATGGGTCTTTCCGCTGTGAATGTCCGTATGGTTACATACTACAAGGAGCTCAATGTGTGGGTAAGTATAGCTGTTTCATCTTCCAGTTAAAAGAATCTCCCAGATTGCCAAGTATGGCATTAAGGAGCAGTGGGGTTATATTATTCTAATATTATGAAATCTCCATCCCTGCTGGGGCTTAAAACCTGCCAGAGCAATCTGCTCCAAGTTGATTGTGCTCTGTGTGATTGACCCAGATAACCTCTAGCAATCCCAAATTCAGTAGCTTAAGTGAGTTTTTGGATTTTGTTTTTTTGGTGGTTTTTTTTGGTTGTACATCAACAATGTAGATTTTATACCTTTGTGTTTGAGTATAACCATGTATTCTTGCCTTGATTTAACTGCTTCCAGATACTGATGAATGTGCTGTTGGAAATCCGTGTGGAAATGGAACTTGCAGGAATGTGGTGGGAGGTTTTGAATGCACCTGCATTGAAGGATTTGAGCCTGGACCGATGATGACCTGTGAAGGTGAGACTCCCGTATCTTAAGGATGGTCACTATAATTGTGTGCTGAAACAGTTTCCCGATTTCAGAAGCAATTGAGGAGAGTAAAGCAGATTAAAAAGAAAAATATGGACATTTGGAACAATGCATCTTTAAAACAGAGGGATAAATTCTTCCTTCCTGTACACACTGTGGTACCTTTTTCTAAATGGAGGTTGGGTTAACAGACTTTCAGGTTGTATCTGCTAAGGGGCTGCGAGGAAAGGAGCATATTGGGGTACAGTGTATCCAGAGCAGTCCCCAGAAATACTGCTTGTTGTGTGTGTGTTTTTTGCTTACCACCTAGACACCCCTTGGGTGAATAGAATCACTGTGGATGATGAAAACAGAAAATGGCCCGCTTAGGTTTGTTAGGAAAAAACAGGGAACAAACCAGAAAATATGAATGCAGTACTAGACAATTACCATAGTACCCCAGATTGATTATTTTTCATGATTTGGTCTCTCATTGCAAAAACAAAAATTTAAAACTGCACAAAGAAGGGAGGAATAAGGAAAATCAGTTATAGAAGGGACACACAGAAAATCAATTAGACTAGAATTTTTCAGTGTGGAAAATGTTGTTTAAAAGATACGTGATTTAAATTTATAAAGCTACAAGTGGTAAAGGTACCAAAAATAGAGGGAATGTGTTAGAAACACCAAAGCAAGCATTTTTATATGCATAATACTTAAGTTATGGAAGTCCTTGCTTCAGAATATTAGTGAGACCACAAGTATAAATTAACCCAGAAAGAGGTTGTACAAATTTGTGTGGGAATTCATCACTGGAAATTAGGCTTGATAGTTTGGTTGTGGCTTTTGGCTGTGGAAGTCCTTAAACTGAGAGGCTGTATTGGGGGAAAGATCTCTGCATACGCGTTATGGATTTTTCTGATACTCGTCTCCTCCTGTTACAACCAGAGAGAGGAAAATGTCCTAGGACATTCTGACACTCTTCTGACCTGACACAGCTGTTCTTAGATTATCTGCCACAATCTGTTTGTTTGCAAGCCTGCACAAAAGAGTCCTTCTATTTTTGCATCATCTTGCATTAGTTTTTTATACTAATAGAGCTTCATTCACTTCCCTGTGGAATTTGGGTGGAAGCTCAAATTGCAGAGGAGGAGTTGCCAGAGTGCATAAACATCATTATAGAGCAGTAATTACTCGAGTAGCCCAAAACGTACATAAATGCACTTCAAAATAACATTTCTAGTATGGATGTTGCTTTATGGAATTGAGTTTATGAAGAAGCTGAATTAGTGTATCTAGAATTTTAAAATAACCAGGCATAAAAACCAAGCCTAGATGTGGAAAAGATACAGTTTTAACTGAGACAGTACTTTGGCAGCATGTAAATTATTTCCATTGGCTGCTTGCCGTTGAAGATATTGAAACTTCAGGTAGCTGCACAAATATCCTAGCATGTCTGATGCCTGCTTTTATACAGAAATCCATAATGAGTAGAACCATGGGGTCCCCAACTATTAAAATTTATTCTCTGGTAAACTGGGATCTGTGGTACTGCCTGTATTTAAAACCTGTGCACTAAAGTCTGCTGAGTTTCACTTTCCCCATGATCTTTGTTGCTCCCAATCCAGATGTCAATGAGTGCATTCAGAACCCTCTGCTCTGTGCTTTCCGCTGCGTGAACACTTTTGGATCCTATGAATGCAAGTGCCCCGCGGGGTATGTTCTGCGAGAGGACCGGAGAATGTGCAGAGGTAAAGCTCCTACCAAATTCTCACAGTTATGAAATAATGATTTCAAGTTCCTGCAGGGGTAGGGCTCTGACTCACTGCACTATTGGGCCAGAGTTTTAATCCCAGGAAGTAACTGAATCAGTAAGAATTTGGGATGAAATTCTATGGTCTGCATTATGCAGTTGATTGTATTAGCCCTGTCCTGCCTGTAAACTTATACATCTGCATGAAGTGAGGTCATATCAGATGATAGGGTTTTGTCTTGCCCTGAGAATGAACGTTTGGGAGAAATCAATTTTCTCCAGACTAGTATATCTTATGGTTAGTTTAGCACAATAAAAGTATGTATAGAGTTTGATTACGATTTAAATTCCAAAGTCAGAATTTACTATTGTGAATTTCCAAGATTGTCTCTCATTATATGTAATGAAGTCTAAACCTTGTGTTTTAGATCAGAATGAGTGTGAAGAAGGAATCCACGACTGTGACTCAAAACAGATGGAGTGCAAAAACTTAATTGGCACCTATATGTGTATCTGTGGACCAGGTTATCAGCGCAGACCAGATGGGGAAGGCTGTATAGGTAAGTGACACTGAAGTGTTGAAGCTCTTGAAACACACAGTTCCTCAGCAGAGCTGAAAATTATTGATTTAACAAAGTGTTAAGGAACTCGGGAAGAACTGCACAACTCCCTGTGTAACGGATCTACTGGTGCTATATACGCTTTGCTGCTCAGACGTGCGTTCGTTGGCAGTAAGTTGGCAATATGGATGTAACTATCTTTACAGTCGGGAAAGTGGAGAAATGGGCCCATTCCTGTGAGCTTGTTTACCTCTGTTAGCATGAATGAGAGTAGATCTGAATTGTTTTTAAACTTTGGATGGCATTCAGAAGTGCAGCTATGAAAAATTTTGAAAAAACAGCAAGGAAAATATTGCAGAGAAAATGCAGTAAAATATGCAATATTGTAAGCTAGATGGTCATTTTCCTCTGAAAACCGAATAAAGAAGAATTTTTATTTGAAAAAAAATAAATTTTGCAAGTTTAACCAAGCAGAAAGCCCAGCTTAAGAACTCCATACAAACTTCTCTAACCGGCATTAATCCAGTAATGCACTTGATTTTTCTCATATTGTTTGAAAAACACAGATGAGAATGAATGTCAGACCAAACCTGGGCTCTGCGAGAATGGCCGTTGTGTAAACACTGTGGGAAGTTACAGATGCGAGTGCAACGAGGGATTCACTGTCAGTGACACCCAGAACGAATGCCTCGGTAAGCTGCGCACTAACACCCTAATGAACTGTCACTTTGATAGGAGAAATTGGGGTTGAAATTAAACTTAATATATAGTGACTAAACATGCTCTTGAATTTACATGCCACCAGGGAAGGGCCTTTGTAAGTAGGTGCCCTCCTGTAAGTTCCTTCTTCCCATGCTAACCATGTGCCTGCCTCGGTCAGTCTGGTTGGGTTGACTTGCTTTGAAAGCTGACTGGTGGTTTCAGTCGGCTGGGAATTGCTCTGTCTTTTCTTTGGTCCCTGATTTTCAGCCAGACCTTTTTCTCTGAGTTCAAACAGAAACATATATTTTGATAAGCATAACGTAACTTGTCTTCCACCTTTTGCTATGCTTCCTGTCTTCTTTGTTTCCCTTTGACATTTTGCTGACTTTCTTACTGCTACTCGTCTTTCACTCTCAGTTCCCTAGCCTCAGGGTGAAGTGTGCCCTTTCTTTTATATTTCTGACTAAATTCCTAATATCTCGTGACTGGGGGTCGTCACCGTTAGGATTGTGTGTGATGCATAATTTGTCTTCCAGACAACAGGGAGGGCTACTGCTTCACTGAAGTCTTACAAAGTATGTGTCAAATCGGATCAAGCAACAGGAACTCTGTCACCAAGTCTGAATGCTGCTGCGATGGTGGCCGAGGCTGGGGGCAAAACTGCGAGGTCTGCCCCTTCCCAGGCACCGTGGCCTTCAAGAAGCTTTGCCCTCATGGCCGAGGATACATGTCTAATGGAGCAGGTACTGACTTTTCTGTTAAAGGCTCTCTTAACGCCAAGTTAAGTGATAAACTCTCTTTTTGCATATTTGAACACTGTGAAGTCCTAAATACTTTGGATATCAGTCAAAATTTTCTGAGAGTTTTCACGTTGAGGGATTGCAGTCCTTTGGGAGGCGGGTGCATAACCAAAGGCCCCAGATGATGAGGCATCCATCCCAACTTGGCAGATATTTATTTTGCATGTTGGTTGACTGACATGCGCTTGAATGAGAATTTACACTCTCACAGTTGAGTGTGTTGTAGGTACAGATTAAGAGGTATTTGTGCACATGAAAGCAAAGTGATGTTTGATTTATGGATGCTAATATATGATCAGCTCTGGTTGCTCACTTCCACTTAAGGCTCATTCATTGCATTCAGAAGTTAATGTTCATTATGCATTTTTCCACTTAATATTTCTCCTTAATCCATGCAATATTTCATTATTTTATATGGGGTTTTTAGTTATGTTTTTTTTGTGTAGGGTGTGGATGTTTTTCATGTCAGATCACAAGAATCTATTGAAGCAGTATACAATGAGTTCTTGTTCCATTGTGAACTAACCCTGATTTAATTGCAGATATTGATGAGTGCAAAGTTATTCACGATGTCTGCCGTAATGGGGAATGCATCAATGAGAGGGGATCTTACCGTTGTCATTGCAATCTTGGCTATACTACAGATATAACTGGCACTCTTTGTATAGGTAGGTTTTTCATTATGGTGTATGTATATAAAGTTTATTAAAGAGATGATTCTAAGAAGGGAATATAAAGATTTCGAAAAATGAGTACGGAAAATGCTCTTCATTAGAATGCTTTGAGGATTTTTATTTCCTTCTGAAATCTCCTGAGCATTTCAAAAAACGTTATCACAAATTTTGGTTATCAGCACTGAGATAGCTGTTTTTGCTTCTTCTAGATCTGAATGAATGTAATGAGTCCCCCAAACCTTGCAATTTCATCTGCAAAAACACAGAGGGGAGCTTCCAATGTTCATGTCCAAAAGGGTACATCCTGCAAGAAGACGGAAGAAGCTGCAAAGGTAAAAATTAAGACCAGAATTTACTGCAGAAACTCTGTGTTTCATGGGCAAATACTAGTCCAGGACACTTAAATTATGTAAATCTGTCTCCTTGATTTGTACGAGTATTTTTGCTAAAGACAGTGGAAGTAGCCTGCACAGGATGGAGCTGGTGTTTCAGTTAGCTTTTTGATAATCTGGATAAAAAGTAGATGCTCGGGATTTTTTTGCAGTTTGATGGCAGCTGATCTAGACTTCATGACCAATAGCATATATGATTGGTCTTATTTTAGTAAGCATGTTGATTTAAGCTGTATTTTTCGGTGATAAATATATCTTAATGGATGCAAAGATGAGCATGTTTCGCAGTACATTGTCGAGCACCAACAATTTTAGCCTACCACCTCTAGAGCAGGCTGAGTAAGTGACAGCAGTGCGGGAGAGATTTTGAAACGTTCATTATAATTTCATTTATTTATGTATCTTGTTAGCAAAGATCTGACTGAAACCACATAATTTAGAGCAACAGTTCTAAACTTGGCTTTGGAAATGACAGTGTACTTTGTCATTAGCATTTAAATATTTCTTTTGGAATAATAGCATGCCTCAGTAAAATACTGTTTGGCAATCTGTCACTGATTCTCATGAGGATGGTAACGTCCCATTGACTGACTGCAGTAAAAGCAGCCAATTTTTCATGTGACGGCATCATTCATACAGAGGAGAATGGCAATCCAGTCTGTAATGCAGTGTTAGCCTGGACAGTAGTATAGCTCCAAAGTCTCATACATTACACTGGAGGCTTCATGTAGGAAGAGCTGGAAGCCAGCAGCGAAAGTGAGATGTAGATTCAAAAGGCTTTATTTGATATGTTATTTATTTGCAATCACTTCTCTCTAAGTCCATCTGAACTCTCAAATCCTCCACAGAGAACATAAATGAAAGGTATTTTTTTGTGTTTTATTTAGATCTTGATGAATGCGCAACAAAACAACACAACTGCCAGTTCCTTTGTGTCAACACTATTGGAGGTTTCACTTGTAAGTGTCCTCCTGGATTCACTCAGCACCATACAGCCTGCATTGGTAAGTGATGTGGGAATGTAGACACATATTTACTGATTCTTACTGCAGAAGCAAATCAGCAAAGAGGTGAAACCGGCTTCCTGAGAAACCAAATGGAAACATAGGCCAGGTTCTGATCCCAGTCCCACCAGAGCAGAAGATGTAAAGAGGCACTCCCTCCTACCTTCCCTTGTTTTCGTAATCTATATCTTTGAATTTTGCACTTCCAGGAATCAGACAGTAGAAACACCAATTTGTAATTCCTGCTTTACCCTTTGTTACCTATTGAGGAAAAAAAATAGTTGCATTTCTGTTCTTGTAGTTCATTGCAGGACCCACACAAGGGATCATATCAAAGCTTCTTTTAACAATAAGCATGAAAAATACATTTCTGCAGCTGTCCTTTAAATACACACCCGTTAGGTCTCTGGAAATGTTAAACGAAACTGCTTTCTGCAAAACACTCCATCTACTCTGCAAGTTGGATCCTGCTTGTGGCAGTCTGATGATCCTGTGGTACTGGTGTGAATTTGGGAGTTTTTGAAGAGTAGAGCATAAAAATCCATATTCTTGGTGAAGAAAAGGAGTGTTTACCTTCTCATAGCTGCTGTTAGTGTTTTCAAATTAAAAAGAAGGTAATGTAAGCTCTCTCTAATGCAAAGTAAAAAATGGAGAGAGCAGTTAAGACAGCTACATTACTGATTCTTCTTTACCTCTTGTCACAAACTGTTCATTGTTAGTAGGGCTAAATGATCATCGTCACAACAAGGTGTGAAATGTAACACTCAGGCTTTGGTTTCCTTCAGATAATAATGAGTGTGCTACTGAAATCAATTTATGTGGAGCGAAGGGCATTTGCCAAAACACACCAGGAAGTTTTATTTGTGAGTGTCAACGTGGATTCTCACTCGATCAAACTGGGCTTAGCTGTGAAGGTAGGTACAATCTACAGTGCATGTCACCTGGCCTTCTCTTGCTTTCCTTCATCTGCTCTTAGCCCTACTGTCATCCATGGAGGGACCTATGAAGTAAACATCAAAACCTATGGAGTAAGCATATGTAGAATGAAGGGGAGTGTGTTACGGAAATTTAGCAACAAGGCAGTATTTGTCTCTGTGGGCCTGAATAAATAAGTATATTGCAGGATGCTAAAGAGCCAAACAGATATTTTCTGAGGAGACTTCAATTAGCCTGAAATGTTTTAGTTGAAGCATTGTAAGTTCAGCTAACTTCTGTTGAGTCCTGCATGGATTTCTGAGGGACTCACCAAGAACAGGAAGTCTTGCATCTCCAAGGTGACCTGCTAAAGAGAAAGTTCAAGGGCTGCAGACTTTATTCCTCTGGGTCCCTAGAGCCTCTAGAGCCTTCCCCTGGGGCAGAGTTTGGTTTGCTTTGAAAAGAGATATCCTGAGATTCCTGGGTTGGATGCTTAGTTAAAAGCAAGGGACTGTAGAGCTGGAGACCTTAGGAAAGCCTTGGGAGTCCCGAACACAAATGACTTTTTGCTGTCTGCTCCATAGCAGAATGCAAAAACTCTGAAAATTGTGGCTGGATTTGAGGTATGAGTGGCTTTCAGCCCTAAGTTTCTTTCTGTGGAGCCAGAAATCCAATCCTGGAAGTGATCTCCCAGCACTGGTCAGGTTTTTGGAAGATCCGGAAATATATATATATGATATATGAATGCATATGATTATTTGCAACATATTTTTCAAATATAGCATAATTTGAGCTTCTTTCCTAAAACTCATAGTGTATCTCACCTTTTTAGATGTTGATGAATGTGATGGAAACCACCGGTGTCAGCATGGCTGCCAAAATATAATTGGAGGATACAGGTGTAGCTGCCCACAAGGATATCTCCAGCATTACCAATGGAACCAGTGTGTTGGCAAGTCACTTTTTAAAATTCATACATACGTTAAAATGCATGTTACCTTTGTTAGCAGCAAGAGGTGAAGGGCAGTGGTTCGGTTTGCCATATGTCATATTTGAGCAAAGCTGCTGCTATCTGTCTAAAGGTGCTTCCTTGCAGCTTTGGGATACAGTTCGTCACAAGTGCTACAGGACAATTCTGGTTATAAATAACAAATACTAGTGCTCTTTATTTACGTTTAGCAGTAAATACACTGGTGAATTAAAATATTTATTGCTTCCCTATCCCCTTGGTTCTCTCCCAAGTCTCAGAGCCCTTGTAGATGGGGTTTCATATGCAGAGCATTGATGCTGGGTATGACTTGAGCAGACAGAACTGAGTCCTCTGCAGAAGTGATGGGAAAAGCCTCTGTACGTTTCAGCAGTGTAGCATATTCAAACAAGAGAAACATGAATAATTTTTCCTTTAGTGACAGTTATGTATATTTTTGGTCACGTTTAATGGGCTTCACGCAAGCTTCACCCAGGGATGTGTTTGATGACCTCTTTGAGAACCAAGTGCTTCATAACTCTTTGTTTGGCTTTCTTCACTTCCAGAAACATTAAAAATGCCTTTGCTTGTTATCACTGTGGTGCTCTAGGGAGGTCTCTGCTTTTAATTATGCTTACCAAACCTCCTGACAGTTTATGCAGTCCTTGCTGTGACATTGACTTGCTTGTGCTCCAGTGCTCTATGCCTGTAACATACAAGAGAACGAGGAGGGAGCACAAATACATGGTGATTTTGAATATTAATTGAGCTAGCAGAATCTAGGGTTAAATTATAATTTAATCCGCCTGAAGGTTGAAATAAAAAACCCAAACAGCACTGCCACATCTGGCTGCTGGAAGACATTGTGTAATCTGAAAAAGTGCAGCTCAGTTTTGCTAAGCATCTTGGCCGTTTCCAAGTTGTCATGGGTGATAGCTTTTAACTACGTGTATTTCCAAACCATGTGTACGTTATTACTTCAGGTTTCAATCCTATTGGCTACTGTTTAGATTTTTTACAAGGAATATGAGTTTCAGAATGCACGAGCACTGGTATTTTCCTCACTGAAAGAAGTATTTCAGCCTTGGCACTGCAAGTACTGATCACCAGAAATTTCACCAGGGAAGATGACACTTTCCCTCACACCTGGGGAAAGACTCAGCTGGCATACTCTACCTTCTTGAACATAGAATCATAGAATCGTAAGGGTTGGAAGGGACCTGAAAGATCATCTAGTTCCAAACCCCTGCCATGGGCAGGGATGCCTCCCACTAGACCAGGTTGCTCAGAGCCCCATCCAACCTGGCCTTAAAAACTTCCAGGGATGGGGCTTCCACCACCTCTCTGGGCAACTTGTTCCAGTGTCTCACCACCTTCATGGTGAAGAACTTCTTCCTAAAATCCAATCTAAATCTACCCTTCTCTAGTTTGAATCCATTCCCCCTTGTCCTATCACTACCCGACATCCTAAAAAGTCCCTCCCCAGCTTTCCTGTAGGCCACCTTCAGACACTGGAAGGCCACAATAAGGTCTCCTCACAGCCTTCTCTTCTCCAGACTGAACAACCCCAACTCTCTCAGCCTGTCTTCATAGGAGAGGTGCTCCAGCCCTCTGATCATCCTCGTGACCCTTCTCTGGACACGCTCCAGCACGTCCATAACATGGGGCAGATCAGGCAGAAACCTGAAACTGCAGCGAAGGAGGCTTGATTTCCTCTGTTCTCATGGTATCTCTCCTTCCTGCTGAAGCTGATTCCCACTGAGGATGAGGCTTCTGTAACTGTTTCTTTCACATTTCCTCATATTTTTTCTTCCAACAATCACCCCAAATATGGGAACTAACCTCACAAGTGTTCACACTGCTGTGAAGTGAGGTAAAGTGAGCATATCTTCCTCTTTGTGCAGTAATTTTCTGTGGCCCAAACGTGCATTTATGATGTTGACATAATTGCTGTGTTAGGTACAACAAATATTGAAGCATCACTTTAAGTTGATGGCAAAACTCCTACAGGCTTCAGTAACACAGAATTTAGCCCTAGGTTTTAATACCTTTTGGTCTCCACATGTTCACATTGTAATGTCTGTAACTGTATACGCCTGAGATACTTATCTAGATCTCCTGGTGTACCACAGGGGAAGAATCCATGTAATGTGTTTTTCCATGACAATTCTTTAATATACTTTGGCAATCTCAACTCTGCAAACAGTTTATGTCTTTTTTAGCGTATTTAATGAAGTGTTCAGAGGCTTTTGATGTTGCTGTAACACATATTTAGATAATCACTGAAGAATGCTTTGGTTCCTCCCATGTCTTACGTTGTGCGTAACTGCATCCTCTGCCCAGGCAATTCTGTAGTGCTCCATGCTGTAAATCAGGCTGCAAGAAGCAGAGGCATTGCCTTTAAAGAACAAACAGCCACATTGTCTGGAAAAAGACAATTATGCTCTGAATTAGTACTTACTCTCCCGTAACCTGGATGCTTAGGTCAGAGATGATGCCCTGTGCTTTACATTTGATCCATATAGTGTCCAGATGACATTTCTTGTGCATGTGCACACACACACGCAATGCACATATGTAGTTGCTTTATCACAGAAGATGGGGAGCAATAGCATTCAGGATGTTTCAAAGCAATTTGCCACGTTAGACAAAAAAAAAAATAAAAAAAATCAGCCCAGCTATGTTTAAAAAACGTAGCCATTTACAGTAAATAAGCCTGAACTGACCTGGAACTACAGTGCAGCACTTGGGAAGTTTAGGAAGGGGCTGGCTCAGAATGAGGCAGTCTTTTGTATCTACAGTTGCTTTTATTCCTACTTTATTCCTTGTTCCTGTACCTTACCTGTGCTTCATATTTAAATGTGAGTGTGTAGGAAGGGATTTTCAATGGCTGGGAAAGGTGTCAGAGCTTGATTCCTTACTTTTACCTCTAACGTTGAGTAGAATTCTGAATGTGAGATTACTGGACCAGATTGTTGATTGTACAAAGTTTTAATCTTCTCAGTTGTTTCTAGGGAAAAAAAAAAAAAGTTGCCTCCTTTGCTTCTCTTCAGAGCATGAGCTGACATGGCATGAAACGTGTTCTGTAGAGTAGCCCAAATATTGCTCTGTTGTATGGTTGTAGTCATCTCCTAGAGACCTCTGCCCTAGCCAAGGGTGAGGCCAAGCCCTGTTCTCTGTTTCTGTCCATGTGATGTGGCAGTATGTTTAGCAACAGGCAAGCACCATCCTTCTGAAGGGGTAGGTTGGACTGCATCTGAGAGTAAAAGTTAACGTGGTATGTTCTGCTTCTTTTCCAGATGAAAATGAATGTCTCAGTGCACATATTTGCGGAGGAGCATCTTGCCACAATACTTTGGGAAGCTATAAATGTATGTGCCCTACCGGATTTCAGTATGAACAGTTTAGTGGAGGTTGCCAAGATATCAATGAATGCGGTTCTGCGCAAGCCCCGTGCAGTTATGGTTGCTCAAATACTGAAGGTGGCTATGTCTGTGGATGTCCACCTGGTTACTTCCGAATAGGACAAGGGTAAGGGATTCTCATTTTAAACTAAAAACCATAAAAGGGACCTAATCCACTCCTTTCTCTGTAGTATGGAACAGCAGAACCGGGGGGATTGTCACAAATGAAAGAGGGATAGGATTGTGGAGGTGCTCAAGAGTTGAATGTACCTCCTAATTTTGGAGACGAAGGAGGGAAGGGAGCAGTGTGGTTCTAACACTTAATGAAATTTGTCCAGGGCTATTGCTTCAGTTATGTCTTTTAAGGTACAACTTTTACCTCTCTCCCGCATACCCCAGCAGCTTGCCACTTGGGAGCTCACACCTCTCCCTGTGATTTCTGTTGTATCACTTGTGTAAAAACAAAACAAAATAATAGTAACACCCCCTGCCAGCTCCAAAGACAAATGGTATTATACAACTGGCTTCCCCCACTGGTTGGAATAACAATTCTGTATGCTCATATGTTCTGATATGTTCCATATTCTTCTGTATTCCAAATGAATCATGTTTTGAATAAATGTCTGCTTTATCAAGAAAATGAAATTTTACTTGCCCCAGTGGGAGTGTAGGGACTAAAGAACTCAAATGGAAAGCAGAAAGATTATGTCTGAAGTTTCAGAAGTGACTAAAAGCTTTGGGATACATTATGAAAGACCTCACTTTTCAGATTTTTCAGCAGCTTCTGAAAATCGGTCTCTCTTACTGTGTTCAAGGTTGGATAACAGAAATTACGAGCAACTTCTCAGAGCTTAAGCCTGTGTTTTAAAAACTGTTAAATATTGGCACGTCTCTCTTAGACAAAGCCTCACGGAGCCAGGTTCTTGTAGTCAGAGGTAGCTGCATTGTGATACAATTACATGAGAATTTTGTCCATTGACATCAGCAGAAATATTTCCTAGGAAATGAATACAACACAACTGCTTTATTATTTGTATTTACAGTCCCCTAAATTCAGCTTTTGATAAGATCTGTGTCTCACTGGAATTAATTTTGATTTTCTTCCTTTCTCAGACACTGTGTTTCTGGAGTGGGACTAGGCAAAGGTCAAGGGCAAGAGCTTTCACTTAGTGGAGAAGTAGATGACAACTCCCTCTCTCCAGAAGCTTGCTATGAATGTAAAATCAATGGCTATCCCAAGAGAGGAAGGAAGCGCAGAAGCACTAATGAAACTGCAAATGAAGCAGAGGTAATTGACCCTTTTTGGGGGAAAAGTTTTGTCGTTGTCCTATGAAAGCCGATCTCAGAAGGAGGTGTGCCTAGAGATGATCTCACAGCAAAAACGTACACCAAAGAGCTGGTTTTGGATGTCAAGTAGTTGGGGAGGGGGCCCTTCCTGAAGTTGTTCACTGTCCTTAGGCAAGGGTGATCCTCTGAAGCCCCTGCATACCTAATATCTATGTCATATCAACACTAAAATAAATGCCCATCCAGCTGTCTAGAGAGTAGTCCACTCACCATCATGCAGGCTCTCGATGTCAGAGAACATCAGGTGTGTAAAACATTTGTGTGACCTTGTGACTGGAAAGGCAGGCTCTGAGCAACCTGATCTAGTTAAAGATGTCCCTGCTCACTGCAGAGGGGTTGGACTAAATGGCCTTTAAAGGTCCTGTCCAACCCAAAGCTTTCTATGATGCACTGTTCATCAGGGCAGATGCAAACTCTGCCAAGCAGCACCATGTTGTGTGTCTGGGTCTGGAGCCCTCTCCAAAGCAAACACTGAGCTCTGGACACAAACACCTCACCTGGAGGTAGTCCAGGGCTGCAGCCTTTGCTGGGGCTCATCTAGACTCTTGCAGTCAGTCACCCAGGTTGCCATCCTGGGGCCAAAGCTGCCAGCAAGGCACAGTGCTCACCACTGGCCCAGGCAGCAGAACAGGAGGCAGAGCTTTGTTTGTTATGGCTAGGGAGTCTCTGGGAGCAGAAGTGTCCTCCAGTCTAAGGTGACAGTGATGTTACAGGTGAAGGGATCTGTCCTGACCTGGCTAGAGAAGCAGCAGATCATGGCAGATCTCTAGACTGTGCAGGTACTTGTCATTCATCTGAAAGCACATGTCTAGGGCTGCAGATGTGTGTGTTGCATCCTAACGATAACCAAGACACACTGAACACTCTTGTAAAACGTTGCCACACCATCACTACTCTGATCTAAATGTCACCTGTACTGTCTGCTCGTGTGTATGTGCCTAAGAGGTTGCTTTTCCATGCACAAATACAGGGGATTTGGGAGCCCATTAGCTGTTTCCGTTAGGTGCTCAGCGTGTGCCACTCTGCTGATAGGGGAAGAGAGGAGAGTGCTTTTTCCCAGAAGAGTGTGGATGTTTGATTTGGGGTACAGTGGGCTCATAAATTATGTTCCTTCAGTGTGTCTCATTACTGTCTGTGATTAGTGCTGGATTTGTCTCAAAGGTGATGCAGAGCTTCGCTTGCTTTACAAATCAGAAGGTTACAGCTGATGTGCTGTCTGAAATGTTAACATTCTGCCACTGCAGCATGACACATGCACAGGGGACTCAGAAAGAGCCCAGTTACCATCACTCAGAGGTGAAGGGCGATGCTGCTTTTCCAGCACCCCGCTGTACCCACAAAAGCTCCCACCTAAACAATGTGCCTCCCCCAAGTCCAGACCCTGCTCTCTTCTGCACACTGTTGTTCACATTAGCTTGTGGTTCCCCTGACAGAGAGGAGCAGCCTGTGCTGCTCTCTTTGTAGGAGACTGGTCACAGGCTGCAGGCGTGGAGAGTTTTCGTTTGTCAGCCAGCGGGACACCCCCACAGAAACTTTCAGTGCATGTCTCAGGCTCCTGTTAGCCGTGCAGGGACAATGACGAAGACCATACTTTATCCTGACATGTCCTAGGCCCATAATAGTGAATTTGACAGCCAATATTACAGAACTTCCTAAAAAAAAATAATTTAATTAATAAAAAGTGAGCGTGTAAAAAATATATACACAGAGGCACATGTGAGATGCTCCCTGACAAAGCCAACTAACGTCATTTGTTCTTGTGCAGGACCAACGAGAGCTGGAGCCGCCAATCAGTCTCGCCAGCTGGGATATTGAGAAAGCAGCAATCTTCTCCATTAACATCTCAGATCTCAGTAACAAAGATCGCATCCTGGAACTGCTTCCTGCCCTCACAACACTGACAAACCATAACCGATATTTAATTGACTCTGGAAATGAAGACGGTTTCTTTAGAATCAATAAGAAGGACGGGATAAGTTACCTTCATTTCACAAAGAAGAAGCCAGTGCCTGGAAACTATTCATTACAAATCAGTAGTATTCCACTCTATAAAAAGAAGGAACTTAACCAGCTTGAAGAGAAACATGACAAAGACTACCTCAGTGGTGAGCTGGGAGATAACCTGAAAATGAAAATTCAGATATTGCTTCATTAATTCATCAACCAAAGACCAAATAATTAAACCAAAGATAGATAGGTAGGACTGAATATTCCTCCCAATCAGATTCTCCATATCATAGGTACAATCTTACATGAGTACATTTGTATGAATGAGCACTATTATATTATTACATAAAGAAGGTACAGGATGAATACCCTAGCTCAAACCAACCACTTTCTCAGGCTTTGAAGTGTAGCTGAGCTACCTTGATATGTTGAATCTTGAAAACTGGGACTTTTATCATTGGAAGTTGGCCACTGATGCTGAGACACGTCATCATTTCAGCAGAGGTACAAGAACGTGCTTTCAACTGATGGACAGCTCTATTTTTGTAATTCTTAAACTTTGCTTCTCCAACTACAACTTACTAGGTCAGCCATTTATGATATCCATTTGGTGCTAGTAAATTTTCAACCTAGATTTATAAATGCACTGTAATATTTACACAACTTAGAAGCCAAAATTGCCATTATTCAGTCTAAATACTTTCAATCAACCAAAGTTAGCTCAGTAGTTTATCTCAGTTATGCCTATAATACATTACATGTAAATTAAGTGTGTGTATACTGTAATCATGCTATTTTTATCAATGAAGCATTTGTAAACTAGATTAATAATACCCTTAATGTGAGGGTTTGTAATGGTGCTTATAAGACCAACTACTTGTTAACTGTATACACAAACCTGATGATAAAGTTTCTGTGACTTGCCAAAATGCACTGAGGTCAGTAGGGACCATTAAACATTCTCAAAAGTCAGATGACAATCAGTGCCATCCTACACCATGACATTATGTAACGTGTCAAAAGTACCCATAATCATTCATATCAACAAGGGTTCAATGTCATAAATGTCACAATAAAACAGTGGTTTTTTTAGTTCATTCTGTGGCCTTGTGTTCTTGCTAGAAGTGTGATAAACTGCATTTGTGCATTTTGGGCATCGTTGCTTGTGTATCTATCTGCGTGTGCAGGTGATTTCTCCTACAAGGTGTGCTGCTGCCACTGGTTCATCCTTCATGCAAAGGAAGAACAGAAGAAATACAGAAACCTACACAAATCTAAACAGCGGTGGACCTCTGTCAAATTATTGTGTGGCTCCAGAAAGCAAGTCAGAATATTTCCAATGACTTGACCTGAGTAATTCTGTCAACAAGTAACTATGATAGCATGCAAAAGTGGATAGTAAATGCAAAACATATTTAATTATTTTGTAAAGTCTTGTTTGATAAAACTGTCTTTACTTAAGATTTTCCCTTTTACCACCACTTCAACAGCTATTGTCAAATAATCTAAGATTGATAATCCAGTACCAAAAGCCATCACGAGTTGAAGCTGGCTTTTAATATCGAATGAATTATTCAGTGAATCGGGTGTTTTTGTATATGTTAACCTTGGTGCCGTGGTATATCTTCTAACAGCAGCAGGACATTGTACTGAGGCGCGATGCTGTAAAATATGGAAGAAGAAATGAAGGAAGCGGTGTCACTGAAACTGCTGATTGAACAGCGCTGTAGTTGATAGAGGGAACATATATTGAGCTGTAATAGCTTTAGAAGGGAACTGTACTGTAATAATTCACCCCAAATTGTATCATTTTCTGTAATTACATTTCATCTCTCTTTGATTTCTTCTGCGTAACGAATATAACTATATAAAAAGGAGGTTGTGCACAGGGTTACTTGGATATTTTTAATAGATCATGTCTGGATTTTATTTATTAGTGAGCCAAAATGTTGAGCACTGTATTTTTTCCACATGTTGCATAACTATGGTGAAATATGATCAGAACTTTGCAATTGCAAATGGCACTTTTATTTCAGCAAATTGAGAGTGATTTTCAGTGCTGGTGGCAGTGTGCAGGATCGTATGGTTTATAGTTAAGTGCATGGTTTGAGTATTTTCTCTCCAGCCCTTAAACACTGCAAGGAACTGAGAAGAATGAATTCAGAAAGAGCTGTCAGGACTCTGTCCAGTCGAGCTGGTTTAATATTTAAGCTGCTGTATAACACCTTATCATGCCAAGGGTTCCTTGATTGTTTTCCAGCAGCCTCGATGTTGCCTGCACAGTTCTGTAAATCACCTTTGTTATGTTGTGGAAATAAGAAATCATGTCAGCTCGTCTTTTAGTGAGTTAAAAATGGAGAGCCCTGTCTTGCTGTACTGATCTGCTCACAAAAATCCTTTTTCTTGCGCAGCTATTCTTCTGCGTCTTTGCAGAAGTGCCCTTTAACTGGCAGGCCGGTTTTGCCTGTCAGTTTTGGTTGCTATATGTGTACAGTTATTTACATCGGTTTGAATTTCTGCAGTTTCCTTAGAGTTAGTGAAGCACAAAGGTTGCATAAGAATACTGTGCGAGACTTGCAATTAAAAAGTGGTTTGTAACCTAAAGTGTGATTTAATATGATTTCCTGTATTCAGTTTCAACAGTGGGAATCCCAGAATGACTCTAGGAACTAAACAGACTGAAGTAGAGATTTTTTTCTGAATGTATATCCTTTTGCAATTAAAGGGTATTTTTCAAATTCAAAGAAATGGCAAAATATTTAAATATTTGAATTAACAATGTGGCTGTTGGTGCGTATGACTCGGCATAGATGCATGGATGGATAATAAATATAAAGTTTGGTTAACAAGGTTTAACAAAGATGGCTTGTTACAGTACATACCAAATCATTCTCTTGTTGTGTTGTAACAGTATCTTGTAAACTTGACAGCTGTCGTGTATTTTGGCAGAACATGACTGTTTCCACAGTCTCCCTTTTAAGCTGACTTTCAAAGGACCTGAAGTGTTTGCTTTCTTATGGCAGGTCCCAAAGGGTCACACTCAGGTTTTCTCTAAGATAAATACTCTATGCTCTGATTCAAGTTCAGCTTTGTGTTTTGGGAGAGCTGATCTGGTCCAGACTTCTCAGCACGGACAGGCCTGAGCTGTTTGGAGTGTGAGATGCCATGGCTGTTGCCTAACAGCTGCCTATGCCTTCCTGGGCTGAAGTCTGGGCACCGTGGGACTCTGCTGGCAATGCCACGACAGGTAAGCGCGGTACAAGGCCACCTGCATCAAACCCACTGCTCTAGGTCAAGCTGAGGGTGGTGGTGCTGGCATTGCAAAAATTGACAAAAATTGCTGTGAAGGAATTTTTGGGATTCCCTCTTTAAACTGATGCTGTACTTGAACCATTAAAGCCTCACAGTACTCTTGCAGAGCTGATGGCTTCTGTCCAAATGAGCACGGTTAACAGTTTACGTTGTGCTGCAGTGCTGCTGCTGTTTGAGCAGGAACCAGACAAGAAGGAGACAGCTTCTCTTCTTTCAGCTTCACTGCTGTGACAAGAAAATCTCATGTTTTCAGCTATAGAGGAAAAGCCAGAGTTCAGCAGGTGCAGAGGCCAGGGCTGCCTGTGGAGCTGCAGGAGCTGCATACCCCTCTCAGTGCCCCTCAGCTGCCCTGTGCCCAGTAGGACAGGAGCTAATGGAACGCACCCAAATTCCCAAAGCTAGAAAGTCTGGGCCCAGGATCTTGCCTACTTCACCCTTTCCCTGAAGCAAGTCTATAAGCTTTTCTGCTTTGTTTGGCTTCAAGCTTGCAGGAGTGGTCAGCAGTTAAGGCCAAGATATGATGTGCAGGAGGCTAATCCAGTAAATCCAGGTTGGCAGTGTCCTACCAGAGTATTGGCCCAGAGTAAGCCCTCATATCATCACGGTCTTGGCAGAGTAACACTCAGCTAAAGCCCTCGTGTTCAGAAAATCCCAGAGCTTCTAGTTGCTGCCTGTGGCCCGAACATGTTGGATGTCAGCAGAAACCCGTGCAGCCCCTGTGCTCGTTCCACATCTGCAGAGGGGCTCTGTGTGCAAACTGCACATCTGCAGTGCAGATCCGTGGTGTTACATTAACCTGCAGGATCAGGCTGGTTCTGGATGCTGTGAAAACTTAGGACAAGCAGACAGTTGTAATTTGGATCAAAATATGCCATCATTTACACTAATGAAAATGCAAACGATTGCAGCAGTTGCAGTCCTAGGAAGAGGGAAAGAAAAAGGGAGGGGGAGAATGCTGCAGTCATTCAGTGGCCCAAAATGCCCTGACACGTGCGGCTTCTGCTTCATTTGCAGATGCTGCTCATGCACCAGCCCTGGTGTCTTCTGCTCCTCTTGGGCTGTCCACCCACAGGCCTGTGTCCATGCAGGCACTGCAGTGGCCAGCAGCCACCCTTGCACCACCGCTGCTTTCAGCGCAGGCAGAGGCACTGCTGCTGCTGGGAAGATGGAGGTGGTCAGTGGCGGGTTCTGTGGTGCTGCCACACTCAGTGTGCACTTCACCAAGGTCCTTGGTGTCCCTGGAGAGCCTTTGAGGGCAACGCTTAGTACCTTCAGAGTGAGCCGTGGGCCTCACCCAAAGATGAGACCCTCTTCCTGTGCAGCAAATTCTTGGAAGTGTCAATGACTTCAGCTCTGACAAATTCCAACAATCTGCTCCTGCTGTCCTTAAAACTTGCCAAATATTTCACACCCTCGTAACAAATGCTTTTGAGGAATATCACACCCAAGCCAACTCCTTAGCTATGAGCTTCCCATTAAGTTCAATGGAGGAACCTTGAGCTCAGAGAGGTCTCCAAATTGTTTGTTTTTGTATTTCAGGCTCTCCTTTCTATTTCTAACATGCCCCCACGCAGCGCAGCGATGGCAGGAAGCAGCTGCGGAGGCCAGGACTGCCTGGCCAGCAGGAGAGTGCTGGCAAAGCTGGGTTGCAGCCCCATGTTGGTGTTAGCCAGTCCAACGTGTGCTGGTGCTGTCTGTTAGCATACAGTTCAGTCCTCAACCTGCTTAGACACATGCTCACATGCATATGTAGAAACAAAGGTGTTGTTTTCTGAAGGGTCTAGACCGATACTGACATCTCAGCGCTTCCAGGCTAAAGTCTCACTCTGCTAAATGTTTGCCAAATACCTGGGAAGGGCCCTTTCTCTTTCTCTCTCTCTTGGGCTGGACCTTCCCTTGCACAGAGCGGCAGCGTGGACCCAGCCCTTGCCCTGGCTCAGCTCTCACATCTGCAGGTTTGTTTGTTTATGAGCTTCTCTATGGCTCCCAGGGCTGCAGGATGAGAGCGTCTAATAGACGCGCGTGTTGAGCATCTCTACACCCTTGTGAGGTTAGGATGTGTTTGTCATCCTTGTTTTACAGGGCAGGAACTGAGAACCAGATGTTTTGGGTTGGGAGAACACGTAGGCAATGGCCATTCTGCCAGGAGCAGCTCCAGTACATATTCCCTGAGGTGGCTCTCCCTGTAGGTACCCCCACAGGAGATGCTGACTCTGCAGATGCAGCAGCACCAGTGAAAAAAAAAAAGTAATTAAAAAATTGAGTGACAGTGCCCAATAGTTTTCTGCTGGAAAAAAATATTTTGGGTAAGTATGGTGGTCAGCAGGCTGCGTGGAGATAATCAAAAGCGACACTGCTGGTGAGCAGAAAATGGGCTTTGCCAGCTTCCCTGGCTCGCCTCTGAGGCTGCCGGATGGACCAGCCAGGAACACAGGGCTGCTGCTTAGCTTTCTTTGGAGGTTGATTCTTTATTCCTAGCATTCCTATGTGAGGTGCTTCAGGGTGATTTTATAATTTATTTATTTTTTGTCTGTGACAACACAGGAGGGATTATTTTTAAGCAGCCTATGTGGGAGCTAGTTTGACTTCAACTGTAGTGCGGTACTTGATTCAGCTGGTAAGGTCAGACAGGTAGGAAAGCTGTCTGGACTTTTTCACTTTGCAATGTAGTGTGTATGCTTGCAGCTCTGTGGAGATGTGTTGTTATTGTAAACATAATAAATGCTAGAGCCGTGAGAAACTTCTATAGCCAAACTCTTAAGCAGGTAAAACTCCCCTAGTTTGGGGTTTTATTAGAAACTCCAGGCCCAGGCTAGGTTTGTCAAGGTTCACGAGCTGAGCTCAGTTTCAGGCAATCATGGGCCAAGTTTTAGGCAAATCTGGGCTGAGTTTCAAGTATATTTGGAACAAATGTTAGGTGAATAAAAGATTTATGGTTTTAGGTTGAAACCATACAAACCATGGACTCTGCTTGGTTTCAACCTGTAACCAGGAAATCTTGGTACTTTGGCTGAGTTTTGCTTTGATTTTGAGTTTTGAACATAAAACCAAAACAACTGGAGCAAACCACACAGAAACTGGTTCACAAAGTGAGAGCCCAAAGGCCTGCATGGCACTGAGCACACGCCTGTGATGCTTCACCAGCAGCGGGGGGTGTTTCCCCCACCACAGCTCATGCTGTGCGTGTCCAACCAACAGCCAGATATGACTTGTGCTGCTTCAGTAAATCCTCCAAATAATTAAGACTTCCTCAAACTCTTAATTTTAAGTTTCATGTGCAATTTCCAAGCCTGGAGTGCATTGACTTTAGGTTTTTTTACACAACAAAGATCCAGTCCATACTGCACTTTTGCATTTTGAGGAGTAAATTCAGCTAAGGAATCTACACAGCGGCAGAAGACCCATGGTCCTCATGCCCATATTGCATTTACACATGGCTCACATCCAATCATATGATGGGGAACTGGACTTTCTACCTGAATTGCTGAGATTCAGAGTGATGTGGTGCTGGTTCTCCAGCCTAGAGGTGCCCAACAGGGTTATGTGTCTCAGCTTGCCAGTGCTGCCAGCACAGATACTTTAAAGATGGAAAAGAGACAAAAACGCTTCTCACACAGATTTCTTTAGATTCATTCAGGCTCTTTAAAGGGATCTCCAGACATAAACTTGTCTTTTTAAATAAAAAAAATAATAATCATCATTAAACCCCTTGATCATGAGATTCTTTTTGTGCCAAACATAAACTGTAGACGGAAAGTATTTGAGCAGGAGCTGGCTTCAACTATTAGGCAAAATATGTACATCTGAACTGGGAATGTAAGTGCTGAGTCCAGAGTAGAAGGTGATAGCAAAAGTTGCTGCTGCTTTGAGAAACACGTGATAGGTGGGACGGGCAGGAAGAGAGGAGGAAGGTGCCAGCACAGAGCAGACGAAGAATACGAAGGGAACCGCACTGTCAGTCTGTATTCACATCAGCGCAAAGCTGAAACAACAGGAAACTGGGCGAGAGGAGAAAAGGAATGAGCGACTCGGCAGTGCTGGCTCTGCAGGGCGGCTGATCAAAAGACTTTTTGACATGAATCAACAGTCATCTGCCCTTGCGGTAGCCAGCTCCACAAGGCTATCGGCCTCAATGCAAAGCCTTCCCCATCAGCTGATGTTCCTGAGCCCACCAGCACATCAAGAACAATGGTAAAGCTGTCCATAGAACTCTGGCCAGTAGAAGTTACTGAATGAACCAAACAGAAAAAAACCTAAGGCCTGTTGGGACCAGATCATTATGAGGTCTTAGTAACTAATGAGTGTGGACTAATAAGCCCTTAAAAACTAGTCCTCATCTACTGAATTAAAAAAAAAATAAAAGTGACTGACTGAGAAAGAATTTACCAGGTTTCCCATTCCACACATTTAAGTTGTACTTGCCAAAGACATAAATCCTCTTCACCGAAAGCTTTTCACTATCAGTTTTCTGCCTCCAGTTTTCAAATCTGGTCCTGTAAAAGACGTCCCACTACTTTTTCAAGATCTCAGTGTCCTCACAACACTAGGGAGAAGTAGCCATGACAAAGGATGTAAAGCTTGGAGATACTCTGTCTCTTAGTAGAGCTCTTGCATTAAAGCACCACAGAGGAGAGATGCTGCCACATGTTAGATCAGCAGCAGTTTCTACTGTTGGGATACAACTGTAGTGTGATACACCATGAGGCCAGAGCTGGAGAATCCCAAGTGGAGACTTGGGCCAAGAGAGCTGCTGTATGGCGTAACAAAGCTTGGGTGAGGAATGGGGAGATTCCAAGGAGACCCGACCTATATTTTTAAGTCATGTATCATGTCTAACTTACGTGTTGCATGTCTGAAAGCAACACCCATCAATGAAAGGAAAAGAAGAAATGAAGGCTGAAAAATATCCACCGTATATATTTTCAGAGCAAAGACAAGATGCTGTGTATGAGGAAGCAGAGCTGCATTTCAGAAGTTCACTCTTGAACAAAGCCAGCTCTGTGTGAGCTTGCCCGTTATGCATTTGCCCCATAATTTGATTATGTCATTTATGAGACAGAATTTATTAAAGAGCATGTTATCACTCATACATATGCCTACTATGCACTCCTATATCCCAAAATATGCTGGGAACAAGAATGTCTTCTACTCCACAGTGGCAGCACAGATAAAACCATGGGAGGAAATTGTGCGTCCCAATGTGACTGCTAGGCCCAGGTTGAAGGCCAAGTCTGGCAGGAGTTGCACAATCTTCTGGTGAAAAAGACTGATTATTTGTGTTGGGCTCATTTGTGCTAATGAACAACACAGTCTCGAGTTCCCCACAGAACAGCCTGGAATTCATTTAAAAAGTAGAGAATTAGTAACTCATTAATGCAGAGATGGCATTTTAAAGGCAACAATAGTGTAAAGGCAAGCGAAGTACCTCCAACTGCCAGAAAAAAAATACACATTGATGCACAGAATTGTGTTCTATGTGGGCATGGATCCTGATACAAGTTGTTGCCTGTTTTTCTTTCCTTGGAAATTAGAACAAAAGTGAAAGCCAAGAGTTATTTCGTGTCCCATTAGTCTAGATTTGTCCAGGTCTGCTCTTCTTGGGCAGATACCTGCAGCAGCAAGTAGGTTTGGTGGAGGGTTGCTCTGCGTATGCTTCACTGCTCCAAAAATATGTCAGCAAACCGATCTCTCGTGACCCAGGGTCCTGCACAGAACGCTTGGATTAAGTTTATAACGTGAAATAAGAAAGATGATGGTTGATCAGAGTAATATAAACTATGGCATGGAAAATGAATTTTGAACAAAATGCACAGATAAATTATTTATCTTCACCAATACCCTCTCTGTGCTTCTTATCCCAGTAATTGAGACCATGTGTTGTGCTGCAAACAATAACTATGGGAAATTACTCATGATTCTTCCTTCATAAACTTGGGAAATGAAAGTGATGGGAAGTATGATCATCTTTTTTTTTTTTTTTTTTTATGTTAACAGCTCTAAATTATTAGGGTGGGAAGAAAATGTCAATAGAACATAAAAGTGCTTTGTATAGTGTTCACATTTGCTCATACTTTCAAATCCACTGTGGCTTATTAGTTCATGGGAAAAATGACAAAAAGGAATAAAACCCAGAAAATGAATCCAGTATCAACATCTTGCCTCTATAGTAACAGAGAAATTGTAACTTGTGGGCAAAAAGTGACAATATTAGGAAATGTTTGTTGGGCAATTGTGGTGATTAACCCCCTCCTTCCCCCAGTACCTCCAGCTTCCCATCAGCCTGACACATTCCTACAGATTAAATAATGCCTGTTGCTGTGCTGCTCCTCGTATTAGAAGCCTGGAGGTAGTGAGGCCCTTAACCTCCGTTTCAGGAGTTTATTACTCAGCTGTAAAAATTCTCCCAGGGCTGAAACTTGACAGAAAAATGTCTCTGCCTGGGAGGAGTTTCTGTTCTGAGTTTGGTTTGAATTAGTTCATCCCTTTTCCACTTGCAGTAGGACAATAGAGCAGGATTCCCTCTCTCTCCTTCTTTTTTTCTTTTTAAATGAAGTGAACATCCCGCCAGGGCGATACACACGGCAGGCGGCACTTGGCCCACAGCCCTCTCTGGAGCTGTAGCACAGGGTCAGTGCTGGCCACTGACACAGCTTCCCTGCCCTGTACGGGGCCAGACTTCTCAGAGCTGACTAGCACATATGCCTGTCCTCCTGTGGCAGAGGCATAGGTCAGCCTGACTTGGCCCTGAGCTTACACTGGAGTGCTGGGTGGTAGGTTTCCCAGATAAAGGGCTGCTCTCTGCAGACCTCAGCCTCAGCCAGGGGATTCATTTCTCGAAGTAAGAGTGCTAGATCTATTACACTTCTGCATGGGCTGCCTGCAGGGCTGGTAAATCTATTATAACAGGCAACGCTTTATGAATGAAGTCCGGCCCCAACAAAGTGAAACTTTGGGCAAAAGTCCCACTGATTTCACTGGACCAAGATTTTACCCTGAATCTTCAAAGTGCCCCTGGGATCCCATCCATGCCTCAGCACAGTCATCCACAGCTCCAGCGGGGGAAAGGAAAGCTGAGAGCGGAGAAGGACCCTGGTGCTCCCACAGCTGAGCCCAGGTCCTGCTTAGACAGATGTGCTGAGAATATCACTTTGGCAATGCTGACAGGCCTGGCTGTGAGAAAGGTGTCGTGCAGCTGAAGTGGCTGATGGAGATACTTTGGCACAGAAGCAGAACTTTATAGGTCAGTGGAGTTTTGCCTTGAGCTCTCAGAGGGCCCGAGCATAAGTAACAAATAAAAATTTCTATGGATGGTGAGATGTTCCACTCGCCCAGGAGTGCCTTGAGCCTGTGCCAATAATACAGCCTCCATAGCCACTTCTCTGTGTGCATTTAATTGACTGAACAGCTACTTGATATCATCCAGAACTGCTTATAAAATTAAATGTTATTAAACATAAGGGCAGACTCATAATACTTGCCAACACTTATTTCAATAATGATGCTATGTTTGCCGCTCCATAGATCTGACCTGGCACTTGAGAACTCAAATGACCCATAACTTAACGTGCTTTATCCACCTATAAATTCAGGCAGGTTCATTAGCTGGACCTGGCACACTATGTCATGTTCTGTCCAGCTCTTTTACAAGCATTTAATTGCTTCCTGCTCATACATTTTCCCATCACCCCAGCACACATCGCCCCTGGCGACAATATTTTCCTATCTATCTGAGTGAATGAACAAGTAAGATCAGCACCTTCTTCCAGAAAACAGAGCTAAGGAAATTAATTGCTGTTATTTAAAAGCTGTTTCACTGATTTCTCGTTTTGCCACTCTCCCATACCTTACCATTTACTAAACTAACCAAAAGATTTTCTCTGTTTTTGGATTCAAGCAACATTTTTTCTTTAGAAATACTACTTTAGAATAGCCCACTGACCACAGGTGAGCTCATCTCAAAACTGCACTGTGGGATTTCTGACGTACGGAGTTCCTTCGATACTGATATGGGTGTGGGAGTTCAAATCTGAAATAAGAGCAGTCTGGCACCCGAAAAACATAGCTTGTATGTGGATTTTTTTTTTTGATGTCTAGGATGAGCGAAAGTTCAGTCGGGTTTGTTCCCCCTACAGACAGAGCACTGGTACCAGCTCCTCCCATTTGCAGCAGTCTAATACGAGTGAAGCTCATGCTGCATCCTTTACTTTGGGTGGCAATGAATCCAGCCGCTCCTTCATGGTCTGCTTTCCTGAAAGGCAGAGATGAGCTCAGCAGCTGTTAGACATTTACCATTTGGTTCAGTCTGGCTGAAGCTGACCAGTGGCTTTGCATTTTTCCTAGAGGACGCTTAGGCACGCATACAGAGAAAGCAACTGTGAATATTAAAGTCAGCTCATGCCTTAGAGTCACCATTAAAAAGTACAACTGTACAGCACTTGACACAATTGCAACTAATGCTGTAGGAGGGGTTCCTTTCCACTGCTCCCTCTCATTACAGAAGCTAATCGGGAAAGGGTTTCTTACTTTTTTTTTGTTGTGTTTTGTTTGGTTGGTTTTTTTAACCTAAAGTGCTCTAAATGCCTCTTTAAAAAATAAATTAAAAAAAAAAAAAGTCCTTCAACCACCTTGACACCACATATCAGGTTGGACTTTGAAAATCAATCCATTATTTTTATTTCTCCCTTTTCTCCTTTGAATGCACAGAGTTTCTTTCTGCTTCTTACAGTCATTTCACAGATTGTATTGACATTACATGGCATCAAAATAATTGCTCCAAGGAATGAAATGGTGCCCCAAAGTATGCCCCCCAGCCTAGCTTGTGAACTCCTTCATACTTTTCCACAGAACCTGATCCCTTCAGGTCAGAAGAAGCAGGTGACATAACCCCAAAATTCTTTTCAGGAAGGACAGAAATATAAACTGATCTATCAGCCTTCAGTACTGCACAGTCCAGTATAAGCACCAAACAAAAGGCACTTGTGACTCCTTTGCAGAGCTGGCAGGAAGAGACCCTGTGTCTGTAGTCTGCTCTGGGATGTGACTTGACTTTTTAGTCTCACCTGATCTTCAGGATATTAAGACAGAAAACAGTAAACATCCACAGATGACACATACAGGAGTAGGAAAGTGTGAGCTGTGCTTATGGCAGTTGGAGCTTGAGGAGCTCAGATAACTAAAAGGTTCAGTTTGAGTAGTTGTGTGTAATAGATCTTGCCCGGAGCTCTGAAGTCTAGAGGTAATTAATTGCAAAGTGGAAGAGAGCTAGGAGTTAAATAGAAACATATTTTATAAAGTCCATAATAAGTACACGCAACTTTTGTGGTCCTATCATCTCTACCTGTTTTGGACAGATGAATGTGTTCATTTGTTCATCTTGAGCAATAAAAATCTCTATCTCACAGAGTCATAGTCTTGTAGTGTCAAAAAAATACCTTTTTCTAAATTTATTTTTTTATGCAGATGTCTCTACGTTCAGTTGTAGTTGTAGACTGAATAAAGTCATTCTAGGTGGAAGTATGATAACCATTGTCAGATTAATAAGATAAAATAATGTAGTGGATACCACACCTAGCTGGACAATGCTAGGACTAAATTTTTTGTTGGTTACTGTGCGAATCAAATACTAAGAAATATTGCTAGTATTGCAATATCCAGAGAAGGATGATCTACTGTAAAATAACTTCCTAGCTTAAATTTTATGGCTTAACATTTAGAAAACTCTTTCAGATAGCAGATTGTTACAGAAAGGATTAGCAGCCCTATCAGAGGGTGGGCAGATTTTCAGTGAAACCTCCCTGCAAGTTTCCAATCAATGAATTCAGACTGGCTTTCATTTTGCAGTCGTTTGTCTGGTATATTTATTCAGTGTGATACCTAAGGGTTGTTTTTAAAATTTTGTAGCGCAAATCTTTCCTGCTTGGTACAAAAAAACCCAAAAAATCTTTATATAACCTTGGGAAATTGCATAAACAAGAACTGGCTGTTAACAGCTGCGAATGTTTATGTGGGTCTCCTGTGCTGGAGGACGCTGGCAATTAAAGGTAGTTAGCAGGAGACTGGCTGGTGTAAACAGCTGCAGCCAGTAATTACAGCTTGTTCTTATTCCTCTACTTTCTGGGGATTTTGATCATTGTTGAGCTGATCTGGTGAAGAAAATGTGATCAGTGTGTTCAGGATTTTGAGCTACTGAAGAAGATGTAAGTAGGTCCTCTTTTCTTCTAGTCTAAACTGTTGTTATAGCTGGAGCAAAGTCTCTCTTTGCAAGTTATGAACCAGTTTTGTTGCTAAAAGACTGAGAAATAAATGAGTCATGCAAAGCCTAAGTTCAAGGAGCAATTCAAAAGACCCTTTTACCTTAGAAAAAGATTAATCTGATTTTATAAGGCTGAAATGATTTCTCAGGAAAAGCTTCATTGTATCAGTGAGGCACCTGGGGAGAAGGGAACTACTCTTGATCACTGCTGCTATTTGGTTTATGGGCTGAAAACACCCAGGGGGAGGGAGGGATAGCCAACCTCAGAAAAATATTCCTCAGTGCCGGTAAGGCAAGCAATGCTCTGCAGTGCTGAGTCCCAGCTGTTCTCCTGTCCCTGGCCTGTTCCCCACGCCTGGGGAAGCACTAAGGGTATGAGCTTCACTGACGGATTTCAGAAGGCCCTGATGTCTATCAGGGACATCACTGCAGGTTAAAGGTTGCAAATTCCATTTTCCTTTTGCGCTGTGCGTGGCTACCAGAAGGGTATTTAATTATCAACACACAAATAAGCACTAAATTGTTTTGTGATACTAACGGACAAACCACCCTCCCCTGGAAATTAAGCACTCGTGCTACAACCTCCTGATCCTTAGTGAGTATTGCATTAGTCAATTTGTGGCTAGCCCAGTAACTTGATAGCAGCAAATTATGTAGTTATGTGGGAACTCTGGTCTTTTGGAATAGGCTGATGTTCCCAAGCTCAGGGCCAGCACTGCTAGGGTGTGTCATCTGTGCAAGGCATTGAGCAGAAAGAAAAAGCTGTGAAGCCACAGTCTCTACTGCTTTCTGGGGGACAAAATATAGCAGCAATATTACATGCAAGTAAGAATGAGAATAAACAGACCTATTTCTCTACCAGGAACTCTTCTGTGTAGTGTGAGACTGATTGATTGGTTAAACAGGCTTTCAGCTGACATTGTGTTCAATTACCTGGTTTATTAATGACTGTTTTAGGTTTAGGCATAAGGAGTCAGAGAGTGGATTTGTGCTGACCAAATGTCCTGTCTTCAACTCCATGCTTAAAAGTTTTACAGGATCCAGTGTAGGTCCCTGGAAAAGATTATTTCTTTCTTGTGGGATAACGAGTGAAAGGTACTAATCCTGAATTGTGGCAGAAGCAAGTCTTAGTCCTGGTGTCCACTTACACTTGTGCTGCATTTAGCCTACCACTGGATTAAGGGTAACTACCAGAATCTAGCCCATCATCCTCATGTCAGTCCAGACTGAAAGGAGAGAGGTGACATTTGAGGGCCTGAGGATCAAAATGTTTGTCTGTATTCATTCACTTTAAAAATAGTTTAGTTGTTAAATCCCAGTTTGAATGCCACTGATCTCAGCAGTTTCCTGCTGTATTTTTTTTAAATGGCAGCTACCTTCTGAACTTCTATAACAGCCCAGTGCTTCTTCATGCTTTCTATTGCATTCAGACTTCACACTTACTCTGGAAATTAGAGAGAAAACTGGATTGTGATAGACCTAAGTGATAATCTGCTGAAGTCATAAGAAACATTCGAAAAGATTCCAATGTGGCTTTTAAAAATAACAACTTACTGTTACCAAGTGCCAGATTCTGTTCTGCCTTGTATACATGTGCAGTTTGATTCACTAAATATCAGGGATGCTGGCCTGTGTGGACCCCTTACAGTCAGCTTTCAGCTCTGGAGAAGATTTTTCCACAGGGCTGTTCTGCAGTAGATGGAAAGGTTTGGAATCTAAGATATCTTCCTAAGCCACATAATGGGGTGTGGTTTTGTGTGAGTCTCCCTGAATTCCAAGTATTGGAGTGTTTTTTATTTTATACAATAGCAAAAGAGATGTCTTTAATTTTATGCTTAATGATGTAAGTGAACACATACACTTTGTAGGAAGTGCTTGAATTATTTTGTCCAAGGCTGTGTCCAAGGCTACCATATCAAACATGTCTTTCAGAGCCAAGATTCTTGTTCGAGAACCCACCCAAAACTTTACTGTTTGGGGTATGAAGCAATAATGGGACCCACTGATTCATCGTTTGATGAAACCAGGAGTGCCCAGTATTGCCCAACAGAAGGTTATGTAGGGCCCTAATGAAGTGTTTTTCTTGCATAAAAGAGAACAGATGTAGCCAACCTCGTGAGAAAGAGCACTGTGACCTGCTGTGAGTTCCCACTGGGCAAAATTTTCTTCAGATCTGAGAAGCTGCTCTGGCTGACTCAGAATATTCCTCTGGTATCACCATGTCTCCACAGGCTAGATTTCTAGATTCAGAGCTGGGTTTCCATAGGCTACATTCTACCACATTTCATTTAGTTACCATACTGGCACAATATCTTTAGACTTTGCAAGCTGTTGGAAACCTGACTGCTAGCCGAGGAGCTCTGCTCTATGGACCAACAGAAACAGTTCACAAACTGGTTCTGCCCTAGAGGCTTGTAATGTATCTCACATGGAGAATCAAGCCTTGTCACTTTGCCCGAGTTTTGGATGACAAGAGAGATTGCAAATCTTCCTGCCTGTACTTTGAGGTATAACTGCAATAGCGTTTGCCCCAGAAGTAACTCCACTGGCAACAGGGTAAAATAGAAAGTCCGGTCTTTCGACTGAAGAATAAATGTGGTGAAGAGGCTCCTGTGAGCTTGTGCCAATCTTAACATACGGGTGTTCTGTAGCAAAGAGGAAGTGGCTTCTGATAGACTAGGTGAAGGACAGAGAAGAAATACTGATGCGTTTGCTGCTGACTGAGGATTTCTAGATTAATTTCTGCATCTCTGAATAAACATGGGAGCTTATAATTCCAAACAATATCTCGGGAAACAGTACAATAAGTGGTTATGTGCTATATTTCTTCTGCATTGAAGTATGCAGCATGCTGACATCCATTGCAGTTACTATATATTGACGGAAGTGTTTCAGGGAATCCTGGTGTTAAGGGCCAGAATAAACCGAATTAACATGTTCCCACCGGCATTCTTGTTGCCTGTCACCCCATACTGGAGTTATTTTCTCAGTGGTGTTAATTACTCTGAGTTCCAAACCGAGTTCCAAACCAGATCCTTATTAAAGCTTCCAGGAAAGCAACAGTGCTGAGGATGTCAACAGGGCCTTCAGCATCAAAGTCACAGAGTAAACTTATAGATGGAAAAGACCTGTTCGGTCATCTACTCAACCCATCAGCCAGTGCAGGGTTCTTCTATGGTGTGCTTTTTGCCGCCTTTGTCTGTATCAAGCCAAAGGGGTTTCCACAGCTTCCCTGGGGAGATTATGACACAGCTGACTAGTTCTTGCGTTTAGAAATAACTTTGAGTCTGTGAAATAACAGAAGCGTTCTGTTTCATTTTGATGGAGAAAAGAAAGTCAGAGAGAAAGACCCTAAGTCTTATGATTATACTGTATTGCAGATGCAATTCTATATTAATCATTTCTCGTATACAGATCATATGAGGCTAACAGTGTGTCCCACCCCACAGCTGTCTCTTTCAGTAATTATCCCTTAGACAGATTTTGTCATCTTTCAGTAATAAGTAGTGCACAAACCCTCAACAATTGCATTTCACTAGGCAAATGTTCAGAATTTGCCCTGACTAGTGTTTGAACTGTTCTGAGTCTCACTCCTTTTAATTGTGCCAAAGTTCTTTGGCAATTTGTGATCTGATGTCCCAGAAACCCATAAAAATTAAATCTAACATTTTCGTTAGGTGAATTAAAACCACTCAACAGATGTTTACTAAAAACAACTGCATTTATAGATAGAGGACTCATGACAGCTATTGATTTAAGTCTTCCAAATGTTTTCATTCAAATTCCTTGGGCACCTACTGTTGGTCAATCATAACTTTTTGGCATCTTCATCTCTTGCAAGGAAACGGCTCTGGCCAAATATATGACTGCTTTTTGACCTTGAGTATTGGGCACTAACAAACATGAATCTAATCTTTTTTCAGGGGGAATAAAATGTTTCCATAGCTATTAAAATGTGCGGTCCTCTGACTTTTGATGAAAATCTACATGCATGTAAACTGTTGACATTGACTATGGAGATAGTTTTAAAGCAATGCCAGTACCCTTAGCATTCTGATGAGGGCTGTATCAATTTCACAGTTCTCAGCCACTGAAAATTACATTTAGCATGCCAGATAACTTTAAAAATATCAGCTGCAGGCCACGATTAGTAGCATTTTGCAACTGATTGAGTTGCGCTTCACACAATGAACGAGGATTCAGAAGCAGCCTTTGTCTGCTATTGACTATGAGGAAAGGGGGGAATCTGAATACCCAACATGTCTTTGTTAGCAGTTGAATGTCACTTTCTTTTGATTAGCATTTGCACAGCGCTCTGTGTATTGTAGGAATATAATATAGGTTTGCCAGCAACAGCACTAGAATTTAGGAACGTACGCAGCCCAATGAGACTGTGTAATGTCCTTCATCAGAAGGCAGCAGTAGAAGAGGCAGCTCAATAGACCTACGAGGAGTTGTAACAAAAGGGTTTTCCCTGGGCTGTTGGCCTATGCTTTATAGTGCTAAACTAGGAATTTTCTTCTTACGTCTAATTTTTATTCTAATGTCTAACTAACTTGTAAGCACTTTTCCTTTGCACCAGTTAAATAGAGCTTAAATTATTTCTCTACTGTTCATTAGAAGTGAGCAAATTTCACATGAATCTTTCAACTACACATTTCAACACTCCTACCGTTGCCTGCTTGCTGATGGCACACGGAGAAAACGGATGTTTGACAAACCAGAAGGTAGAGCTCAATGAGCAAAGGCATGAGTGGAAAAGGAGCTATCCAGAGAGATCCTAAGGGATCCTAAGATGAGAGTTAGGCCTTAGCGTTCTCCACATCTACTTGATTTGCACAGTCACAGTATTGGTAATAAACCCTAGTATCGTTCCTAACCTGGCTTAGTACCAACAACGTGGTGTCATGATTAACAACCCTACCACAGCCAGACTGCCTTGATTGCACTGTTGCATTGGTTCTGTTGATCTGTGGGTCTAGAGGCACTCGCTGTTCTCCAAAAGTTCAAATATAAGAAGACTAACCCATTAGCTGGGCAGATGTTGCCTGCACTCTGCTTCATCAGTGCATGTTGTTGTGCCTCAGCCCAGCACTGGGATAAAGTTGACTCTTGCAGACAACCATGGTTGTGGCTTTGCATGAATTTCTTTAGCCTGAGTGCCAGCTTAAACAGATCCTATCCCTCTGCTCATCCAGCTGTTCTATTATATTGGCAGCTACTCGAAATTTCTTGGAATAATTGCAACTGAGTAATAACTTTTCATTTAATTTGTATGCAATCCTGGCATCAGTGATCATTTGCATGCTTTACTGTATACATAGCCATGCCTTCAACACATGTTCTGAACATTTGAATAGCAAACTTCAACAGTAAGGGGACAGAGGTGGAGTCCAATTTGTTATTATTGTTATTAATGTAGGTTATCATAGTTTTAAAATCAACTTTATTAGCAGAAAATAATGTAAAAATAAATAGGCAGGTCCTGTTAGCAATCAGGTGTCCAGGAGCAGAGAGGACTGAAAAATTCATAATTCTCTTGCATATAGCAAAACTACTCAGAAGTGTCTAAGCTGTAGGGTTTTTTTCTGCTTAGGCTAGGCTGTCCCATAAATACTAAGCATCTTGAAGGTCATCCAAGTATAAAGTAAATGCTAGCAGAGGCTACTTCTTCCAGACGGCAGACTTCCAGCCTGCTCAAGATACAATGGTGAAAGCTTGCCTGTTTTGACTATTAGTCAGTCTTACTCAGCTGGCATTTGGGAAAGTTATGAATAGTGGCCTGGAAGGTCAGTGCAGGTGACCTAGGGTGGGACAGAAAACATGTCATGCTTCCAGAAATACAAGGCCCTCTTTAAAGCTGCTCTAAAAGTCTCTCTTAGCTAGAACCTGATAGCAAGACGTACAGTGCTGCACCTGGGCGAGCAATGGTGTTCTGACAAAAACACCAGTACTTTGCTAGAGCAGCAGTATGGCATTTGTTTTGGTAGCAGCCTTCTAGGCAATGAGGTTTATCTAGATTTTCCTGGAGAACTTTTATTAGTTTAAATTGGTTGGTTGGTTTTTTTAATGCTAATCATATAAAACCAATAAACAAATAACCAAAACCAAACCAATAAACCCAAAAAAACTCACCAAGGTGATAAAGTGGGAGCTCTCAGTCTGTTCTGACTTGGTTGTCGCTTTCTCTTCACGTCTAGGGAGGACAATGAGTTCTCTGTTGCTGAATCTGTGATTTTGTGGCTCATCAGAGCCCCTTTTTCACCCTTCTCACGTTGCTCTTGCAATAGATACGACACGATACAGTGTAATAGGATAGGATGGTCAAAAAAAAAGTATTCCTGCAGAACTGAAATGGCTTGAGTTAGCCATAATGCTGATGGTTTGGTAGCAGCAACTTCTACATGGAAGTATAGAAAAGTGAGATCGGTGTTTTGCTTGTGCTGCTGGGAAACCCGACAAATGGGATTCCTTGATATTGTCCTGTACCCTGAGGAAGGATACCTGTAATTTCATAGTGGCCAAAGTGCAAACAGGAAGGTTGTGGTGAGGATTGAGGCAGCACTGGATACTATTCGCTGCCGTACTTGCTAGACACGGCACAATTAGCTTAGCTGCAAAGGAAAGGGGAAGTTTTCTTCCAACTAGGACACAGTTATTTTGTCTTGGACACTTGGAGACAACCTTTCAGACTAGGAATCCATAAACCACAAAATACTCGTGTTAAAAGAATCTGGCCAAAGATACTACATTCACAACACTGTGTTTTTCTTTTTCCTTTTACAAAATAAAAGCAAACAAATTCCTTTGCTGTAATCAGTAGTAGTCAAAAGATAACTTTATTTTTCAGTTCAAGGATAACAGCTTTAAATGTTAAGGCTACAAGCAATACTAATTGATCCCAAACTCTCATTTCTATTACAAAATTTACTATGCAAATGTTTTCTAAAATGCTGATGATTACATTTTTGTGACATAATGAAAAACACTTCAAAGTTTGAGGGGAAACAAGCAAGTATGCATATGCAGCTCATACACCTATTTAAGCATATTTGGTATGTTAAAATACAGTAGTTACTTTCTGGATGAGGGCTCTCAAATTGTAAAATTAATCTGTCAGTTTTTCAGACTTGGCAGGGTAAAAGGTTTTCTTGCTGGGTTCTAACAGAGTAGGGGAAAAGCATCACTTCAGTGGTAAAGAGCTAAATAACCACACAGTTAATGGAGGGAAAGTTTAGGAACTTAATTACATTAATTCACTTCAGACCTGGTCCTGCAACCTTTAACCATGCAGTGACATTCTTTGCCCAGCAGCAGACCCAAATTTACGCTCTGCAGAATCACATCCTTACCGAGGTAGAGATTGCCAAGGAGCTGTTAGCGAGGGAAGTGCCATGTGTGCCAATTCTAGAAACCAGTAAGGCAGTACAGTCTGCCCTAAATTTCCAGACTTTTGGTACCTTACATAACTAGGTGCAAAATATTTATTTTTATTTCTGGTTCTTTTCTTTGGAAGTGCAGTCATGTGCAATCAGGTGGAATAAGTGTGCTGATAATTTTCCTTCAGAAATTGTAATGGTTAGCGATGTGGACACTTTTCTTTTCAGGCAGAAACCATGAGGCACTGAAGCAAGCATTCACTTTTCTTGCACTTGAGGTCACAAATTTATGCAAGTCAAAAATGTTGGGCCTGCCAAAAACATCATGCTACACTCCACCAAATAAAAGGACACTGTTATTCTTACAAGGAAAGGTTTGACAGGACAGGAAATAGGCAGGGTCATAGAAGTTTACTTAATACCGAAACTTATTTAACCATCTTTAAGCCAAAATATAATGATAGTTACTTTAAAAAAAAAAATTAGAAGGGGGAGGGGCAAGACAAACACAAGAGCAACAGACTGTGCTATTACAGCAGTAGCAACCAATACTAGGGAATCTTAATGAAAATTCATGTAATTCAGGTTACTATATGTCACCTGCCTTTACTGGGTTAATGTGTATTAAGTGACTTTTAACTTATGTCCTGAACTTGCAGCATGAGGCATCTGATTTGGAGGCTCAAATGCAGAGTTTAGTAAGCCATACACTACTTTCATTACAATGCAATCCTTAAGTAGACTGCATTCCACTTAAAAGAATGGAGGAAGGGGGAGTAAAAAGAGCGAATATGGAAGATTGGAAAAATGTTGCTGTTCATTACAATTTTCCATTTTTGTTGAAACACAGCAGGAGAGCAAAGCCACAGGCTTCTCTACTGCTCTTGCGTGCCAGGAGGGATTATGCAAACTCTGTAACCACCCAAATCTTATTTAAATTATAGTCATTGTTCCCCTTTTAATGGTTATACTTTTGCCTGCTTTCACTCAAACGTTGCTGCATCTTGCTTTCTGCCAACATAGTCCCAATGGGAGTCATCAACTCTTAATTATAGATGAACAGATCTTTGAAAAATACTTCTGGGAAAAAGAAGTGGAAAAGAAAGCAAACTTTAAGTGCCATCTAGTGGCTGATCTACTAAAAACCATCAAATAGATGCAAAAAATGCTGAACGTGCCAGAGAGTAATGGAACTGTTGGTGAACTGAGGAAGTAACCACTGAAGAACAGGTTAACACGCTGGGGAACCAAGAAAAGGACTAAAGGTCAATGGTATCATTACCACATTTTTTTTCCTATAAGATTTTTGTCCGTAAGTGAAGAGTTCAAATGGTAGGAAATAGATAGCGATCACCTGTTCCTTCAAGATCCTTATCAGCTTCTGCCTTGCTAAGGAAATACAAATTGTCATATATTTCAGTCCAAATCAGAAAATAGAACCCTTTCAGATCTCAAAATAGAACCCAAAGCACGGGAGTGAATCTGGAGCCAAGCATCTGAATTCAAAATTTAGCCTTGTCCTCCAAAATCACCTGGGGTTGAAGGCCAGATTTTCTCTATTTGTAGTAAGTAAAATCCATTTCTAAAAGAAAGGAAGTAGATTATTAGTTAGTAATGTCCTTTTCCTTTCCCTGCAGAAAATAAACCCCCACAATTTTCTGCTGTGGATGAGAATGACCAACAAATGTTCCCAACATGTTCTGTTTACGCAGAGGATGTTCCACAAGATCATTCCCCAAGCTTTAGACAACTATTCTTGGTGGTAACGTGAATCTTCAACCTTCTCCAACAGTATTTGAGTTAAATACTTTGCCTGAACCTGTTCAGTGACAGTGGAAAGCAGATTAACATTATTTTTATTTAATGTCTATTTATTTATTTATTTATTCCAAATAGCATGATACTTTGAACTTTCTTTGGAGCTTTACATCTCTGCAGTTTCACGATCCCTGGGGATCAGTAACAGGTTCTGGAGACGTGAATCTGTCTAGACAGACTTATGCATGTTAGTATCTAGCTTCTCAAGAGGTTACTTGCTCAAGCATGTTCTTCAATCAATGACACACTGAGTCAGTTTTTCACTGAATTATACAACTAATTTACAACTAATTAATTTAGATGGAATAGATCTCAGATCACTGTGTTTCCCACTCTTCCTTCTGTTAGCATAACAATTTTTGAACATTCTGATTTTTGTTTGAGAATCAGATGTGCAAATTAAAGCTTAAAACGTACCATCACAGAAGGAAATTTAAACTTTGCTAAAGAAGTACTGAGTTAGTTTTATGCTTAAGACCCAGGGGAAGTTAAAAACTAGTTTGTGTGACAGATAGTGTTCTGTGCCTCCTGTGTATGCTTCCCAGATACCAAGATGAAACACATCTTAACATCGGTAATATTAATGGGAAAAGGGAACATTAAAATAATTTGGAGGGTATTGCTTTTCATATGAATGAGATTGTGGAACTTTTTTTAAGAAGAGATGTAGGCATGGTTTGAACCAGAGAGCAGCAGATACTGATGTGAGAACTCTCTACTCACTACCAATACAAGAAGTTTCTACAGGTTTCAGTACAGGCCCTGGTCTGCAGTACCAAGCATCATTTAAGAACTTTCCATACATTGGTATGTAACTCTTGTTGCCTGGTTAGAAGTTTTCTATACATTTGCTACACATATAGAAGGAATTATCAGAATTTGTTACCCTAGTGCAGTGGTTTGATGCAGAGGTAGGAGTTAGTTCAATGTGGGGGAGAACTTGAAAGCATTTCCATTGTTTCAAATAGACAGACTTTTCCAAGGTCCTACTGGGAAGAGCTTTGCAGTGATCCTCAACTCATTACATGTTTCTGTAGATGAGTTTTGAGACATGATGAAAAGGAGCTCCACTATACCAATTTACAAAATAAGGGAGCCCTTCTTGCTGATGACAGATAACTGTATGTTGACAACTCACAGCAGGCATGGATTTAAAAATTTCTGTTTTTTTCCTCATACATCTGAGAGTGCTTTTTCTAGTAAATACTATTCCTTCTTAGGCTCTGCAGTCCATTCAAAAACGGAAATTAGATTAGTTTCCAACAGGTACAATGAATGTTAAGTATCAATAAAACTTAAAACTTTTTCCTTGAGGGTTGCTGTTCCGAGTGAGACCATACTGTACTATCTTTTAAAGAAATACTCGCATCAGTGTATCCCTTGCTGTTTTTTTTTGTCTTAAGGGATGGTGAGAAAGAAAAGAGGAGCAGCAGAACTTGCTCCCCACTTAACAGTCCAGCAAGAGGAGACAGCATTACACAAAAGGATCAGTTATTTTAAGACCTTTAAATAGCCTGTGGTAATGGAAGTTCCTTTTTGGCAGGTTACAGAAAGGAAGGAACTTCTGTCAAGACCGGCTTTTCCAATTCATTTAAACCTTCCCACTGCTATGACGTGCTTCTCGCTTACAACAGGCTTTTGTGTGGTAAACCTGCTTGTTAGGATCTGGGTATACAGATATAAGCACAGTGTTCTGATAAGCCTGTAGGGGGAAGGAAAAGACTGATAAGCATAAAATGCACGTGAAGGGAAAGACTTTTACCCTAGTCAAAGATGAACGTACTTACTGTTTCAGCACTGCCCAGTCAATGTAATGATTATCCTATGGTTGGAGGATGTCATGTCACACTTTATTTTCCAGCTCCACAGGGAAGGGGAAAAATGTGCACAAAATGTGCAATATTTTGGTCTTACTTCACTAGAAATGGTTAGTCCTAGACACGGACATGAAACTAATACCAACCGGATTATAATAATCTGAGGCTACCAAGGAGATGAATGCTATGAACATCTTAGTCTACAAAAGGGCCTACCTTGCCACTGCTGAAGCACTAAAGTACAGTATTTCATACCTGTGGCCTTTCAGATAAAAAATCTAAAATGAGAATACAGACAGCAGCAGGAAAAAAAAAAAATGTTTGAGAGCCTCAGAGTCTATTCTAATTCTTTTCTGTAAAGTGGCAAAATACTGAAGATTCTTTCCTCTTTGTCACTTCTCTTGTGTATCTGTTCTTTCACCTGAAAGCTTTGGAGTCATTTAAGAGATTCCCACACTTAAAGAAACAATCAGTTTTGGGACAGATTCCAAGAGTTATCTGGTCAAACCGGAACTGAAAAAAAAAACAGTTTGTGCACTGCTTCAATAATTCAGAATCTTTCTTCCATCCATATAGTAACTTATTAACAAATTTCTCAACAAAAATTTCCACAGCATATTGCATAGCATTTATTTACTATGTAGAAGTTATTTACACGTAACTTGTGTTACTTAGCCAAAAAACTGACTGTTTGAGGACCAGCTAAGGATCAAAGACAACTCTAGCTTTGAACAGAAACACAAGTATTTTCACAAGTTGTAAAAAACACAGTATTAAATATCTTTGCCTTATTCTGACTTAGAGGTCAGAGTAGGAAATCATATTGATGATTATGATATGATGATGTATTATCACTGATAACAACACCAATATCCACCAATAAGCTTTCAGCATGAAATACTGAGCTACACAGAGGATAGCTTTCACAAATTAATGCAAATTGGTAGGGGAACAATCAACCATTTTATTTTAGGTGAGCAAAATAATTATTTTTTAATTTATTAGAGTATAATCAGTACACAAACAATGAGTTATTACTGAGGTCCAAATATCTAAAAATAAAAAAATAATCCATCAACTAAGCGATCGAGTCAGTCATGCACATTTACCCATAAAGCAGATGAATTTACTGGCTGTAAAAAACAGACAGGAGCACAGAGACAGAGAAGTCAGAATAAAGCTTTTTTAATATATTCCAAAACCCCACTTCTAACTCAAATGAAAACTGAGAAATAGCACAACAACAAAAAAATTGACAGCTTATTAAAATAATTTTCAGTTCTTTCCGGTAGAACCAAAGCCACCTTCACCACGTTCTGTGTCATCTAGAGCCTGAAAGACATCAATCATTAAGTCAGTGTCTTAATTTGCCTTTTATTTCTATACAACAGATATTGTCTATCATAGAGGAAGGTACATTTACTCATAACAAGAGCTGTAATTGAAAACAAAACCCCCCCAAATTGAAATATTTTAAAATATCCTTTGTACAAGTTTAAAAAAAACTCACATTGTGAGACAACTGTTTCTAGTATATACTGAAGTGTCTCAAGTACCTGTTAACTGCAAAAAACTAGAAAAAATCCACATAAACACATTCGAAGCATCAAGATTTTTATTCAGGTAGCCATGCTACTATGCAGTTTTAACACTGAAAGTATTTTTAAAGCCAAGTATTTACTTATACCAATGATAAATTTCAGCTTATATGTAACTATCTTTATTAGTTATTGAAAATAGCAGAAAGATTTTCTTTTGGTAACTTACCTGAACTTCTTCTAGCTCAGGATAGCAAATGCGTTCGCAGATGAGCTGAGCAATCCTATCCCCTTTTTTAACTGCAACGAAGGTAAAATATTAGTTCCGTTAAAAAAAGTGAACAATCAATTCTGATAGTCCTGAAAGTATCAGAATGCACTAAAGTGTAAACACTTATTTGAAACTTAGTTAAGCAGATATTAAGCCTCCCAAAAATTCAGGCTAAGATAAACTTGTGCTTAGTGCTTTTAAAGGTGTTGCTCCAGCAGTAGCACCAGCTCAAGGAATCTCCCCTCATTCCTGCTGCCATGTTGTGACAGCTCAAGTGTCATCACACAGAAGTACTGCAGAGATGGAGACAGCTGTATGTATAATGTAGCTCCTTTTGTGAACTAGACCCAGGAACTGATTTCTCTGGGGGAAAATCTCGAAGCTGATAAACGGTAAACAAAATTCCTGATTAGAACCCAATCTGGTTCACAGAACTTCTATGAGAAGCTTCTGCTGAGAAGTTGCAGAAAAATCCATGAAAATATTGGCAATATTGTAACCGGTTTCTGAGGCTTAAAATTCTCTCTCTGCAGGGAGACAGCACCACTAAGGGAAAATCATAACCTTATCACTCATGTTTCCCAGGATACTGGAGAAATTTTTATCTCAAGTGCTACTTAGCTACATTTTTATTATTTTTTTTTTTTTTTTGCAGTGCAAGGAATAATCTTTACATTAAGTAGCCCTTCAGTACAACTCATGAATCTAAAGTTTAGCCAAGTAGGGATTTTTTTGTTTTGTTTTGTGGTAGTGTGTTTTGGGGGTTTTGGTTTTCTTTCCCATGTTGCCTGATTTGCTAGGAGTGGAATATTTTTGTGTTTCCTTGATAGGACATTTGTTAAGTTTCCATATTTGTATTAATTGTAAGAAAAAAAATGTTCTCAGCTAATTCTAACTTTTAATGGATTTTTAAAGAAAAAATAGTTTTCCATTTCCAGTCAGATGGCTGAAAACAGGCTCTGTCAAGCTAAACACTTACCTTCAAAAGTCTCCTTCCCAAAATTGAAAAGTACCACACCAACATTTCCCCTGTAATCCTCATCAATAACACCAGCTGTCATAAGAAAGAATTAAGAGGGATATCCAGTTAATAAATGTTGTCAGTGTATTAGATAAGTGCATTAGATAAGGTCTAGATTAGTAGACGACGGCAGCATCTCATACTGACATCCTTTACGCTACTCCTATACAACTGGACAATATATATATATGAATATACTGACAAACCTAAAAATGCTAACCAATCTTGCAAAAAGAACTGAAAAACACCATCACATAGCAAGAAGTATTTTACCACTGTACTACTAATTTATTTTAGTTACCTTACCTGAAATCACGACAGCTGGCCCAAATTCAGGCTCCATTTGTTCTGCTAACTTCAGCTCTTTGAGTGTCAAGTAGAAATAGGTTCTTAACTCTAACATTTTATTTGAGTTATGGATTTGCACAGATCCAAACCACGTGTCTCAGGCAGGGTAACAGAACTAAAGCTTTAAGGAACTGATTTGTTATTCAGCTACATTCAGTTTGTAACCACTGTAAAACAAGACTGCTCTTGTATTTTATGTAACTGTATTGCACATTCAAATAATCATATTCTGCTTCTTTGGGGTTTTTCTCTCAGATACGGGAAGCATATTTACGGTAGAAAAACTGGAGTATTGTCTTCCTTGTGGACCAAGTATGTATTTTGAAGTCTACTTGCAGAAATAATTCAAATATTAAAATCACATGTCATTCCAAGACATTCTCAGACTCATATGTGCAAAGTACTACCTTTAGATATTATAAACACCAGAGGAAACTGTAGCACGACTATACTTTGAAGTTTTAATATCAAACCACAAAAAACACACTTAAGAACAGAAAAATAATGTTTTTTTTAATTCAGCTGTGTAAAAAAAATATTGCAGTGTATATATATGGTTCATAGTTACTGTACAATCTCTGCACTAGTGAAAAATGTATTTGTACAGCTTTCTTTCCCTTGTCGTGTTACAGGTTAATGTAATCACATTTCTGAACAGCTTCCTAATTAAGGTGCTACTAACAATGGGAGTATCCCTGGAGTTTTGAAAATTCAGAAAAATATGCAGTTCTGCAGTTAACTCATTGATATTTAACTGCATGCAGTTGCTTAAAAGGACACTAACTACAGAGCACTGTTAAAAGACAGCTGAAGAGTGCTAGACAGACAGTTTGCTTTGTGTTATACAATAGTGGACACTGAGTCCATGCATTACAAAGAGAGATTCGGCAAACTTATAATGGCAGCACAAATAATTTTAAGCATCACTCAAGGTCTGCAGTCGGTTGCCTGTTAATTCGGTGTATTTGTTCACGCAAGTCAATCAGCTGGAGGGCTGAAAGCCAGAATTCATATTTGGCAGATAAAATTACGCACATATGCTCATAAAGGCATATAAAAAGATCATTAGCTCTTTGGATAAATTCTTAATTTGAGAAACCATTCTCAAGTGTTTCTGTACAGCTATGACAACATTTTTCTAGACCATATGCTGGGGTAGAGATTGGCATGCATTCGAGACTGATAATGGAATTTGCTAATTTAACACCACAAGAGCTAGTTTTAGTTCTGTTACAAGACAGTATTCGGCTCTGATAGAACACAATACTCAAAGCTGATTACTGGAGACTACTAATTCTATTTAAATGGAGATGATGCATTTATGTGTATAAAATGTACCAACTATAGTAGCAGGATTAGATTTATACATGAAAAACCACTCTTGCATGTCATATTTTTACTGGATTTATCTGAAAGACATTTGAAGAAATGCTTTTAAGCACACCTGATGCAAATAAAACTTGCAATTAGAGTTGAAGTTATGTATTAGGAAAGTAACATTTAAAAGTATGTTTTGTGACCAAAACAATCAGTCTAATGCTTTGCTGAGTGACTGAAAACACTGTCAAAGCCATGACAATTTCAAATTCCATTATAGGCACAGCTGGGTAAAGACACTGTGAAATGAATTCCCTACCAAGCTGGCCCAGGTGATCAGTTTTCCTCCTGGAAAAGGTCCAGCCTCACTCTCTGTACCTGAGTGCACTGGCAAACCCCATTAACATCCTTGGCATTCTGTTATTCGGAAACAGCAAGTTGCATAATTACAGACATTGCTGAGGACTAAGGCACTTTTCTAAATTATGTGTATTGGGTGGAAAACATCTAAGTCACTTTTGGAAAAATCATGCATTGCAATTGGCAGACTGACATTCTGTCTTAATTCTGTCAGAAGCCTGGCACGTTACTTGTTGGGAAAGCATCCATACCTAGCAGATGTGAATTCCGAACATGTTCGTGCATGATCCAAATTTTTCTCCCTGACTCCTAGGACTTCTGGCAATGTATTTTTACTTAAATGAGTAACGTGCTCATTGTGACAATAGTACTTCTGCGACAAGCTGAAATTGTGTAAGAATTGTTTTGATTTTGTTTTCTGGTGGTTTTGTTTTGTTTTTTTTTACTAAGTCCTCTACTGTCCGTAATAGTTTTTAGTCGTGGTTTGTCAACTGTTAGCTCTTTTAAAATCTGAACGAAGGTCATCCTGCTAAGCACTTCAAGTTGCCTTCTGGTATTTCCTACTTTAATTTTCAGAGTGAAAAGACTGTTACAAAGCATATATACTTTTTCATATAAACAAAAAAAATTGTTTTACAAGTGTCACTTTAAAGAAAGAACCACACTATAGCAGACAATGTATACCACAGTGTCATAGGGGTGTAGAGAATTTCTGATTCTCATCTTAGTGCTCTTTTCTATGTTACCCAGCAGCACTTAAAAAACCTTAGTATAACAGATATGGAAGAATCAATTGATATTTAAGCCTGAATGACACACAGCTGGCTCAGATGCTTCCCTTTAACCTCTGGTATCAGAACTGTATCACAGGCACGAGCAGACTTGGATATGCCATAAAGTAGGCAAAATAAATTATTCTGGAAATTGCTCTGCTTTGTGGCTGGCTTGGCATCAGAAAGAGAAAGGTGCCCAAAGTCACCCTTCCTCACCTCTAAAGCCAAGCCTATAAGCAAGTAAAGGTTGAGTACCACTGTTCTAAGTAGTCTCTCTTGTTCAACACTGGAGGAAAACAAACAAATGAAACAAACAACATAACAAAATAAACGAAGCAACAAACCAACAGCAACAGAGTGCTCAAAAATCTAGCAAAAAGGAAAAGGCCTCATCTTTTCAGCACGCTTTTCTTGTCAGCTTTCATTATGACTCAAATTATACTGTGCTTGCAAAAAAAAAGCGTTCTCTCAGCCACCCAGTACTTCTGAAGATACCCATTGGATGCATCTTCTTTACGTCATTATAGCAGAAATTTAGGTTTTGGTTTTTTTACTACAGTTTATTGTCAGATTGCTTAAGGGTTTAAGAGGCAGAAAACATTTTATTTAACTTACAACTGTATTCTTGTACAACTAGGACAAAGTAACACGCATTTTGCCATAGGTTAAATTGCTGTGGATACAGCTGTGCTCAGAATAACTCCTTAATAATCTTAGTGGTGAGAACTTCTCTGCAATGTAGATGCCATTTTATAATACAAGAGTTGAGAGAATCTGCCAGTGTTCTGATCAGCCGTGCTGTGAAACTGGAGTTGAACTTTCAATGTCAGTTACTTCATGTTCCTGCTAGGAGGATATGGCAAAAGGACAGCGAGGCTTTCATGAAGGCTTCTGATTACAGATATGCCTGTAATAGCTGTTTTTGAAGAGATATCTGTGAATTTCTAACCAAGGTTAAAGAAAAGCTCAACATGTTTTTAAAAAACAGCCTGTTGTTCAAAACAAATCTGTTGCTAGTACTGAACACAAAACCCCAACCCAACAGAAAAGACTTGTAGAAAGTAGGATTTTAGTTTACTTTCAAAAGACTTTCAATTTTTAAGTCAATGAAAGTACAAAGTTCTGAGTTGAAATTTCATTTGCTTTACAAAATCTACTCTTATTGGTGAAAACGTAACAAACTGAAGCTCTTTTCATCCTAATAATCAAATACCCACAATAATGGTGTATTGCGGTGCTTTCTATCATCCTTTTTGAATATTGTTCTCTGTGTTAAAAAAATATATATTTATGTTATTAATTTAATTTGTTCAGATCTTACCCTAGACTACCTATCTAGACAAAATGGAGAAAGGAGAATGCAAAACAAACCAAAAAAAAAGGATCTTTAAAGCCTAAACCAAAAAGTGATTTATATGCCAGCATTGCCTACAGCAGTACGATATGGTTATTATTTTAAAAAATCAGTAATATTTTTATAATTCAGCAGGTTTAAAAATTATTATAACGCACTGCCTCTCTGGGGTATTATCCAGTTATCTCTTTTTGCCAAGCTGCCAGTGAAGCCAGCGTTATTACAATGTGAAATTAAGGTACGTCTGCAATGAAGCTTTACAAAGTCTTAGTAAAAAGAACAAAAATCTTACCGCCAACATCTATGAAGTGCTTTGCAGCTAAACCAGAACGTGGTGCTAGAAAACAAGAAAGATTTTTGTAAGTATAACAATTTGTTCCTCAAAACTCTTACACAATACTTATAGGTTTGTGCGTTTGCAGAGTCGCGGCAGTAAGAACTGTTTCCACAGCCTTTCTAAAATAAACATGATTTTACAGGAACTACTGTAAGTGTTAATGTATATATTAAACAAAATAACAGCTGCTACAGGCTACAATAAAACTGCAACCTTTCAGTGATATAAGCCTATCTTTGTTTAGACCACCAACTGCAGAGTAGGTTCCTCCAAGGAAGGCAGCTGGGGCAGACAATGACTATCTCAACTTGTTTTGATGGCTAAAACTGGTTTGGAATAATCTCAAAAGACTGCTGGGTCAATCAACCCATTCAAGTTCCAATGGAAAAATTTTTACTTACCTTAGCCTCCTTTAAGGCAATAAAATGCTACTCTCTTCAAAATTTTCTTTGTCTGGGATAGGAGAAATGCACACGCATTTTCCTTTTAGATGAAAAGGCACAGTCAACTCTGACCACGCTATTCCACTGGCCTGGCTATTGTTTTTTTTTACTTCAAGAATTTATATACAATTTAGAAAAAGAATGTGCAAAACATAACAGAATATCTTATACAAGTTCTCTCAAGTATTCTGTCACAAAAAGTAGGCAATTCTACTTCAGCAGTACTCTGGCTGCAAGGTTAATTTTTAAACATCTAGGAGTGTATTTTCTGTAAGTCCATTATCTTTGTGATTTGAATTCTGAAACTGCAAAGAAATAATGAACTACTGCACAGCCTATAAAGCTGTAAGTAATTATGAAAATTTTTGTTAACCAGCTTTTTGTCCTTTGACATACACGAAACCTCAAACGTATTTAACAGCCATGTGACACCTCTCTTTTTGTCTAGACTAATTCTGAAAGCTTTAGGCAGAATCTAAATGTGAAGATGGTGTCAAACCTATTCTACAGTGACTGTGAAGCCTTTTTATAGCTAGTTTCCTTACCTACTCGGCCATAGCATCCGGAAGGAAGTGCAATTTGAATATCTGTTTTCACTACAGCCTTTTCCATGGGTGGTATCACACAGTCATAGGCACTACATTAAAGAAAGAAACAGTAGTTTATAGAATATTCAGGAATTTTTCTCCTCTGTAACTTAAGGTAAAAAATTAGCCAGAATTATTCCTGCTGGGAACTGATACCTGGGAATTTATACAAGAAATATTTACAGATTTCCAAAAATCCTAAAATACAAGATATTCCCATTTTGATGGTGCTACCTTAAAGACTTCAGTAATGTCATTTGAACAGCATTGTCTTCAGATTGCTAGTTTTAAATGTTATTTAACTGGTAAGAGACAAAAAAATAGAAGTTTAAATTAACCGTTGGATGAATGGGGTTGTGTAATTTTTGTGCAAAAGCAAAAACATTAAGGCAAATACACTCTTCTTATTAAGCTTTCCACAGTAGATAAAGTAGTTGTAAACAAAAATAAAGATCTACTGAGTTAAATTTTAGGCAATGGCTTTCTTCTCAGCAGATCAGAAGTTCTCGATTCACATGATTCTGTTGGGGACTGCAAACCAGGTTTTAAAGAACTTTCTGAAGCTACCCAACTGGAGGTTTAGCAAAAGGCACTGGTGATAATATCACAGTGAGACTGCCCTACTTCTTTAAGGCAAGCATATCTTAGTCTTGATTGAAGAACTGATTTTGAAACACTGGGAAACACTGAAGGGTTGTTTGGGTTTTTTTTCAGGCATACAGTGCACCACTGGAATAAGAACAAAAACCTAGAAAGACAAAAGGAATACAAAGGAAAAGCGTCAAGTGCGGTGAAGCAAAGCTTCAGGAAGTCAGCCAGCCAGGTAAAGGAAGAAAAAGACTGGTTGATTATTCTAATACTTAAAAAGGAAAGGTAGAGGAGGTCACAGTGGAGTTCACGTATAACCAGTGATTGTATTTGATCACAAAAACACTACAGGAACAACCACAAGCTTAGCTGCAGGTATTCCTGAACACAGTGAAAACCAGCTATTACCAGTTCCAGCAAACAAAAACCTGTCTGTACAGCAACCCACATGGTTTCCAGCTAGGCGTGTTATCAAACTCCCTTTGGCAGGCAGCACCCAACAGCCAAGAGGAGAGCAGAAAAGCGAAAACGCTGGCAGGGAGGGCCCCCGTGCACTACCGAGGCAACGCTCAGGCTGACGTGGCAAGCCTTCTTTTTGGCCAAAGGCTGCATAGCTACCTGATGCCAGATCTCGGGAAATCAATGGAATGGGATGGAGGAGCAAGGGAGCTAAGGAACAGGCCAGCTCTGGCCTCCTCTTCTGCAGGGCCGGCGAGGGTCTCCGGGGGCAAGAGGACCTGTCTCCCGAGGGCCTTCGCCGCCGCCGGAACCCCGAGTCCATGGCTTAACTAAGCGGGACCGCGTCGGACCGGACCGGACCGGACCAAGGCGGGGCATGGGTGGGGTTCCCTCACCTGTATAGATCATAGCCCGCAGCCCGGGCAGAGCCTTTGGAGGGGGCGGAGGCGTTCTCAGACAGCTTAGTGAAGCGGAGCCGCGCGAAAGGCTCCTCGGGCACCGAGCCCTTCTGCCTCTTGCTGGGAGATGGTAGCGGGACGATCTCGGAGGAGGGCATCGCTGAGTGGGGACGAGGAACGAACGAGAGAAACGCGCCGTTACAGACGGAAAAGCCCGCGAAAACCGGTACAGCCCACTGCTGGCGGAAACAGTAGGGGAAGCCTCTCCATCCCACCTCCGGCCGCTCCCTCCGCCGCGCACCCTCGCCACCCCTCGTTCGGGTGAGAGTGGCCTCGCCCGGCTCCTCCTCAACGGCCCAGCTTCCCCGGGCCCTCNGGAGCGCTCGACGTTGCCGGGGGACGCGGTGACCGCTGCACGGCGGGCGGAGCGCGGAGGGGCCTCGTAGTGGGAGCTGGGCTGTTACAGCTCCTTCAGCGGGGGCGACCCCGGTTCCCGAGCCGCGCAGCAGGCGTGGCCGTTCCTGCGTGTAGCGGTCGGGCATCCTTCTGAAAATAGCACGTATCCTCCGCCAGAAACTGTCGGGCGGTACAGGAGAGTTTGCCTTATCAAAGGAAAAAAACCGCGTCCCGTCTTTGTCCGGAGCGCCGATAGGAAAATCTATCAGTGCTCCACCTGTCTTGTTCTTCTGTCTCAGAGCAGAATAATGACTTCACTATCTTTGATTTTGATATTTACTGCCCTCTTTTGCCATCCCGTCTGTGAAAGACTTCCCTAGATGCCCCCCTAATTTTTTGTGCTGTGTGCTGAAAAGAGTACCCATTGGATCCATGGTTGCGAAACTTGACCTTGACCACTCTGATAGATGTCTCTTGCTCTGTACATAATAGCTACGGACTATTGGGAGTTCTGCTTGCTGGTTTAAATTTTGTCATCTGTTCTNCCCCCCTCCCCCCCTCTCCCCTTCGTGTCGGGCGGGACTGTGTGCTCGCAGTGGTCCGTGGCCCCTTCCGAACACGGCTGGGCTGCCCTTGAGGGGTATGGCCCGCGGCAGAGCAGGGCCGCGGCGCGGCTGGGCAGTGTGTGCTCCCCTCGACCCCCTCGCCGCCCCCTTACTGCGCCCGCGGGGGTGCAGCAGCCGCCGTGCCAGCATTGTGCT
>VWZK01007846.1:276931-341258 GCA_013396935.1 Baryphthengus martii | reverse complement strand
TAATGACTTCACTATCTTTGATTTTGATATTTACTGCCCTCTTTTGCCATCCCGTCTGTGAAAGACTTCCCTAGATGCCCCCCTAATTTTTTGTGCTGTGTGCTGAAAAGAGTACCCATTGGATCCATGGTTGCGAAACTTGACCTTGACCACTCTGATAGATGTCTCTTGCTCTGTACATAATAGCTACGGACTATTGGGAGTTCTGCTTGCTGGTTTAAATTTTGTCATCTGTTCTTTGTGACCTTTTTTTAAAGACTAAAACATATGTGATTGTCTCCTTGCTATGTTGTAAATGCAGCCAGAAGACAGTGAAACCATTGCTGCACCTTGCAGTAAAATTGTCAAAAATATTTTGAAAAAATTCTTTTTGAAAAGTTTCTTTTATTGGTGCCCAGCACTTCAGTCTAAATAGTGTGCACGGTTTGATTGAAAACCTGTATGTATCGTAGACCTATGTAAAAAAGCTACTTAATATTTTATGACTTCTGGTGTAGGTCATCCACAAATTGAAGTTTATAAGAATTCAGGTTTTATGGAATTAATACCTAATTATAACTGGTTATTTACACAAAGAGAAGTTTAGAGAGGTTACAACTGTACCCTGCGTTGTAGTGTATTAATGGCCTGGGTCGGCGAGGCCGGCTGAGATCTTAACTTTGTCTAAAGTAGCCTGAAAGTCCATGAATAATACATAGGAGGACTGATCCAAACAGAAGATCAAGGAGAAAGGTATCAGCCGAGTGACAATTTTTTTCCCCAGATCTTTACAAGGAAGAAAAAACAAACCTGTTTGAAGGCTGGGCGAGAGTGCCTTGGTCCTAGGAAGGTGCCATTTGTTCTGTAGATAAATAGTTGGTCAACATTCTTGCATTCTTGTTTGCTGTGCTGCTCTCTATTGGCATTTCCTCCTGACTTTGAAAAACAATAGTGAGATAAACTGAAATTATCTGCCTTTTACCTAGATTGAGAGTAGGAGTGGAGGCTGCTTTGTTCTACTCTGAAAGAAACAGAGCTTCTTTCAGGGATAATAATCCATAAAATTCTCCCCGCTGAAGTTTTAGTGTTAGAATGAGCATTTTTGTTAGAAGAAAACTGGCTTTAAAAAAGAGATTCCCCACCCTAGTCTCTCTTTACAACAGTTGTCTTCCTCAGTGATTAAGCTTTGTAATTTAAAAGGCTGCTGTGAGGGTGTTTATTTATAATGAGGCTCTACTTTTGATCCTGTGTTTTGCTGTACAGTGTGGGGGCTGTGAAATTTTACCATTGCTTTTTACTCTGTTCCACAACAACCTTAGTGCTTTATTAACTGAGTTTCCTCTGAGGTAATTCTGGCAATGGCACAGTTGTGCCTAACCCCTCTTGTTATTTGTGGAGAACGCGAGTTAAATGTTGCTGTACTTACTGTTGCACTGGCACAGCTACGTTTTACATTTTTTTCCTAGCAGAACTGAGGCCAGTGCGAGATGTTCCCTCAGCAGCGCTGGCCACGCAGCCTCGATGGGCTATGTACCTGCCAAGGGGCCGTGCCGAGCAGGTACCAGAGCGACTAGATGTTTGAGCAGTGGTCTGATCTATGCTGAACTGCACCGTTACAAACCCTTGCCTTTCCTCCCCTCTAACTTGAGGGCTGAGTCACTCATTTGGCAAACAGCTGCAGCACTTGAAGGGTTTATTGCCCTTCAGGCAAAAGGTACAATCAAGTCATGGGTGAGACCAGGAGCTCAGGGGCATCCTCAGTCATTCACTGAAGTCCAGTGGCAGACGAGCCAGCAGCTTGGGGCAGACACTGCTCAACTTCAAGCTGCAGAGGCTAAGGGTTACTCAAATTCTCTTCTCCCAGTTTGCTGGTAAGTCAGGGACCTCTGCACAGAGGGAAGGTGACAAACAAGTACGGAGAGTTAAAATGAGTCGGTAACAGCTGAAACTTGCTTGCCTCCTATCTACAACTTCTCTGCTAATTCATGTTACCTGTTGCCATGTCTGCTATATGTAAACTACTAATCGGTTGCTGAAACTGCTTTTGCTTTGAAGAAGATCTTGAAATACCACATGGAATGGTAGAAAAAGAGGGAAAAGATTAGGAATGTCCTGATTTGCTAAGAATGAAGGGCAGCTTATTATATTTTGCCTAGCCAGGACGGCTTTTGGTAGGACTTTTCAAAGCTGTAATGAAAATTGCAGGGGTTTAAGACTGGCGAAATTTACTGTGCAGGTGGCTGGAGCTTTGTACTTTGTGATAATGATGATAGAGTGGAGAACTCCTTAGGGTGTGAGGTATGATTGTGCAAAGCGTGCTGCTATGTGGCTTGAGCATTTGCAGCTGTTTATTTTATTTTCAGAATATGATGCATTTTTGATTAGTTAGCTTTTCTACTTCCACTGTTGCGTTGCCACCCGCTCCCCAAACTAATCACTCTTGGGGACTGAAAATCTAGTGAAAGGCAAGTTGGAAGAACGCTTTTCTGGAGGGTTAGGTGGGGACAACTCTTAGAGTTGCTAAACACTACACCCTAGGCATATGTGATCAAGATGGGTAACTTGCCAGTGGTTGTAAAAAGATGTAAGGAAAATCTGTTCTCTCTGCCTTCTGTGCTACCTCTTGGAGCTCCACAAACACTGGGAGGGAGGGAAAGGTGTGGCTCATCAGCGAGAGGAGCGATAGTGGATCGTTTTAACAGGCCCTTAGGCAGAAGCTTAGTTGTGCAGGATGCCTAGACTTATGAAGGAGACTCAAAATATTCCTTGTTCTTGTTTCATTGCAGTGGTATTTTCACACTTTAATGTATCTGCTTAGCTCATCTATGCTTGCTTTTGTTGTGGCTGATCAAATCAACTCTAAACCTGCATAGCAAGTAATGTGATATAAGCTCAAAATGTGCTAGACAGCTTTAGAGCCGTATTTTTTCTAGATATATCAAACTTGTAATTATAATTCAGTTACTAACATGGTGATTAAAATTCAGCAGTTGTTTTATGCATAATTTATATAAAAGAGGAAGTGTCTGTTACAAAGTGGGAAGAGGAGGTAGATGGACTAACAGAATTTTGCAATCAAAATTGCAATTTAAGATAGTCCATAATTAGTATGCTCTACAAATTGCTCGTGCACACGCTTCAGAAATCACAGTGAGGAGCAAGAAATGGAAGCTCTTTGGAAACTGCTGCCTTGAATTTACTTGTGAATGTGTGGAAATAATACTTTCAGGTAGTTAAATGTCTCGAGTTTCTGCTGCTCATTAGAAATCCTATAACGTTATTGTGTGGGTACATCTCATTAATCACTGTAGTCTTGGCAAGGAGTTTTACAGAGATGTGTGTTAGTACTTACTTTTTGATGGCAGTTCATTTAGAAATGTACCTCTTGGGATTTGTTGTTGCAATGCCCACAGTGATGTGTTTGTGAGGACGTGTGAATGGTAGGGGAGGTGCCATCGCTGGTGCATACTGTGCTCTCTTTTGGGATCTGCTCGGGTTCCCCAAATTAGTTTGGGGCAGTGTTCCCTCATGTATGTTCGCAATGTGGCTTGAGACTTACAGAACTGGGGAGTATTTAAGAAACCATCTCCACTCATGTACAGAATTGAAGGGCTTAATGCAGGTGTGGAATTCCCCCAGGTCCTTCCATAGGTTGTGGTAAGAAAAACAGAGAAGGCACAAGTGGAGCCTCCCAAAAAGCACACTTTTGTTTTTTGGTAGTTTTTGGTTTTTTTTGCACTGAACGTCTGGGTACCACATGCAGGTTATACCTGTTTGGTGTCTGAAGTAAGGTGGAAAAGATAGTGGCCATTGCAATTCTACAAAGGTGGAAGGACCTGACAGCAACTCAGCAGTGCCTGTGTCATTGCTAACGTCACTGCGAAGGATAAAGAACAATCTCCGTGCTTTGCAGGTGCAGAATATGATACCTAGTTTGCTCAGAGCTGTGCAGGAATCCTGGCATATCTAGTTGTATATCTAAGGAACTCATGTATCTGCGTCATGAAGTTAAACTGCAAAATTATCCTTTGGCCTGGTTATAAATGTGTAAGAAGGAACAAAAGAACAACATTATGAGAAAGTATCAGCATTTCATATCCTGGCTTTAACAGATGGAGAAAATAAAACATGGATTATTGGGCTGCATTTCCATGTTTTGCTGAATTGCTGCTGTTGAACTTGGAAAAATGTGACTATAAAATATTTGTCACTTTTGGAGATGGAGTGCTAGATCCTCTGCAAGTTAAATTCTAATAATTCAAGCAAAGATGGAAGCGGAGGCCTGCTTTAAAATAAACATTCAGTGGCATTCAGGGTCCTCTGGCTTTCCTGGGGCTTAGATTTCAGTTGATCTCTGCAAAGAAGTTGCAGAACTACAGTAATTAAATTAGCTGCACTCCTTCATGGTCTTTAATTTACATAATGCTTACACATAGGCTATATCTTTCCCCATTAAAATGAGAAGCTGCTTTTATTGACAGCTGAAATGATAAAATGCTATGATGTTGCAGAACAGAAAATAGAAAAACTACACAATTTAGTGGATTCCTTTTATTTTAAGTTAGTGTATAATGAATATTATATAGAAAGTCTAAAAATAAATGTTTTATATAAATCAAAATATAAGGCATTCAACTCAGCTAATGGAGTTTTTGTTGTTTTCTAATCACATAAATCACTGTACATATTACCCCAAAGGATAATGTCAGATTGTGTTAACCCTAACATTCATAGCAAAAATTGTCAGAATATTTAGCATTACACTAATTTCTTTGTGAAATTTACTTAACTCACTTAACTGTTGCAATCATACATTCCATTCCATGTCAGAGGTTGAAAACTCATTATCAAGTCTTGTCATATAGCGCTCATATTTTTATATATGTAACTTATTTGTCAGTTAATTAGAAGCATTTAAATTAATATAAATTAGCAAAACAATTTAGGCAAAAGCATCTGCTGTACGCATAGGGCTTAATTTGGCAATGTTCTAATTAAACAGCATCGACACATTGTACTTGCGTTGTATCAGTTTGTCTTTGAGCTGATGGGTATCGTACAGGTTTTTTCTCTCTCCCGAGATGGTGCTTTTAATTGTAATCCTCCTGTGTGTCTATCAGCAACTATGACTGCCATTTAAAGGAAGTATTAATTTATAGATTTAATGCATTTTCTATTGCAGTGGTTAATTCTGGTTGTCTAGGATAAATATCAAAAGCATTTTCAATACCTTGTAAAATTTGTGGCATTTCTTTGTGTTCAAAATATTTGCTGTCTCACGTTATGTATGTATATATCTATGGGTAGATTTTCTTTATTTTGCCTGTACTGGAGTGTAACACCAGCAGGCACCATTTACATTTTCTTTTGTCTAACTCTTCACTGTGTTGCTTTGGATTTTTGAAAAAATTTTCTGTCAATTACTTAAGTTTTAGATCTGTATTATGTAAGTGTGCTTTTAATAAATCATCGCCATTAAAAATGTAGGTGTTGAAATCAAGCAAGGGATATTCTAGGCACTGATGTTTTCCTAAGAATAGAAAGTCAGTACATTTTTGTGGTTGCCCCTGATCATTAAGGTTGGAGGAAGGTTCTTGGAGAGAATTTCTAGCCAAGCCATGTACAGGTAATCGGACACTATGCCTTTCCTTGCCACTGGGAGGCTCCTGTTTAGACAGAGAGAAAAAAATAATATTATGAAGACAGGGCTATCCCTGGTAACATGCATCTCACTGAATAGTAAGTAGAAAACATCGACTGTTCATATATAACTGTGAATGTTCATAATTAGACTACATGATGGTTTTAATCTTGTAAAGGTATTATTAGGCCTTAATTTTGCAAACTGTTGCTCACCTGGCTAGTGCCCTAAGTGTGGCTAGCTGTACTGGACAGGGACTGCTGGTGGTTGTAACCTTAAATTGGTGAAGCAGCATTTTTGGGGCCATAAAATCCCAAGACATAATACGGTTTTCAGAAGGCATAAAAAATACAGTACATGCACAATTTTGCAGTCTGTCAGCTTATTTTTCTGATCTGTAATTAAGGAGATGGGATTTTTAAAGTAGAGGTCAGTTTATGGTAAATATTAGGTGATCACCTTGGTTTTGGAGACTGACTGAATAAAGCTAAAGAGATTTATCTGTGCATCACAAATACTATTTAATTTATTGAAGCTGTGTATGAAAAAGAATTAACTAAAAATGGATTCTGAAAACGGATGCTTTTTTTTCCTAGCTACTAGGGAAGATTCATATTCCGTTTAGTCCCAGAGAACCATCAGTCCAGATGCAAGTCCTTCAAAAGGTACTTAAAAGATTATTTTTTCCCTCAATGAATTAACACAAGTATTTCTGTTGCTCTTGTCCATAATCCCTTTACGCATTAGATTATTCTCTACGATAGAACCAAAATCTTGCAACTCACAGGACAATGAGGTTAGCTGCCCTTGAATGCTCTTGCAAGAGTTCATTCAGACGGACTTGGCGGTAGCTCTGATGAAAACAAAACAGAGGGAAAAGAAAAAAATCAGTTAGGTCAGTTCTGGTGCTTTATGGACTTCTATTGCCCACAAGATTTTCTGCTGTTGCTTTGGCAGCGTTGAAAGCCAGGTCTGCTCTGTGGTTCAGAGTGATAGAGATGGCAAAATAGGAGGCTAAGCTGTGCTTTGTGATTAGTATAGCTACGTGGGGGACACTGCTGTGTAAGATTTCCTGGGGATGGGATTATTTTTGTACTAACACAGTACCAGAGCTGGCTCAGACATAGGTTTTAAGTATTCCTTTGGCTATAGAGTATAGGAACTGTATAGAGCCTCCTTTGTGCTATTGTTTGATGGCATTTAATATATTAATTCATCTATTTTTTAAGTATCCAGCTGCCATACCGCTGGTAGGGCTGAATGTCAGTATATAAATGAGCACTTTGCCAGAAATTCACCTCTTAAACAAAAGACCAGGAGGCTGGTGTAAGACTTAGATGCTTTATGTATTGTGTGTTTCTGTGGACTTCTACAAATTACATAAATGGCTGTTGCTTTGAGATTCAGTCAAGATTACTTTGTGATTGGGCTCAGGCCCTCAAGGTTTTTATAACTTGACACAAGTTGTAGAGAAAAGAGACCAGTGCAGGTTTGTGTACGGGGAGACTGCAGCATGGGGGATAGATGTATCTTAGCTGGTCTTATAAATTATTCTCTTTTTCCTGGAGAAGGTAAAAAAACTGTGGAATTTCTTTCTTCATTCAGACCATAAATTTTCCCTCTCTACAGAAATTTTGCTGGTTTTATGCATGTTATGTAGGTAAGAATCCTAATAATTTAGGCAGTTGTTATCTCATGAGAGTCATCCTATAACATCACCCTTTATCTGTGCTGCCAGGTTTTTCTCTCTTGAATTTTAAATGTGTTCTAATGTCCTCTGTAAAATTTCCAGAACTGCCTTACTTCTGAAGATAAGGAGCATGTCTTTCCAGGTGTGTAAGCTAAACATTTTGTTGCTGCTCTTATTTTATAGAGAGATTTGGTGTTTTCGTATTGCTGACTGCTGTCAACTTGTGAGGTTTTTTTCCTGGTTCCTTAGTTAGTGACCTAGACAAGACCAAGCTCAATCATGTATTTTTTTTTTCTATTGGATCCTCACTGTTTTTGTGCACAAGTGTGCATATCTGGGATTATATTGCTGTTGTTTTTTATACTGAGATGTTCTAAGTGCTCTGACTCCCAAAGTTTGATGATTTGTGCCGAGAGTACTTCAAAAGTTTTCTACCAACAGCTGACTATAACTTTATGCTGGCTATCAAATGTATGGGAAGGCTAATACAGTGAGCAGTCTGCTCCCGAGGAGCTGCAGTCAGTAGTATAGTGTGTTATCTGAAATCACCATTGATTTCAGCTTATGTTAATGTGTCAGGCTGTGACCTTTAGCGGCTCTGAGCTCAGCCTCACAATCCTTGCTCTGCTGAGGAAGTTAGCAGCACATAAAGTGGAAATAACTAAACTCTCAGTGCACTCAGGTTAATCCAAAAGGAACCGTAAATAAAACTGCTAGATTAATTCTCTATGAGTTCAGGACAGCTTGTCTTTTAAGGGTGGAAGAATTCGCAGTGTCCTTTCAGCAGTGGCTTGATGAAGCCTGGCAGTTCACTGCTGACAAGGTCTGTTCCAACAAAATTAAAGAGGAGCGTAAGCTCTAATTCACCCGGTGGCTCAGCCAGCATCAGCCTCTAAACTGCCTGAAAGCTCCTGCGTTGTAGGCACGTTTGGTCTTCACTCTGCCATTGAGGTAAGAATCCGTGTTAAATCTTGGTTTTGGAAAAATTCCTAGAGCCAGTGATAAGGTCTGGATTCAGTTCTAAGTTTCCCAAAGTGGTGAATGTTTGGAACTGCATGCTTTAAAAGATTCAAATTCTGAAACAGTGGAGCCATTTAATAAAGCGCTCAGCAGATCTCTTTAGCTCAGGCTCAGCACAGTACTGAGCAGCTTCTGGTTCAGAGGTGGTTTTCATCTGGCTGGCTCTGTGGGCAGAGCTTCTTTCTCATCAGCCTGGCAAATACTGTGTAAACATGCCAAGGTCTTACGGAGTGTTGAATAATGCAATCATAAAACACCTCTGCAGTGTTTACAATGGAAATCAAATTTGTAAATATCAAACACAGGTTTGTACATGTCATGTTTCTAATTCCATATCTGGTATTTCACATTTTCTTCCTAATCGCTTCAAACATCTGGAGTGTGAGAAAAGGTACCCATGTGAAAATGGTAGGCAGGGCTTTACCTTCTCCTTGAATGCTTCCAGCTCTGCATCTGTAATTTTCCATGGAGTCTCTCGCTTTAATTTCTCTGCAGTTGTTATATCTTTGCAGCTTTCATGGAGGCGATATGGTTCAATCATCTCTTCAAAGAACTTCCAGCTGAAAAAGGAATTACAAAGGAGGCCTTGCTGCAGGGTATGAACTCCCTAACTTATTTCACAAACACTATATAGCAGGCCCCACTGTCTATAATTGTAGCTGAAAAACATGCAAAATTCTTAGCTATTCTTTGCTACATTGTGCCTGAAGTTGTATCTGTGCCACTTCAATATGTTTGGGTTATTTGAGAATAGTTAAAAGGTTATTTGAGGGTAATTAAACACTGCATTTGGCCTATTACAGTTGCAGAGAATCTTCTCTAGTTTCTTGGTTGTAGCAAAAATAGTGAAATGAGTTCTACAGTAACATCACACTGCAGTATTTTGGTTACTGATTTTAACAATGAATAGGGGTTTCCTCATAAATACTGAGGCTTTTACTGTTGTTTTAGCGTTAGGTGGAACAATCATCTCACTGATACCAGTTTTACTGTTACGGTTGTTTGAAATAGAGGAACAGGTGATATAAATTTCCTGTGGCAAGGGACTGAAGGGTGTATTTTTAATATGGGGGCTCAGATTTGTGTTCATTTCCCAACTTCGCCACAAATTTTCTCTCTAAATTTCTATTTGTTCCTTGAAGCTTTTGACTGTCATCATCTGGAGAAGCTTATCATCCCTCTGTATTTTCCTGCTTGCCTCTTTATTGAAAGAAGTTTCTATCATCCCACAGAGATCCCAGGGAGTTTCTCTAATATAAATGTGACTATTTCTAGGAATACTTTATGCTGACAGGCCTCACTGTGAAGTGAAACAGGAGGCTGAGCACGGGTTGGAATTTCTTATATGGCCAGGAAATCAAGAGATAGGTTAAAGGCTGCGACATGTAGCACTTCATGTTGCTAGAGTGTGTGTCAGTGGCCTTACTGTCTGTTTCAGTATGTAAAATAGTAATAGTTCTCTTTATTATTGCTGAAATAAATGGGATCCCAGCTGGGAAAGAGATGGAGTGGTCTAGCAAGTGTCTGGCATAATATTCACTTGTTCTGTTCAGATAGAGCTGATGCAGTGAATGTGTTTGGTTTCTATGCTAATGCCAGATAGAAATTCTTTTTGGTAGTTTTTTTTATGTAAAATCACTGCATAGTACTAGAAAATAAAGAGAATTAAATTATATAATTAAAAATACTGAGAGATCAAGAAGGCACAATAAGTGACTTTAGATATCTAGTAATAAAATTTTTATATTCTTTGATGCATAGAATCATAGAATGCCAGGGTGGAAGGGCCCTCAAGGATCATCTGTTCCAATCTTTTAAGTAAAGAGAAAAAAAAAATTGGCTTAAGTGAGATGGCTGAGTACCCTGTCAAGTTGAGTCTTAAAACTGTCCAATGTAGGGGAGTCCACCACTTCCCTTGGGAGACTATTCCAGTGTTCTAATTGTAAGGGATTTAATTGTTCTCAATGTAAATAATTTAATTTCCTAAGCCCGAATCTCCAATGCACTGTAGAAATACCTGTGAATCTAATATTGGTTTTGCAAAGTTATGTATGTGTGTGGAAGTGGGACACAGAAGAATTACGAGACTAACCCCTGAGATTGCGCTTAACTCAGAGAAAAGCTTTTGGGTGGAAAAGAGGAGCCATCTGAGTATGAAATACCTATGGACCTAGCAAGAGGGGAGTAAAGGGTGGGATGGAAGAGAGCATAGGAAGGTAGAAAAATTTTCAGAGGGTCTTTAAGACCAAGAGTAATATTGTGAATTGAGTTAGGATTCAGTTGCTCCCAGGGTGACCTGCTATATACTTTTGTTTACATAAAGCAGAAGAAATAGGTGATTTCTGTAGAGATACATTTTAGAAAGCAAGAACTTGATTTAGTATTTTTTTCAGCTAATAGAGTTGGAGGTGGAGATTCCTGAGCACTGCTTTCCCAACTTCGTAACCTCTGCCTCAGGGCATGAATTCTGTAGATAACTTAATTTTTAACATTGAACTTTCATTATATTTGAGTGATAGGGGAGTATTATAATATTGTCCTCATGGGAAAGGAGAAATATGCTTATGTTTGGCCAGAAGAGTGTTAAGTTTATGATTTCATGGTAAAACTGAGTTGGCAGAGATGGTGAGTTTACAAGAGAACAGTGACTGACTGATTGGTACCATGAAAGGAAGTCTACTGCAACCTAAATAGTTATGAAAAGCCATCATAAAATGGCTGTTAAATTTAGTGGCTCATAAGTATGGTGCTAATTAGTCTTTATTAAAATTAAGTCTTATCAATACAACATAAAGAAAAAGGCTGCCTTGGAGTTGTGATTGTTAAAATGTTCTTTCTTTTTCCTGTACTAAGTACTTAGGAAATGATTGCAATAAAGTGACAGTGTTACTCTTTGTGGTGTGGCGTGTTTTGGTTTCTTTAATGCTCAACATAAAAGAAACAAGCTCCTGATGAGGGCTGGCTGCTAAATAATGGATTTTAGTAATGTTTCTTACCTCTCTTTGTTGGGCTTTATATTGATATCACAAATGATATTAATATCAGCAAATTTTATTCTGAATTTGCTTAGAAGTGAAGCCATCCTGAAAACAAAAGAGAGAACATTTTATCATTATATTTCCGAGTGTCTTGCATCAAAGAGCACTCATAAATGAGTTAAGATATCAAATGCAGTTGTCTCATTATCTTTAACTATATGACAAATTGCGTTAAATGCTTTAGTGTTTCAGTTTCCAATTACAGAACTGGATTGATGTGATTGCTGTAGTATAATTCATTTAACTGATGATCGATGAAAATCACAAAAATGAAAATGAATAGCAGAGGGAAGAATGTTTACATTTTGGGAAAAAATGGTACTTTAAGTATTTGCGAAGGCTTAAATTATAAAGAAAAAATATTCAAAATACAGTAGGACAGAATTATTCTATACTTAGAGAAGGATTCTGTTATTCTATAATTATCAGAATTCTATGCATGAAGCACGTACAACACTGATAGTGAGTGTGTGTGTTGGTGAAAATACAGTCCAGAAGGTTGATGTGCCATACTTACAGAATCCTTTTCATTTTTTGAATTTATATTGGTCTACTCACATGCGGTCATTACATATTTTCGTAAAAGAAAATACTTTGCTTTTCTGCCCCAATTGTCAGGGGGAACAGTTTATAGCTTTGTGTGTGCTTGTGCTGAGGTTAGAGAGATTTAGTTAGGTTAGTTTGCCTTTGAAGCATGGCTGGGAAATGTATTCCCCCCCTACCCTCACTTCTTTCTCCATTTTTAAAATTTTTTTTTAAATTTTTTTTTCCTGTCTTTTGTATGTAAACTTTGGAATTTGAAAAGGTCAGAAAGTCCCTAGGAGCAAACTATGATAGAAATACATACTTGCTTATGACCTGAGAATTTACTTGTTCTTTTTTTTTTATTTATTTAAGAACAACATACAGCTTATATAACTCTTGATGTCCCTTGGAGCAATCCTTGTTTTGAACATCAAAAAGAGCAAAGTTTCAGCTTCTGTAGAAAGGTTTTAATACTTGGGGAATTACATGTTAGCAAAAGTCCAGCTGAATTCAATTTCTGAATTGGAAATACAATAGATGAAAGTGTACTTGTGTGGTAGTGTATTAGATCTACCTAGGGAATGGAATAGTCACCTGGCCTCTGGATTTGTCCCTTTGAAGGCTTTTGTGTGTGGTGGGTAGAATAAGCTGTTGAGGAAAGCTAGTGTTTAGGTAGAAATGCATGCATATTGTTTTCTTGGAAACAAACTCGGTCATTCTCAACTGTACTGACTATACTGTTCACTCTGGCTTTTGTAGGACAAGCTGTATATAGAGGTGTCAGAACTGCTTTTGTGAAGATCTATCATTTTTTGACAAATTGAATTTGATATCAAAGCCACCTACTTCCTCCCAACAAAATTTGGTGACTTGGGTGTCTGGATCCGGGAACTGGTTGTGGTCCTGAGCAGCCAAACTTGGGCAGACTCTGTACAGGGAGCAGAGAAAACTTCCTGACAGGTCCTTGAGCAGCTGTAAGACTTTTTCTACTCATTGATAAGAATACTTTGTACAAATACTTGTGAATCTCTTCTACAGAAGTATGGTAACTTCGGGGTAGTCCTTACAACTGACAGAACCACAATAGTGTAAAGTTTCATTTATGTGAAACCAAAGGCTTAAAGGAGCATCCCTGTGGCAACTGTCTTTCTGAGGCACTGTGTTGTAATTCTAGTGATGCTGCCTAAATTCTCTTGTCCTTGCATCCATCTCACTTGTTTTCCACTGGAGCTTTGGTTGGATATGTTGTTTCTAACTTGTGACATGGTGCTGCTGCTCTTTGTTAAGCAGTTACTGACTTCCATCCCAAACTGGCCTGCTTCCACCAGTGCTGAAATGGCTGCGCCTCTGCTCTGTAAAGCGATTTGGAAGGGAAGGTCCTATATATAGTGATGATGAAAGTAAGTTTATATTAGTACCTTTCATTTGCTTGAAGGCAAATGATAATTATGAAATCTCTTTAAAAAGCTAAGTCAAATCAACTTGGTCCTAAAGTTCATTAGCTTGCTCTTTAACTACATTTTGCCATGGTCAATCACATTTATGTGAGCTGTCTACCTATGGTATTTGCATATGAGAAGCTTTATGTGCAATTTCCCTTACTGTTAACTGGACAATCTCATGTAAATCCCATAAAACTAATTATATTCTCATTACAGAGTGGAGACCACTCTTTTTAGAGAAGGAAATATGAGTTATTCATAGGAAAAATTGCTGGATGTGAATTTCCTTTGGTAATCACCATTTACACTGAGCCTTGAGGGCAATAGCATAAGTTCTACACCTTTCTATCAAGTACATCATCTTCTTTCATGCTGCCCACACTACAGCAAACCAGTTGTGCTGAGAAATTCCCAGCTTCCTGCTGTATATGCATTATATTCGGCATCAATTCAAACACTGAGACAAATATAGTTATATTTACACTAGTTTTTCTTCTTCAATCCTATTGACTTTTCCTCCAGTGAAGATCCTTAATTTGCAGTTTTTCCACTTCTTCCTGATAGTTAGAATGTAAGGAATTAGGATTGTTAGACCTGGAAGAACATACAAAATTGCAGGAAGATCAAATTAGTGCATTGTGTGGTAAGAAGTCCATCTTAAAACATTTAAGCCAGACAGAAAGTTGACTATGTCACCTTAAAAGAAGACAGTTTTGTACAAGTTCCCAAGCTTGTTTTTATATTTGGTAACACAGAAATCTCTTTCCCTGTGGTTCTTACTCAGATGCCTTACCTCCATCGTCAAACAGCCACCAAATGTCGATTGTACCTTTTCCTTGCTTCTTTTTAAATTGAGTGCTAGCTTCTAGCAGCTTCTGATTGAATTCACCCACGTGCATTGACTGCATTGTGTTAATGGTGCTCTCTGTAATGACAAAGAAAAAACATGGAAGGATTTCGGACAAGTAGCTTTAGGGAGCCAAATGGAGAGAAAGCTTCAGGAAAAAGAACTTTCTGACATAATTCCTATACTTTAAATCTAAAAAAAAATACAGTGCTGATGCTATGGACTTTTAATACACCAATATGCATGGAAACCAAAGCCTAAGACTTTATCACTAGATTGTAACATCTTGAAAAGGGTTATCTGATTATTTGTTCTATGGATCTTTTTATTTAAACTAAAACTCACCGGGGCCTTAAAAAGCAATTGGGAAATATCTGGTAGATTTTTAGAAGTAAACGGCATCATTTTGTATCCCTTACAAGCTCAGCTGTGGGTTGTAAAATGCAGAGCTTTCTGAAATGCATAGTAATGGTGGGCAAAGAGAGCAACTGGGCTACAGTGAGAGCACAGGTGAGGCGAAGACTGGAAGGCAGAAAACATAAGCATATATGACAGCCTCCTGGTGCTTGAGAGGGTCACTGTTAATTGAAAATAAACTTTGATTCTTGCTGTTTGCTTGGCTGGCTTTAAAAGGTACAGTCTTGCCTGTGTACTAACAGGATCTTCTCTTGTTCCATCTTTTGAAGCCTGTGGCTTTATTACTGCTTCTCTTTCAATGATTTCAAAGAGACGGTGTCAGAGAAATATTTTAAATGGAGCAAACCAGCTTCTTCAGAGGTTTTACTCTAGTCTGCTAGGTTCTGAAAATGCCTTGTTTGGTTTTCCTGTATTTCTAGAGTGTGGACGCGATAGTTCTGAAGCGGTTATTGGCTTTCCTCTACAGACATAGCATCTGCTGGAAGATGCAATGACTCTGGGGACGATGAATGTATAAGCAAAACGGAGAGTCAGGGATATTTATTAACATCATCTATCTCATCTATAGAGCCAAAGTATGTAATACGTATTTTCTTTATGCCATTGAGCTAAATCGAAAAGGAGAGCTGAAACAGGGGTGCACATTCTTGTGGTATTTATTACACGAATATATTCTACTGAAGCCTGCAAAATGAACTGAAGTCTGCCAAGTAAAGAATAATGACATTTTATGTTTTCAGTCTGTAGATCTTCTTGATACCTGTGGGAGTTCCATGCACCGCTAGATGTAATCGTCTCTGCAGGTGAAAATTCTGAAAATACTTGTCTGCCTACAAGCATGGCTTCAAGTGGGTCATTATCATTACAGCCTAGCAATTGCAAAATGAGGCCTTTAATTCACTGTGTATTTCTGTATCATTTTACTATATCTGAAAAGTAATTTTGATTTCGTCACCTATACTTTTGTGCTAATTATTTGACAGTATGCTGTATATGTTCTTTCAGCACTTTTGCCACCTTCGTTTGTATTTTTCATGATATTATGCTTAGAATATAGAGCAGTAGTGCTATTTTTACCTGTTTTTCAGCTGCATACTGGGTTTGTGTGTGCGCGCGTATGTTGAGTAAAGTGAGATTGCTTGTTCCCTGAATATTGTGCATATGTTCCTGTTTTCTTTAAAGTGGAGAAAAAAAGACCTCTGTTTAAAAATGGAAAACACCCTATTAAAAAAAACCACAACAGAACAAACTCCAGTTTGTTCTATATTCCTCAAACTTTAATAACCATGTGCTGTTTTTGAGGAATATATAAGCTCATCTAGTGAATGAGGAGAAGCAGGGAGCTGTGTTGTGCGAGGTAGCGCGTCCTACCAGCAGAGGACTCCCGCTCTATTCCGCATGACCTGCTTGTGGCCACCAAGACAGGTTTGCACAGGGTAGGTCCTGTTCCAGGACCCTCTGTGTGGCTCAGGAGTGGCCTTAGAGTCAAAGTCCAGTTTGCATAATGGTGCAAATGCGATGCAGTGAAGGGTCAGGGAGAAGCTGTCATTTTGAAACTTACCCTTTTTTGTTTCATGCTTTGAGATATTGAGTGTGCTGGCTTTTTTGAAGAATCTACAGATGCCACTTTTTCCTTCTTCAAAATCATTTTCTTTAATGGTAGCTTCCAGTGCCAACCTCTCCTGCTCCAGCTTCTCTAATTCCTCTGTATATGGGGAAAAGTAAGGGAACTGGTAATGCATCACTTTCTATTTTAAATTAAATCACTTACTGAAATAACGGCGGTGATGTAACTGTTGTTGTGGTACTTTCTAAACAATGTAAAGCTGCTGGGAGGAAGAACTCCGTTAAAATTATTTTTCCTTGCAGACCAATGGGGTGGAGGAAGTTGAATTCATCTCTGGAAGCCCTAACTTAGGGTGCCCACACTTACAGTGGTGGTGTGTGCAGCTGCTCTCAGATTTCCTCTTCCAGATCAAGTTCAGTATTACTGTATTTTATAGTTACATGAAATAGTATTTATTGAATTATGTTTGTGGATTTGTTTGGTTGGTTTCTTTCCCTGAGAATTTGAAAGCACATTAGGAAAGCTGTTTTCCCAAAGTAAGAAAGCTGAGGTATTGAGTTATAGCCCTTGAGTCTCTATTCTAAGAACAAGATCACATGACTTTGGACTTTAAGATTCTTTGAAACATGTAAGGATTCTGAATACGTGAGCAGTTTCTATGCTGAAATACTTCTAATGTTTTAATTTTATCAGCGTTTGCTGAAAAGATGTAAGAGTTAGCTAAGCAGTTCTGTAAATTCAGTAATATCAAAGAACAATATTAGACTTTTGATGCGAAAAAGGTACCATGTGTTATTGTGGAATATAGTGCATCACCGTAATAATTAATGTGATCCAGGCATTTGCCTGCAGAGAGCTTTTTTCATAAGGAAAACTTCTATTTGAGTAATACATGAACTAAGAGTGAGGTAAATTCATTTAAGAATTGTGTTTAAAAAAACCACCAAAACCAAAAAAAAACAATAAAACAAACCACAATAACAACAAAACAACAAAAAACCCCACAACCAACAAAACACCTTGACTAGCTAGGCATTGTTAGCTCTGTTGGCATGCTCAATTGCCAACAGAAAGGAATAGAATTTCTTTTACTTTAGAATCCATGACAGCTATGTGCTTCTGATTATTAGACATGATGATAGTCTCTAACTTAATGGTTGTTCAAAACTAAAATTTCAGTTCCTCTATTAAAAAGAATGCTATAGCAGATATAATAGAATACAACTATTTTTTTTCCATTGCAAAGACTTTGTATCTGCTTCAAAACAAACAAACAAAGGTATTTGCTGTAATTTCACTGGTGTTCTAATGACTCTGTCTTCTGAGCAGTCAGTTTCTGACTTACCTGAAAGAGATCTGCCTGTCTCTCTTTGTTCAATATCTCAACAGAAGGGAGGAAGAAAGGGTGAATAGTTAGGAATGTTTTAGTAAGTTCCTATAGTTTTGCCCTGTAGTTCTCCATGCACATCAAGCTGCCGGTCTGCTGGGTGAATATTCATCTACCTTTGTTTGTTAAAGGAGTCTCTGGTGCCTTTTAATTCTGAGATTATTTGCTTTTGAGAGTTGCCTCATCCTAGAATTCGTCCTCTTTTAATAGGGAGTTAATTTTGGTTTTAATTAGCTATGGTACTTATGTCCTTTCTGGGTGTTCACGATTTCTGAGTGTTGTCTGTGCATCTCTGGGAAAACTGGGGAGAAGCTGGAGGCAGTTCTACAGCAGGCGGCAGCAAAGAGTCGCTATTCTTTTTATGCCTGCCTATGTTCTTTTATAGATTTTTATCTGAGTCACCTATAACACAAAGCATCTGTCTGGTGGGGAGAACGAGGGGCACTAGCGTAATGTCCAGGTTTAGGCTGCGTCTGTCTGCTCAAATAGACAAACGAGAAGCGGGAAAGTTATCGTACTGAAAACTTACTGTTCTGATTGGACTTTTATATGGAATCATTCTTTACCCAGAGGTACCTGAGGAACCAGTAAGACCTCTGTCTCCTAAAAAGGGAAAAGGAGAACAAAGGCCACTATTGTATATGGGTCTTGGAAACCCTTTCTTTAGGTCCTGCTGCCTGCATGCTCTGTCTCTCTCTACCTTTTCCACCCCGATGGCAAGTCTCCTTGAACAGTTGTGGTATCGTGGAAGGTTTTCCTTTTCCCTTTGATACACACACTGCTAACCTAAAGAAGAATGGACAAAAACATGAGAAAGAACCGATGCTTCCTATGGGTTACAGATTTTTGCATGGGTAGGAATTTTCTGAGCCCCAGCTTTCCCCCAAGGTAGTATTAGAAGTGAAGCTTTCTGATTCCTGCCAGTCCCAGAGACCTCAGATAGGCAGAGGGAGGAAGATATGCTAAGAGCAGGAAGGAAAAATGCCACAGAGTGGCTGGTTGCTGTGGCACAGCATGATTTTACTGCTTTGGTCTGTGCTTGTGCTGGGAATGCTTGACTTGAGTTTTCTGGTGTGCAGAGACCCTTAATGTGTGAGGCTTGGCTTCCTTCTGTCACTGCTTCAGCAAGGATTTCAGGCAGGATTGAAACTGCAGAAGCAATGAGGAACTGTAGAAATTACGGGTGTAGGAACTAGTCTAGAAACTAGATGGTGATTCTAAGATTCCTTCTTGTGCTGAGCAAGTAATCAGCATAGAAGTTCAGCTGTCAAATCACCACATACCTTGAACCTGGAGAACGTGAGATATATCAAATCCTTGACTAATTCTGACGATGATCATGCCGAGCTCAAAATCAAAGGCGTCGCTGAAGAGAAAGAAAAAGAATAAATATCCTTTTGCATCATGCGTGACAATGAGGAAGGGTAGTTTGGGCAGATCAGTGGAAGTGTTAGTGCTCACAGGGAGGTGTTACTGCCATGTACTAAGCTGGTCTAGGTAAGACTGCAGAAGGAATTGCCCAAGTGAAGCACTATAAGCTTTCTTCCCTCATTTAAAAAAAAAAGAAATATCACTGGGCATGGGAATGGATAGACTGTGGCTGAAATGGGTCTTTCTGACAACTCTTTTTAGGAACTAGGTTGCCATTGGATAGTGTTGGGTTTTTTTTATTTTCTCTGAGGAAATGAAAAGCTAGGGTGGGTTATGTTGTTCTTTAACTGGCTTCAGCTTTACAGGTGAATTTTGAGCCAGAATCTATGAGAAGCCTGTTTCTAAATGACTGTTTCGTAGCTAAATCTCAACCCATAGAGCTGCTGAGCTTTAGGCACACATGAGATTTGAAGCAAGGCTCTTCCCCTGTCTCCTAGGCTTAAAAGAAGAATTCCATGGTGTTCTCTTATTCCCTAAGTATATACATTAGAGTTGTTTTTCTGTGAGCCTCCTGCCTGCTAAAAATGGGAAAATACAGTTCTGCAAAAGCACTGCTGAGAGCAGTGCAGCTTCTTCGTGTAGCATTGTCAAGCCACATCGGCTCTGACAGCACCAGATGTTTGCTAAGCAGATCTTGCTAGGTGTGTGAAGCCAAGGAGCTGTTTTAATGGGCAAGAACTTCTGTTACAGATCTAGCATGTGTGAACCTAAATTCGAAAGTATTTTTATACATTGTTTCTACACGTCAAATTCTGTATGGAAATGCCATATTAATCTAGTCTAAGAAAAGTAAAAGAGGAGATGCTGAACTGTGACTTACTGTATAATGCCCACATAATTTTCAACTTGCGTGGCAGTGGCATTTCTCCAGTCCTTCTTAAATCCGATCACCAAGGTATTTGGTTTCATTCTACCCAAGCCTGAGGCCTGACAATATTAAAACACTGCTTGAGAAGGTACACACACATGCTTTTACTGTAAATGAAAAGTAATGGCAAAGATAACTGAAGTAATGTTCTGGAGACACTTACAACTAGATTGCATTTCATGAATGTCCTTCATGCTCATACCCATGCAGAAAGCGGAAAGATTAGCTCTAAATCATTCCAACTATAAATGATTTTAGATGACAGAAATGTAGTTTTCCTAAATTAGCATTCATTTGCATTTATTCTGACATGCTCTCATTAAAATGGTTCAGTAACTTGGAATCAAGAGAGAGTTCAAGCACTGTTTGTACGCTCATTCTAACATAATAGCATAAAGCTTTTATCGGATTTGGAATACGCAATAGATGAGCTGGGTCTGCAGTCTCTTAAAACACCTCAGATATGCAGAGAAGGTGTATCTTCTTAAGATTTTTCTTTTTTTCCCCCTTGAACTTAAACTGTTGCTGTTCTCTTTGCCATATTCTTTTCACAAGATTATCCAAAATTATCTGAGCATGTTTTATAGATAAAATTATAGTTTTTAAACAACAGGAAGAACAAATGGTTTGTCAAGATATTAGGTGGCATCCGGGCCCAGTTTTGAATGCTAAAACCTGAACAAGTGAGGGTTGTCACATCTAGATTCAGCTAACCTAGTTTTTATAGAAATCCAAATACTTAATGTTCAGGAGGAGACCCACAAATACACCAGCTTGTCAGATTGTTACATTTGCCAGTTTTTACTACACGTAAAATGAAAATAGGTAAAAACTGTTGGAACCTCGGTGGGTTTTTTTTGAGTAGCACCAGGACAATCTACGTTGAAATGAATAGTTGGTTGGCAAAGCAATGTAAATGTCCTTAGGTTACAATACTGATGATACGGTTATCCTTCTGTTTACTGGAAGGGAATTATTTGTGGTCCAGTAGTTGACTTTGGCAGTAGTGCTTCAGTAGTAATGGAGAGGAAGAGATGATCGGACTGTAACGGTTCTCAAACATATTAGAAGGATCTCCTACTGAGACAATGTATAAACCCAAGATGAAGTGTCCTTGTGAGGCTTTGATAGAACAAAGGGATCTTTTATTAATAATATTTCATCTTGCTCCACTCAGCAAGTGTACAAAGAGCCCTGGTAGGCTACCAGTGGGTGACTGTTACCCAGGGTATTTTAGTCAATTCCCTACTGTCTCAGTTTGCATTGATGTCTTTCAGCAGTGTATTCTGTGCAAAGGATGGGAACTTTCTTTACATTTTGCCTCAGTACCTGCATCTTTAAATATTCATATATGAGAGAGAGAGAGATGGGGGAAAATGGAAACTGCCTCTCTGCCTTCATTAGGGCCTTTTAAAATGGACTGTTGGAAATGATCTCCTGTATTCTCAGAGTAATAGAAAAATATTGCAGGCTCTCTTATTTAGATAGCCTTCTCTGATTCCAGAAAATGCATATTACACATTTTCAGTTTTCAATTAATGCAAAAATATTCTCAGATATTTACTATGCTTCACAAAACCAAACAATAGAATCGAAGCGTATCAAGTGTTGGCTGTGCAGACATTCATATGTTGTCCTGTAGATGCCTCTCTTTTTACTTTTTTTTTATAATAGTGTCTTGTTCATTTAAGAAAGAAACAGTTTGCCTTGTCTCATAATTCCATAGCCCAGAACTAGATTTCTTTATGAAAAAAACTGTAATATCATATACATGTACCCCCACAGTGTCCTTTCCCTTTTAACATTATCCATATATACGCAGGACTTCTTAGCAAGAAAACAGTAATGCTTAACATAAAAGGATGCTTTGATGTAACACTCTTCTAGGCATTCTGTAAACAAAAAGCTTACTTGAAGTAGACTTTTGACTCCATCTCTGAAGCTGTCAGCTGCCACTGCTGCATAAAAGGCTTTTCTTTTGTTCTTTGTTAGCCAGTCCTGCTTTCTTGCCATGCCGCTGTTCATCTCCTTAACACACAGCTTGCGTGGTCCCTGCATGATACAATAAAATATTATTAAGGCGGCTTTGTATTATACATTACACAGTGATTTTGAAGGAGTTACCTAGTCTGCTGGGGTGGGCAAATGGAGAAAGAAAAATACATTTCCAAAAAGGATCCACAGAGATTCAGCCCTTTGGAAAGAACTGCACTGCTAACATAATTCACATTCCGTTCAAGAGGGCTGAGACTGGTAAAGCTCCTTATATATAGTGAGTCTGACAGACAGAAGGACTCCTATGGATTTTAACATCTTAGAAAAATATCTTAGGTGTGATGAAGCATCTCAGAGTGAAGAAAGTCCCTCCCTGACTTGACTATGTAAACAAGTCTCAGCAGATCTAAATATACATAGTTAAGCTTTTTACTAATGGTAAGAGGAGAATGTTATTGCCATACAATTAAAGATGCAAATGCCTTTGTCACTAGGTTATTCCAGTGGCTGTCTGCTAATTTATTGAGACAAAAATCCATATGCATATCCAAGTCACAAGACATGATTCACTGACTTGACAGCAGAGAATGGGCTGGCAGTGGGTCCTGAAGAGATTAGGCCCAGGGAAGACATCGAGTCAACAAGCATGGCCTTTAGAAAGATTGAGATAAGTTTGGGAAGCATGTATCTGGAATTTAAAAGTCCTGTGCTCTTGAGTTTAAGATTTGCTAGGCTTTGTGTATTCTCTTTCATGTTGTCTTTAGGAAGTTGGATCAGTAGTCTAGATCTTCTGCAGTGAAGATGAAATTCTGAGAGGGACACTCAAGTCTCAAATACTGGTTTAAGCGTTACCAGGCTGTACAGGCAGGTAGTCTTCAGTTTCTGAGACAGAATAGAAAAGCAGAATTTTTAGACTGTGGGAGCATGTCCAGCAACATCAGAGACAGAAGCAGTCATTAGAAATTCCAGAAGGATAGAGCTGGCTTGAAAGCGCTTGGAATCCAGTATTTCTGTGTGTCTAACTTGGGAAGTGGTACCAGTTTGGTTTGTTATAAACAGGTGGGTTTGAACTTCAGTTTGCTACAGTTTCATTCTATTTTTTTGCACAAGTCATTCCTTTCTGGTTTTTAAAATGTCTAATGTTTTTGAGGATGCTAGCAAGTTTGGTTCCAACAGAACAGATAACTAGAGAAATTGGTAGAATTTTCCTATAATATAAAACTAGAAAGGCTTGGTAAACTCATGCTCAGGAGATTGTACTTCAGAATTTGTATTTAAATCGTTCGCATTTAAAGTAAGTTAAGATATGGTAGCTTCTTCAGCTAAGTTGGGAAACAGATTAAAATAGAGCTGAGAGAGACTTGGATTTTTTTTTTTCTCCATAGCAGATACTGTAAGCTCAGAATTTATTTCCCATTCAAGAGCAGTGTGAAATTTGAACTGAAAGAAATTCTCTCCAAAATGAAATGTAAATCAATTTCTAAAAGGTGATTTTTAATGTAAAGTCAAAATGTCCTTCTTTCAAAACTTCAGCCTTACTGAAACATTTTTTTGTGCCTTCGTGGAAGAAAATGGTATGTACTATGCATTTAGGTAGATGTAGAAATGACTGCAATACATTTACTTGCAGTGAATTGGCATTGGCTGCTAGAATAGGAGGCAGGTCCTTCAAAATAAACTTTGCAGCTAGTTCCATCTAAAACCCAGAAAATAGCATTGAGAAGGAATCTGTGAAATCACAGGAGCTGTCCTCAGAAATCTGTACACTAATGCAATACAGCACCACTACAAGATTAGACAGTCCAGGACAGTGGATACCCCTCCTCCACCCTGCCTCTCTGGCTACTTGAGAATTACAGATGGCTTTATATTGAGGGCCAAGGGGCAAGGATTCACCAGGCACTGGTGCACCAGCTGTCAATGCTCCCTGATCCTTAGGACAGTCCTTCTCAGTGAGCAGTCAGGTGCTGCAATAAGCCCCTCGCTACAAGAAGGAGATTGAGGTGCTGGAGCACATCCAAAGGAGGGCAAAGAAGCTGGTGAAGGGTCTAGAACACAAGTCTTACAAGGAGTGGCTGAGGGAACTTGTCTTGTTTATCCTGGAGAAAGGAGGCTCAGGGGAGACCTTCTCGCTCTCTACAACTACCTGGAAAGATGTTATAGTGAGGTGTGGGCTAGTCTTTTCTCCCATGTAACAAGTGATAGGACAAGAGGAAACAGCCTCAAGTTTCACCAGGGGAGGTTTAGATTGGACGTTATGAAAAATTTCTTGACTGAAAGAGTTGTCAAGCATTGGAGCAGGCTTCCCAGGGAAGTAGTGGAGTTCCCATCCCTGGAGGTATTTAAAAGACATGTAGGTGCACAGCTTAGAGACATGGTTTAGTGGTGACCTGCCAGTGCTGGGTTAATGGTTTGATTTGATGATCTTAAAGGTCTCTTCCAGCCAAAACAATTCTATGATACTAGAGAAACATGCCTAAGAATACAGGAAAATTTGCTGAAACTCACTTTTTAAGAAGCCGCATGGTCTCAAGATCTTGTTGGGGTTGAGTCTATGTTTACTGAATGCAGTGGGAAAGCTAACAGTAATTACAGTGGAGAATAATTAGGACCATTCACTCTTTATAGATTGATTTCACTTGGGAAGAATCACATGTAGATCTTCTGTACTCCCTTTCTGCAATGTAGCAGTATCAAATGAATTGTTCCTACACTCCTGTAGAGGAGTACATCATCTTGCCTGGACTGACTGTTACTTAGATTCTGCAGTCCCATTTGGTGCCATGAGATGGACTTTTTTTTCTTCTCAAAATTAGAAGGTCATTGTAATATTTAAAATACATTTTCCTCCTCTACACTGCGAATCCATCTATTTTTGTTCTGTCCTAATGAAAGACTAGATCCTTTAAGATACATCATTTTCTCTGTATTTATAACTAGAAATATACTTTACTTCTCTCTTTAGACTTCAGAAGAGCATTCTTATCCACAAAATTAGCATTGTTACAGTCTTGGAGAAACCACTACGAAGGGAGCTGAATTGCTTGCCAAACTCCAACACTGCAAATCAGTGACAGAGCTGAAGAGAAGGTAATTTGACTCTTGCACTATAATGCTTCAAGGGTTTTCTGCCGCTTTTTTTTTTGGTGGTGTGTTTTTTTTGTTTGTTTGTTTTGTTTGGTTGGTCGGGGGTTTTTTTGTTGTTGTTTGGTGGGTTTTTGTGGCTTGCCTTTTTTTTTTAAGCCTTGCTGTGTAATTTTTTTTTTAAAAAAAAAGTAAAATCTTTCCTGGTAATACTTTATTTTTTCAAACCATCTTTTGGTCTGTCTACTATGAACTCTGAAATGCATCTCAATGAGGCATTTACCAGCAGGCTCTATATCAGCCGATAGCTTTCTTGTCAGGACTTATGACAAAATTCATTCTCAGTGCGAATCTCTCTCCTGGTCTGCACAGACGCCCGTCAGCACCAATGGGAACATAGTGTGCTGAGTGAGAGTGGAATGTGTAATGGAGATCTGCAGCACCCACTGGTGCTGTATTTTCAGATTTATGAGTTGACCTTACCGTGTACACTTCACAACAGATGCACAGCCCGTTGTTCTTTGTGAAAGCATGTGTGATGTCCAGCAGAGCAGGCCTGATCATAGGAGCTCCTGTTAATGCTATGCACTGGGGTCTGTTAGAAGGAAAAAAAAAAAAGAGGTTGTATTTAATTAGGTGATCCACTCATTCAGAATAAGCTATTTTACTGTTGACTGGAAATCTTACCTGAAGTTTTTCACATGGTCTTCCACTGTAGTTAATGCCAGAGCACTGTCTAAGGCATTAACATAGTAAAGAGCCTGTGTAGAAGAGCCCCAATTTACTTCTGCATATAATAAAGATAAATAATGCATATTAAACAGTGGGTTTTTCCCTGTGTTCTATTGCAAAGGTCAGCAATCATGTTATCTGTGCACCAAAGCAGGGTATATTCTCTCATGCTTCATAGATACAGAGCTATTGTTCTTTGTGCTTCACAACAGAATACGTTTTGCTTGTGAGATGCAAAAACAAATATGCAAATAAATTGTCTCATTCTTTATACAGCAATTGTAGGCAATGTTCTTCCTCTGCTTAAAAACTGTTTTCTTTTCTGTTCCATTAACTTTGTGTCCTTCTCCCATCTATAAAATGGACAGCCCTGAGTCACGTATTTGATGTGGAATTTCAGGAAGTTCAAATGAAGTCATTAGGAAGGAACATTGCTAGCTCAAATTAGCTCTCTTCTACCATATAGGTAAAAAATTATTCTCCAAAACCAATTTTGGCATACACATCTTTTCTCATTATTCCGCAGCTGTTTGGTGGATGGAGACAGATAAGAAAAAGCTTTCCACACTTTGAGACCTACATGAATGCAGATCAAGTCCTGTTTTGCCAATATCCGAAGATGATACTTAGTGCAACTAAGTGGAGGTTTGTGTAGAGGTTGTTTTTTCTGAACTCTTCAGTTACTGGTAAGTAAATGCTGAACAAAAGTCACTCTCTTAGAGAGCAGGAGATAGATAGGTTTGTACAGTGTCTTCAGTGAGTTTAACCAAGCTTTAAGCTGCTACTTTGCGGCAACGACACTGGCGATATACTGGGGAAGGGCAGAAATCCTCAAATGCTTTTGACAACTGTCTTGTGATAGGTGTGTTCTCCTACAGCTGATGATATTTACAGAAGGAGAACACAGATCATCCCAGTGGGTATGAAAGCACAGACAGGGAGGACACACAACAGTGCAGCCATATATACAGAAAAGCATGTACATAGGCTCGGACCAGGTGTTGCTATCCCATGATAGCTGCAATGAAAGCACGTTGATTCTGCTGAGAAACTTGCCTCTCTTATTTGTGGTTTGTTTTGGTTTTTTTTGTACTGCATAATTAACTCAGATGGTTAACACTGAAACCTGGACCCGGGTTAGTTGTGTCTTGGATATAAATAACCAGACTGTCTAGTCTCATACTGTATTAGATTGAGTTCTATTGTATTAGTGCACAGATTTCTGAGGACAGCTCCTCTGATTTGCTGAGCTATTAAGCAGGTTTTTTTTCCAGCAGTAAAGCCTGTGCATCTTTTTTTATTTACTGAGGAGCTGTAGGGAGGTGCTGGAGGGTGCTCAGCTCATGGGTCGTCCAGCTTGCATTTTTGTTATATAATGGGCAACAGGTTTACATTTTGAGTGAGGATGCCAGAGGAGTCAGCTAAGAGCATAGCAAAATTTAGGCAAGGTCTTGTGTGTGGATAGAAAAAAATTATCAGTGATACTCAAGTAAAAGCCCAAATGTAGTAAAGGCATGGTGGGAATAAATCGGTGTGCTGGAATGTTTACACAAAACCCTGAACCATATATAAAGTGGGATTTAATGGGATGATCTAGACTTCCCTCTAAAGAAACTTATCAGAGAAAAATTAAGGTCTACTTCTGTAAGCAGAATTAATTCCTGTAAAATCCAGTGTGGCTGCATAATATATTCATAAAATAATAGTATTTTGTGGCCTTACCTGGTTTCTTGTATGTTACATAAATATATAGAAAGAGCTCAATGGCATAAGTGATGAGAGCTGCCCACCAGTTGATGACAAACATGACACCACAGCACAACAGGGCTCCAAAAAGTGATACCCACATGTTATAATATCTGAATGCAGGTCTCCAACCTGTTTAAAAAGAATTGAGGAAATTGGAAAAGTATAAAATATATTGATCAAGCAGTGATCCCCTGATTTTGTGTGAACAAACTCATGGGCAATTTGCTTCAGGCCCTGTCAGAAGGGATGGGAGTGATATGTGCAAATTCTTAGACATCGTGAGTATCAACAGATACTCAGATGTTGGCTGACGTACATTTTTATACGTATAGACTACTGGGTCTTACAAGCCTTTTACTAGAAACCCTTTTCTCCTACTTTGTCCAGCCTGTCTTTGAGTAGCCATTTGGTTTCTATGTATTTTTGCCAAACTAAAGCTCACTGGTTCAGAGCTGAAAAGATATTTTTCCTGAAACTGCAGGTAATTGGCTACTGCATCCTTTTGGTGCGTATACACAGAACTTATTAATGGGAACTAAACATTTGCCAAGAGGAGAGTTTATCCCAATGCTCTAAGTGTACCTGTCTTCAGCTTAGAAATTGCCTGGCCTCGCTGCAGAAAAATAGAATAATCTGCAGTTGACTTAAAAATATTATTCCTGCTGCTCTTCGGCTGCAGTACTGAATCCATCCTGTGCTAGCAATTAAAATGATGAGGCAAGCAGTGAGCCTCCATGGTTTGCAGGTCTCTGCCAGGTGTTCTACAGAGCACACTCTTTGGAGAGGGGAAGAAACACAGAGGATACAAGAAGAGGCAGAGCAACCCTATCTTGGCTCATCTTTGTAATGAGGGAATGGGAAGGTCCTGCTGTGAGGAAATTTGCAGCCTTGCAATTGGTGTAATCTATCACTGTGAACTGGCAGAAATTAACTGGAGGAAATGAGAAAAGAAAAAATGGCTGCAGTTTTGTCTAAAATGTTAAGCAGTCAAGTCAGATGTGTGCACGTGAAGTCTATAAAAGTAATTTTTGCTCAGCTCTAAGGCCATGGAAGGCAGATCTGCATTTGTTCAGCTGCAGGTAACTAGCAGAAATGCTCATCTTTCTACCCTCTGAACAAATGGCACCATGCAGATCTATAGGAAGGAAGCTGATGTAGGCAGTTATGTCACTAGTGCAGTTCCTTCACACTGGAAGTCAAAAACGTGTTCCTTGCAACTTGAGTTGAATAATTGATTCACAGTGACAGGAAATTGTCTTTGCTATGTGCCAAAACCAGCACTGTTCAGCTGAGTGACTTTAGTCCTTAAGGTGTCACCCCTTCACTCGTGAAGATGAGAATTATTATGCTGTGATGATGCACAAGCCCAAAAAGCCAGTGTGTTCCTTTGCTGCACAAATGGAGGAGGGGCTCTCAAGTTACCCCTGAACAGGACCTCATTGCATTTCACCTTACATTTCTGCTACTAGCACTGCAGGGCTCTGCTGGTGGTGGTTAGTGGACCTGTTCTTGTTCTACATGTTCCCTTCCAGGCACTATCACTTCTAGTGCAGTTACTGTTCTTAGGAACTTTCCTGTAAATGTCACTGTAGATTTGGAGGAGAAGGGCATAATGGCTCCCCTACTACGCCTTACTTGCTTTATGGGTCTAGAGTTGGCACAGGTTTTTCTCCACCCCTGTTGTGTGACAGTGAGGGGAAAAAAAAATTACCCTGAGGAAGAGCTTTTCTGCTCCCATGGGATCCACCAAAGTCTTTTTCATCCTGTGCAACTGTAGGGAACGTGAGGATTAGAGCCATTATTTTTTATCTTTTGGAGATAAATAAAATGTCATTGTATTCAATGGGAGCAGTAAAACCTCAGATCACATAGCTTAGATATTTTACAGGTAGCGCAGCTTTCTCTGACATGCAGTCAAAAACTTGCAGTGATCAGACTGAAACCCACATTTAAATCACTGGTAAATGCAGACTCACCTGGAGATTTTGCGTATGAGGCATGAAAGCAGGAGAAATTAATCAAAGCGTATGAAGCCAGGAAAAAATTGGAGATGATGGGAGCGATGGTATTCAGTTCAGCTGCAAGACATGCACACACACACACGAGTCAGACATAGGCACCAGTTTCCTAGATTGTTGGATAGCTTTTTCCTGACAATGCATTGAATCTGGACACTGTCTGAATTTGTCATCCAGTGAGAGCTTGGGTATTTTCCTGTCATACTAATTTAAGGCCACCTTGATATACCTTCATTTGTATTAAGTAGTGCCTGCTGATGCTGATTTTAATAACATTATGTGCTATGCAACGTTATATTTGATACTCTGATTCCAAAGACTGCCTCTTAACAATGTAGATCTGCTGTAAATTTCAGAATTTTAAATATGTAATTGAGAGGACAGATGCGTTTCACAGAAGACTTATAGTTAGAACTTCCTGTTTCACTTTTTAAATGGCAATCAGTTTTCTTTACTAAACTTCCCATTTATTTAGTGTCACAGTTTGAATTTCAAATCCTGAAAAAAGCTAATTTAAGTATCCCCCCACCCCTAAATATGGTAGCTGGGATTTTCTACCACCAATGCTGGCAAGCTGGGATTTTCTTCAGAGCTGACTGTGTGGAAGGCTTGGCAGAGTGGGCTTCCTAATTATCTTAGAATTATCTCAGAGCTACATGCAGTATAAGCTGGAAAACCATTTCCAAAGTTGGTGAGTTTGCCTTATTTGGTATAGTTCTAAGCACTGCCCTCTTCCAGTGGAGTCAAGAGGAACTGCACCTACTCCACATCCTTGAAAGTCAGGCTGTGCTGGTGTTGAGATGTTCAACTGGAGTTCTTATTGGTTTCTTTTTGCCTTCTTTAAGAATAAAGGAATTGCTACCCAGGCTCTGAGTGTGCTTGGGCTTATGTCAGAGCTTACCTGACTGGAAGTTTTCCAAACCATAGCTAATCATCGCATTAAAATACCAGTTTCTATAATTTCAGAGCATGAAGTTATAGCAGTTGTGTAACAATATACAAACCAATCAGAATGAATGCCATAGCAATCACAAAAGTGAGAACATATCCCCTGATGGGCTCATTGTTTTTTCCGTATCCTTTGGCAAAGAATTCGAGACCTTTGTAGACGTTGTCCTTGCAAAGAGCCTGGTAGACGAATCAGAACATAAATCTGTTAAGCAGTGCTTTCTTGCATCAGAAGCAGCTCACTGTCTGTGACTGACAGCTTGCTAGGCTTTTGCTAAACAAAAATTAAATCTATCTTAGTATTTCAAGTACATTTACTGCTATGGCACATAAACATTCAAATAAAGTGTTAAGCCCATATCCCACTATATTATTATATAGTGGGAAAACAGAATCACAGGCATTTAGTACTTATTCAGTGCTTTAAAAAAAGATTGACTAGCTAAATAGAGTCTAAACTGGAGGAAACCGAAGCACGTATCAGTGGTTTGTACAAGTTAACTTTTTGTCCCATGCCCTCTCTGTTCCTGTTCTGTCCACACTGCTGCTGCCCAGGCGGGTTCTGGACAGCCTGTTTGAGCACACCCACCAGCACCTGAATCTTACAGTCCGGAGTGTTCCTGTATATTCCTGCCACTCCAGTGCTCACAGGGTGACTTTCTGTAAGAAGATAGAAGTGGTCCTGAAAGTAGCCTTGAAGCTATCTATAGCAAGCACACATGTATCCCCCCACTCTTTGCTGAGCTCTGACCAAAGGAACATTATCACCCCTGTATAAGGGTGGTAAGACCTGCCTATTTCTTTTGAAAAACATCCTTCATACTGTTTTTCCTGTCTTTTCCTCCCAGGTGTATCAGTGTTGTTTAAATATATATCACAACTGGCACATCCAAAATGGAGTATAAGAAAATGGCAAGTTTAATTTTACCTGGAAAACTTTGGGTGCACTGACAAGAGATGCTAGAGCTGATGACAAAGTAGCAGAAAAGATGCCAGCTGTGATGAGAGGACCAAAGCCAGACACCATGCTCATCACCTTTAGGAAAAAAAAGAAGGAAAAAAGAATAGTCAGGCTTGCATTTGGGTACACTCTTTGATCCCAGACCCATTTAAGTACTCTTTTTATGTGTCTCTGCTTTTCATGGTTCTCAATTCAATATATTACAAACCAGCTGTGAAGTAGGAAAATACTATTATTCTTGTTTTAGTACAAAGCAGTCGAGGCATAGCCAAACTTTTATTATACAAGTGTGCAGCTGTCTATTAAGGCAGACGAGTAGTCTGTGAGATTTCCTCACCTCCCTTACTAACTGGTTGCTGTAAATAATAGCCTCTAGGAGATGGATAAATAGCTTGTAACAATAAGGGAAAATGGAAATGGCCAGAAGAGAAGCATCAAAGTATGAAATGTGGTTAGAGGCACTTTCTGTGTTTTGTTGGCATTTTTTGTGGTTTTTTTGTTTGTTTCTTTTTTAACAATTATTTAATATGGCTAAAAAAAAAATAAAGAGAAAATACCTGATTGTGCTGCATAAGAGCAGTGCTATGAACAGTAATGATGGTCACTGTCAGGCCTCCCTTACCCTTCCCAGAGGGTCTGCTCTGGCCTCTGTGACCACTGAAGCAAAAGGGTTGTTTAGAAGCACCAGACAAGGAAGCTAAAGTGGACAGATGTGGTTGCCAGATGCTTTTTGATGTGTAGGAAGTACTTCAGGAAAGAAACCACTTAATCCTGGAGATTTGTTAAATGAAGACTTTTTTCTTTTCTACCTTTAGTCTTGCAAAGATAAATGCAAGAAGTGAAACTCTGTTTATAGCTGTAGAGAGGTCACAGATTTTAAGGGTTGCCCTGGGTCTGGGAAGCAGAGCCAAGGTGGGAGTGAGGATGGCAAGTGATCAAGAAAAGAAGGAAAAGTAGTCTGTGACAAGGGCAGCATATCCCTTTTAAGGTGGTTACCCAGCCCTGTCATTTAGCAGAGCCAGCTGGGAAAAAAGCAAGTGACTTTAAAAGCTATAAATGACTAGTTGAAAAGCAAGTGCAGGTGGGTGGTGAGCTCCTCTCATGGGCCGTGAAGCACAGGGGCTGAACAGAGAGCTGGGAGCTGTGGTTGTCAGGCTGCAGAAGAACTGCTTTACTTTGATGCTTTGCCTAAGCTTTATTTTGAAGAATAAAAATGGCAGAGAGTCTCTTTCTGGCCTAGGAGAAAGACCCCATTACTTACTTGGTTTTTCACTTGACTGTTTTTGGATTTATTTTTTTTTTAAAGAAGTCAGAAACGCCGTTTTTTTTTTTTTTTAACCTTGGCACAAACTTTTAACAGTGACCACAACACCCCTGTGCTCATTTGTAAAGAGCAGTGAGATGAGTTGCCCATCTAACAGAGGTTCCTCAGGTCTCTGTTAAGTCTAGAATTTGAGTTTGAAGATGTTACAACATACACTGCTGCATGAAAGAGGAGAAAAAGACCTTAGCAGAGTGCTGGGAAGGCTAGTGATGGGCAGTATTAAGGTAATGTGGAATGCAGGGTACTTTTCCCTTTGATTATTCATATAGTTTTTTTTACTTTTTTAGATAAAAGGGGATGTCCTGTTGCAAATAATAGCTTTGCATGTTTGTACTTATGTATTCATGTATTGCTTATGATTATACATATTATCTCATTAAAACCTGAAAATTATTCATCAGCCCATAATCACATGGCTGACTTGCACATCTGGAAAAATCATAGCCTAGGCCGCAGGCAGATGATCCATTGCAGCTCATTCCAGGTACAACTGTGTCATTGATGTTCCCAGTAGCATCTCGTACAACACAGGAGGCTGTGGAAACAACAGTATATTATTATTTTCCTTCCTTGTGACATTGGAAAAATGTTCTTGCCATACTTTAACTGTTACTCTGCACACATTTTGTACAACTGTTGCCTTAGTCTCATCCCAAAGAGAAACATTTCAGGCTGGGCAGAGATTACTTACCTGTAGTGTGGCTTAGTTTCTAATGTTGTCTGTAAGCAAATATCTACTGTTGTTACCTTTAAAATAAACATCCAGTCGACTAATGAGGACTAGCATATTTCTGAGTAGAGAACCAGACAGAGATCAACAATAAATTGAGAGCTGTAGGTGTAGGCATACACTTTTTTTTTTCAACGAGGAGACATAATTGCTTTAGAGACTCAGATCCTCAGCTGTTCAATTGTCATAGCCTTAGTGATACCAATATAGTGAGAAAAACTTTAAACGTGAGAAATTGTCTATATTCTGTTTGGTTTTACTACTATTTATGCTGTCATCTTTTGCTTGCCACCAGAAATGGGAAGAAACATATGGAGTTAACTCAGAGTGCTGATCGTAACATCTTTAGTGGCCAAAATATAAGTTTATATGATATCTTCAAATATGTCGAAAGCATTGTTATCGAGAGTCCCAAAGTAACTATTATCTATTTAGCAAATCAGTATGCAAACAGAAAGAAAAAGAAATAAGTATTGCCCTGTAAAATAGACAGCTCTGAAGTTGAAATACAGCTATGGCTTGTGAGAATGGAACAATGCATTAACACAGATTTATAATAGAAAGTAAGGAGTGACTACATCAACTTTAATTGCAAGGGAAATTTAGATCCAAGTAATTCAATAACCTGAGCTGCAGCTTGACTCAAATATTGTGCCTTTTGCATAAAGTACAAGAACAACAAAAGTCAAGAAGACTTGAGATTCATCTTCCAGAAAATAAAGTACCCTGCAGGGCTTTCATGCAGTATTTGAGATATTTGTTCATAAGGAAGAGTGTCATTTACAATGCTTTTTTTACAGTACTATTAAAAATATGTATTTATTTTTCTTTTTTTAACAGATTTATAGTACCCTTGTAATGAGAATTTAATTGCATATTCCTCCAACACAGATCACGGCTTCCATATAGGTCTCCTTTTTACTCTCGGTCTGTTTGGTTACATCACATTCCAATATTGTAGAGCACCTAGTCATGCAGCGCATCTTAAGACAGGCAATTGATTTCTCTTTGACATACAACATACAAAATGTGTATTACCCTGTTGCTCCTGAGTGCTCAGTAAGACTCGTGAAAGCAAGTAGAAGCCATATGAAAATGTAATGTGAATGAGGAACCAAAAGATCAGCAGACTGATCAGAGGTTCCTTTAATCTTTACTATGCTCATGGCTATTGGTCTTTGTCACTGAATCAGTTGCAAAAGTAACCATACAAGTTATGACAAAGTCCAGCTGCCAAACAGGGACTTTTGTTTCTGCTATCAAAACAAGTATCTCTCTACATAATAAATCCACAGGATGAAAAGCAGTGAGGTTAATAATTCATTTGCATACCAGGCTTTCAACCTTTTATAACTGTATAAATCAGGACACGGTGCAGAGGTTCTGTACTTACCTGCACATATGGCAACGGCAATGTAAGCAATTGTGGTAATCACAATGGCCAGCATCGTTCCTTTGGGTATCGCAACTTGTGGATCCTGAAAACAAAGCAGTGCCCCACAAAACACTGTGAATTTGTGTGGTACAGTCTGATTGCAATTGCATGCTAGGGAGTCCTGCCCCGTTGTTATATGAAGATTTTTATCACTTAGACTTGCATCAACATTTCCTGTCTCACTGTCCCAGCACGTAGATAGTGAAGCAGTCCTGTGGTGCAGTGCTCTTGTCCTAGACACAGGGAAGGATATTCTGCAGGAACAGAGGTCATGTTTGTAGCAGCAGGAGAGCTCTGCATTTCTGGGAGCTCCAACTTTCTGTACGTTGCAATGGGCTTTATTTTAATGTTTAATGATATAATGGATAAAACAGTTACTGAACATCAGACTTCTGTGGATGACAAGATGGGACCATTTTTGGTTACTCGGTAAGATGGATGCAAATAGTCACCATGTACAGAATACAGTACTTCAGTCATTAGCACTAGTAATTGTTAGTTATGTCTTGACAACAGGCTACTTCCTTTCACTGTTTCGACGTCTAATTTAGATAGTTTAATAAGGCCGAGTTGTAATATTTACAGCCTGGCTCACAACAATAACAACTTTGATCATGCAAGTGTAAGAGTCCAAAGATCTGCATTATAGATTGTAATTTTAATGGGGATTTTAATACTAGCCAGTCTTACAACTTAGCATGTGGGGGTTTTTATGCTAGGAAACACTTTTTATGAATTGTTATCTTAAGTTGGTTTAGCAAGGTCGTTTGGTTTTTTAAATCAAAAGATGTGTGGAATGCACTGTGAGCCACAGACTTTTGTACTTTTATAACTATGCTTGTTGCATGGGGAAAATTCAAAACACAAATTCAGAGCGTCATGTGAAACATGGATGAATGACTTAACTATGTTATTAATTAATGTAATTTTTAAATGCGGTAGGGATTTATTGAGCTGAAAAATAATTACAAAGTCACTTCAGCTGCATAAGACCTCATATCATGGTAACTTTAATTTGTAAGTTCTGGTGTGCATGTTTTAGATCATTTTTTCTGTGGTGTCTCATGCTGCATTCTTAAACCCTATAACATGAAATGTTAGAGTTAAAGCTTCTTACAGCTTTACAACTTTTAAATTTTATCAATAATTGAACATATATTTAATATGCTGTTAGGTGGGGCCTGCTCCAAATCCCACTGAAGTCACTAGGAAGAACAGCTGTTTCTGTTAAGTAGGCTTTGGACTAGGCTGCTACTAGAGTGTGTAGCAGCTACGGAAATATGTACGTAGGTGTTTGCAACAAATTCTAAAGAAAGTTTGATTGGTCAATCTTACACTTTTTAAATACTTCTTAGCTTGTCTTTTAGATTTCTGGAGAGGCTGTGAATTTAATTAGACCTGTCTAATGCATCTGAACACACTCAGTGGGGAATCTGCCGCCGGAGGACTTGGTTATGGAAATCCACTTACTGCCAGACTGAAACAACTGCAGAGAGCCAATGGGAGAACCAGTTTCCTTGGTCTGCTCAGACTCTTTCAAATAGCTTATGAAAGAAGTACTGCTGCTTTGGGAGCTTGCCATGTATAGAGAGCAGCAAATATGGCAAAAGAATTATTTTTGTTTGATAAATGGTTGGAGATTGTGTGAGACTGATTCAGTCTCACTGGACAGAAGTACAATGATTTTTGGCTTTTTAATTAAAAATGGAATCTCATAGATGCCATTAATGTCTCTGTTTCTACACATTTCTCTCTGCTTGGCTTCAAAACCAGTCCTCCGTAAAACAAAGGAGATGAGGCGTGTAGCCTAGTGTGAGGAAGGGCAACAGAACTGGCTGTCAGGGTTGGTAGGATCTGGTGAACTTGTGACTACTGTGCCAATACAGAAATAACAGACCTTTGGTTGAATCCTTAAGGTATACTACACAATGGGTCTGTATGATCAAGCCAGATAACTTCATTTGACATGCTGGGGTTATCAAAGTGAGCCACATCTTTTTTGTCACTTTTTTTGTTGTTAGTTTTTAGTATTAGATTGCATGACTTGAGTTATGGATACCACTGGTGCAATTTATAGATTCATGGAATGGTTAAGGTTGGAAAGGACCTTGAAGATCATCTAGTTCCAATCCCCCTGCCACAGGCAGGGCCACCACCCACTAGACCAGGTTGCTCAAGGCCCCATCAAACCTGGCCTTGAACACTTCCAGGGAGGAGGCATCCACAACCTCCATGGGCAACCTGTTCCAGGGTCTCACCACCCTTACGGTGGAGAATTTCTTTCTGACATACAGTCTAAACCTACCCTCTTCCAGCTTGAAACCAGTACTCCTTGTCTTATCACTACAAGCCCTTGTAAACAGCCCCTCCCTAGCTTTCTCACAGGCCCCCTTCAGATACTGGGAGGCCACCATAAGGTCTCCCTGGAGCCTCCTCTTCTCCAGGCTGAACAACCTCAACTCCCTCAGCCTGTCCTCATAGCAGAGGTGTTCCAGCCCTCCAGTCATCCTCATGACCCTCCTCTGGACTCACTCCAACAGTTCAATGGCTTTCTTGTGTTGGGGTCCCCAGAATTGTACACAGTACTCCAGATGGGGTCTCACGAGAGGAGAATAGAGGGGGAGAATCACCTTCCTCGACGTACTGGTCACACTTCTTTTGAAGCAGCCCAGGATGCAATTGGCCTTCTGGGCTGCAAGTGAACATTGCCAGCTCATGTTCAGTTTTTCATTGACTGACACCCCCAGACTGCTTTTAAACCATTCTCTACCCAGCCTGTATTTGTGCTTGGGATTGCCCTTACCCAGGTGCAGGACCTTGCACTTGGTTTTGTTGAACTTCATGAGGTTGGCACTGGCCCACCTCTCCAGCCTGTCCAGGTCCCTCTGGATGGCATCCCTTCCCTCCAGCGTGTCCACCACACCGCAATTCTGAACTTCTTGGAATATTACAAAGTTTGCGTTGTTCCACATTTACTAGAGATGTTTTACCAAATGCTTTGCTGAGCTTTGAATTACTTCATGTAAATACTAATGTAAATACTTCATGTAATACACCATGCAAAGTCATGAAGACTAGAGGGCACTCAAAGTGAAAATTAAATTCCTGTCTCTGATTTACCAGTATGTTTAGATACTGGAAATATCATTTCATACAACTGCTACACTGCAAGAGGAGACTGGGAACCTGACAGAATGGCCACAGCAAGACAGTTGGGCACTCTTGGACCTCCTTCCCTTTTCTCTTCAGACTCCTTCCTTCTGTCACAGCTGCAAACCTACAGCTTTTCCTTTGAGCAGCAGTAGTGATACAGGATTGGGACATAACTTGCTTTCATTAAATGCTCTGTTTGCACTGCCATTGCTATGACCTTGAATAGAAAAAGCCTAGTTCTTGTGAGTAGAAATGTGAGCTCTACAGATACGGTTTTTTGGGATGATGTTTTAGTAGATTTTGCAAAAGAAGAGCGCCAAGACATGCACGTGTAATTTCTCTTATGTCATGTGCTGCTAATGGACCATTAATGATATATTATTACAGGTTATTGAAACATGCTTTTAAATGATATAGCAAGACAAATCTGAATGCAGTAATTTCTGTAAATACCCGTAATGCATTATGAGAGAAAATGTGAACTGATGTTTTAAAATAATTAAGTAGGTACTTAAAAGTGAGAGTTTTGCTTCTGCAAATAAGACATGATCTAAAACTGAATACAATGTTGATTCATAATTTGTTTTCTTGGGGTTTTTTTCCGCTTACAGCTAGTAATATGAAGTTAATGAAATACGTACTTTCAGATCTCCTGAGATATTGGCTCCTGCAAGAATGCCAGTGGCAGCTGGGAAAAAAATGGCAAACACCGAGAAAAATCCTTCTCCGCTTCTGAAATCTGGTCCAAAGTTTTCTGCAAATATTGATGCTGCAAATATATAGGTGAAAATGAAACATACCACCAGGACTTGATTCCAAAGCTACTTAATGAAGGAGGTGAATAAGCTAGTCTTTCATGTCTGGACAACTGGGTTTGAATCTGTCTCGTATCATAAGCAAAGTGAATTTGATTTCCTTAGTCTGGTCCCCAGCAGGATGTGCTTGTCTGCATCTCAGAGCTACAGATCCATATTGAAGTGACAGGAGTGTCACTACAGCACTTGCGCTTAGCTCTGTGTAAAAGTTTGTCTGTGCTGTGCTGATATATAAATGACTCAAGCTGCAGCTAACTGCTGTCAGATTCAGTAGCAGAGAGACAGACACAAAATTAAAGATTAAATAAATTCCGTTAGTTTGCAAGCTTACTCAAATTCAAGCAGAAGATCCTGATCTTGTGACCTTTTTCAGTGGAATCCTTAACTCAGTACAAATCCAAAAAAATGCAAACTTACTTTTTTATGAGAGATAGCAAGGTTACTTGCCTTGATAATTAAAAAAGCCTCTTGCCTTCTTTTCGTTGTTGGTAGGAATGACTGTCCCAATAAAGAAGTTTACAATGGCAATAAGGAGAACAATTAGAAGAATAACTTGAGCCTATTAATAGAAACAAAAAGATTTTCTCCATGATTTTAATTTGTATTGACTGTGGAGATGACTATATAATAAGTTACCTGTAGTAATCTGTCATAGGGAATACATGATTCCTGATATTTTCAAAAACTACCGACATTAAGACAGCTGAATCTGCTAATGACAACAGCAGGCAGTTTTTACTAAGGGAGTTATTAAATACATAGTTATAACTTCATTTTATGTTAGTTTCTTTACAAGAAAAGGCAAAACGAAACATCTAATGCATTGATATCAAGTACAAGAGATTTTTATGTTGTTATAAACCCTGTTTAGTTGCAATAGGTTGTCACTTCAAGGATTATGGTATCTAATTGGTTTTTTTTGAACTCTCTTTACAAGTAGTTCTAGTTTCTATCACAGCACAATGTAAAAATAAGGGTGCTATTCTGCACCTGATTTCAATAATTGTATTCCACCCTCTAAAATATTTCCATTTGAATTTCTATTTTCAGCCTTTCTTTTAAAGGTGAATAAATACCAGAAATCATTAGAGAGTAAGGAATGGATAGCAAATAGAGGTCTTCTGAGTAGGGATTGAGAGAGTACAGTGATAAAACCATATATTGTTTTTACTACTGTTTATTCTGTCAAGCTGCATCAAAAATAAGGGCAAAAGGGGCACTTAGCCAAGGCTCTAAATGGTGCCATGAATTATAAAAATCAATATAATCAAGCTATTGCAGAACACAAACTTCCTCTTCCCTTTTAAATGCATGCTCAAGGAAGAGCATGGAGTAATTGTGCTCTCATTGAATGTATATTGCTTTTAGAAGGATGAAGCGTAAACTGAAATCGAGTGTTTTTTGAAAAATCTGCCTGTTGTATAACATTCCTCACACATAAATGCTGTACAGAAGTCTAATATACTGCTTTCTTTTAAAGGTTTACCTTTGCTTCCCATTCCATGCCAGCAACAGAGATGCCGAGAAGACATACAACGGTTATGGTACCTATTATTCTGATGTCATTGGACTCATCTACTATCAGTGTATCACTCTCCTGAAAGCAGTAAGAAATATTATTAGAACCAGTCTTTCTCTGCCCAGCTAGTGGAATCAGGTAACAAGATGAAAGAGAATGCAGTGGGCTGTCAAAGTTTCAGAGGTTTGTGAGACCAAATGTTTGTATTTCATGTTCCAGCTGGCTCTTTGTAGTGGGGGTTATTTGGTTATCTAATTAGATGTCTGTTCCTTTTCTGATTTTGAGATACTTGTTGAGGAATGTATGAAACATACTTGTAAGGTAGAAAAAATAAGCACTCTACAGCATGTTTAGACAGACCAGCTTCTTCCCTGCTAAAGATGTCCCTAAAGCCTTAGCTAAAAAGTATCACCACTTAAACAAATACATCAAACAAATCCAAACAAAAACAAAAACCCTCACAAAACAAACACATGAAACATCTACATTTACCTTAAGAAGTTCTACAACTGTTTCAGCAAATCCAACTACATACATAGCAACTGCCACTGCGTTCGCAAAAGCAAAGATAAGTCCTATAGATCCACCAAACTCTGGGCCGAGACTTCTTGAGATAAGATAGTATGCTCCACCTGCCGACAGAAACGATTGTTATTTCAGCCCAAATAAATGCTCGGGTTTTCCTCATATTTCTCACATAAATAATACCACAGAAATCTACATTAATAGAGGACACTGATAAAAAAAGGAATGTGCTTTGTGCTGGCTCTGCCTTCAGACTTTTCTGTATGCCTTTCTATTGCAGAAATCTTTTTAGTGCATATTAGCATGCAAAACTGGACCTTCAAATAATTTCTGATGATATATAATATAGTAACACAGAGCAGAGAGAACCTCATTTCCAGATAGACTCTAACTTGGATCTATCCAAATGTTAGCATGAAAGATCGTATTCTGTGGTACATTGCTAAAGCTCCTGCATAGTGATGCAGTGAATCTTTAATCTTTTTTGCATATCAGCGTAAATGGAGCATATTTGTCAGTTAATTATTTCATCTTATCTCACGGGCACTTAATATTTATTGTCTGGAAGAGTTTATATGCATTTTAATTTACGGTTGATCCAATGAGAGAGATCACTCCAAATATATTTATTTATTATTGCTTTGCTTATAAAACAGCTATCTCAATTCCTTTTTTTTTTTTCCTAATCAAAATCTGCAGATTTTTGTATTTTTTTATGAGATCATATTCACTTACCTCCTCTTACTACTCCATTAGTGCAAATCGCAGACATGGAGATACCTGTTAATGTTGTTACTACTACACTGAGACCAATAACTATGATTCCAAGACCTGAAAGACGTGAAAAAGAAAGTATATTCAAATACCTGTTCTGCTTAAGTGATGTGGTAAGAACCTGCCATTTTCCACAGAGGTTAGAGCAGACCAGTTATACCTTTAAGGCTCTGAAATGCACTAAAACTTTATTTCATAAAATACCTGACCTGCACTTTTCCAGCAAAACTATTTACTCATCTTCCAAGGAGTGGCTGAAATGTAAGGAGATTTATAAAGATGATATTAAATTGAAGATATCCGGCGATCTGCATCGGTCTTTAAATTGAGAGGAAGAGATGCATCGTGCTCAGTTTGTCCAAAGATGTCCAACCTGGAATGCTCTGAGTAAAAAAGACCTGCTGAAAGGTAAGAGAAGAACTCCATGAAAAGCCAGAAGCCATTCCTCGCTCAGCAGTACGCAGGAACATCTGAAATGTACTTGACAGACTGAACTGAAATCTGGGATTTATTAGAAGTGACGACTCAAGCACGCCATAAATTGTGATTAGAGGTGGCTAGAATTGTTACCTTCCAGTTCCTTTAGATGTACCATGTGGTTTCTTGTCCCTCTGGTTTGCTTCATATGAAAGTAATATATAAAGACTTTTTGGGCTTGAAAGCATTAGTAACCCTAAGATTTTTACCTCCACGGACAAAACCATTAGTTGCTATTGCAGAGGTTGACAACCCAGTAATTGAGGTTACCATCGTGGCGAGAAGAATTATGATTACTCCAAGACCTGTCAGTAATAAGAAGATAAAATATTTTACTCATGTTCCATGATTCCTACAAATCGTTCTCTCTTTAAATTGAATTTTCAGGCCAGAATCAGAGCAATAAACTGAAAAGATGGTTTGTTGACCACTTGCAGTTTGCAGAACATTTCTAAGGAGTTCGTGTCAGAGTCGTAAATTATTCCCATCAGTCTTCAAGCAGTGATTCTTTCTGATAAGATTACCCCAGCCAGAAGTTCTCACGATTTTCAAGGCTTGAGGAAATGAGCAAACAAATGTCCCTTGGCATGGATGCTTATGTCTGCCTTTAATATACATCCTGGCTGTTTAAGTGAAGAGATTGACACATTAACGAGAGCTTTTGTAAGAACCCTGCTGTCTTTCATCAGTAAATTAAACACTTAATCAGAGAAAGACTGACTGTATAGTTTCATAGTACACCAGGACAAAGAGCCTATCAGGTAGACAAGACCTGAGTGCAAGCCTGCTATATCCTTACTTGCCAAGCTATCAAGTGCTGTGCTTCCCCATTCTCTCCTCATCTCCCTCTTTCCCTGCAAAAAAAGTCATTTTCCTCTAACATAAGACAAACATTTGAAAATGGAAATACTGCTTTTTAGATGCCATTTACTTTAACAGCTGTAATGTATAATCTTAGAGAACTCAGAATATATATTTTTAGATGATATCACAATATTGTATAATTGAAACAGGAAATAATCAAACATCTGAAGATCAGTGATAGGTAATTAGTTACAGGTGAACTGAGTTCCTATTTGAGTAAGACTCTGAAATCTGTTTCCAGTCTTTGGCTATATGGTCAAGTTTCTGGTAAGCTTGTGAAACTGTGCTGGAAGCTGTATCAGTAAGAGGTGCCTAGTATGGTTTAGAATCATAGAAACACTGGTTGGAAGTGACTTCTGAAGGTCTGTAGCTCAGCCTCCCAATCACAGCAGAACTATTGCCAACACAGCATTAAATCAGTGATGGTTTTAGCTAGCTGGGTCTTGAAAACCTCCATGGACAAAAATACCACAGCCTCTTTGGATTACGTGTTCCAGGGCTAGATAATCTGCCCAGTGAAAAAGTTTTTCTTTGTGTACAAACTGGACCTCCGAAGCTACAATTTTGGCCATTGCTTCTGTTGTGTTTTCTGGCACTACCAAGAAGAGTTTGTCTTTGTAGTTCCAGAATACTTTCTTGTTTCAAGTCAGGTGAAGAAATAATATGACATTTTTCCTCTCAACTTTATTGCTTCTATTCCCATTTCTTTCTATTAGAGGAGAAGATAAATGGAAACAAACCAAACAAAACCAATTACAGTTTGGTGGCAAACATGCACTCAGTTCTTAGTTTTCCCTGAACTTGCTCACACTTATGCAGTAGCTCTCTTGTTTCTATAAAGTACACAGGTCTTCAGTGTGGAACTGAAGATTATACATTGCTTCTAGCAATATTTATTGACCAGGGCTTGTACAAATTGAAACTTGGATCCTACAGACATCCAGCTAGAAGTACTACAAATATATTGATTTATCTGCAGTATCTCTACCTTCTGGCTTCCAGATCAGATTCCTGACTTCAGTTCATGCTGGATGGTTATAGACGTCCAATCCCTGAATGAATTTTCTTTGCTGCTTAAATTATAGCCGTGTTATCACAATCTTTTAAGACAGAGCAATGTAATGTGTGAGTTGTAAGTGATATATAACATAATGTAGTATATTTAATCATGTTTATCCTACTGATTTCTGAACTCTTACTGTAACTATTTTGTATACACCTATTTTGTATGCAGGTCTGGATGAAAAAAAATCCAAATGGTCATTCCTTTTGGTTAGCTACCATTACACAGAAGGATATTAAACCATGCAAATTTTGTGCCTGAGAAGTAGCTGAATGTGACCTTTAATCTGCTGTTAACTCTTAAATTAAGTTAGACACATTATTCTTAAAGTTGTTTTAAAATTATTTTGTAAGTGCATGTGCATCCTAAAGAGTATTTTTCCAGGATTTCCTATTGCATTTCAAAATTCATGTTGTTAACACATATGTGACAAATAGGGTCAGATATTCTGCTAATTTAATGAGTAGTATCTGCTTGGGAAGGCTTTAATGTTAATTTAAAAAAGTAACAAAACATTGAAGAAGAAAAATCCTTAAGGTGACTCAACAAAAACATCATTGTAATATAGTGTAATGTAACTTAATTGTCATGTTTGGGGCCAGATTTTCAGTTAACAAAAAGGCAGTGTTTTTTTCCCTGCCTTTGGCTAACCATTCCATGTATAGGTATAAATGCAGACTTTGGAGGGTCCCCAGATGTTAGGTGTAAATACCAGACGAGTTTTGGACCTGCAACCTTGTCAGGGCCATACTGTCCATTTTTTCCCAACTGATGATAAACAGAGAACGTTGTTGCAGTGTTACTTTTTTTTCTCCTGTAAGAACTTTTGCCCAAGACAGCCTATCAGAATATGAAAATAATTGGTTTTTTTCTCTTTGGCCTTCTTCTAATGATGGGAATATAAATGGTGCCCAGATGGTGGTTTAACTGACTCATTTAATTACTATGTTAGTAGCATTACCCAGCAAAATCCCTCAGCCTTGGTGATGATGAGCTTCTATCACTGTTCTCCTTAAGCAGCTTGGCTAGGGACTTCAAGCTTATTGCTTGTAAGACATTCAGAAAGTGCATTGAGAAATTATTTAAACGAAATTTGATGTCTCATTTTCAGAAGTAAAACTAACCTCCTTACATAAGATACACAATTTTAAAAAGCAACAACAGAGCAATAAACCGTAAGAAAGGAGATTCTGCTTATCAATGAATTAAAATGGCAAAATTAAATGTGAAAGCAGAAAGGCCATAACTGATGTTGGTGCAAATTAATGTTAAAACCTGATTAAAGTTTAGATTGAAAACCAGGCATATGGCTGCTAAGTAAGTTGTTCTAAAATGAATTACTCTTGCCTATGGCTATTCTCACACCTCAAAACAAAGTAATACTTCTTGATGATCTCAATAAGTTACTAAACTGCCCTTAAAAACTAATTTTGCATGAAACCCCAGAGCAAAGTCTTGGCAATATTAAGATGCAAAATTTTCATGGCGAGGCATATACTTATGAGTGCCCTGGGCTGTATGCTCTCATTTGGTATGCATCATAAAATCAGCAAGCACCCCTTTGTCAGGCACAGAGCTAGAGCCACGCATGGAGCACTGCAAAAGTAGTAAAGTTCTTCCGCTTAGTTCTGGATCTTTAAGTTGGGTTTTTTTTCTATTTGTGTCTCTAAGTTCATGGCTGTATTTTTTTCTTAATAAGCATATCATTTCTCTCTCTCTTTTTTTTTTTTTCCAAAAGCTCAGTCTTGCTCAAGTGAAACTTCCGTGAAGTTACTGTGTTTTGTTGGAAATGAGAAATTTCCAACTGTGCAAAATTTTGGAGAGGTTTCATTTCACTTCCATTAACAAGGAAGTAAATGATATTTACATTCAATCTGAATTTGATTACTAAGTTTTAACCAGGACCAGGTGAGTTGATGCCCTGAGGCCAGAGTTTGAGCTCCAGCTCGTGTTTGCTTAATATCTCCGTTTTGCGAGAATCTCAAACTGGAATATTTGCCATCCAGCCTTTGGACTGCTGCTTTTTATGACATCTGTGTGCCTAGGAATCTAGTGCCCCATTATTCTAGACTGTATGATCATGTAATACAGAGTGGCACTGCCTCGGCAGTTCACATTTCTGTGCTTCCTCAGAGAGCAGCTCTGGAAAGGAAGTTGTACCGCACAACTGCTGACACGTTGCACCTTACTGAGTTGCTCTTCTAGTTGATGGAGATTCTTGTAGTGTTGTGAGTGCTTTCAGTGAAGCCAGTGAGAGGAGAACACTCAACAACACACTGGGCAGAGGTCTCAGGGCCCAGTCTTCCAGGGACTGGGATTTGGTTTACATTGCACAACGAAGAAGCAAAGATACAGCACACAATGAAGTGTACTTCGTTAATTTATATGAAAGCTGTAGCAGAGTTTCTAAAACGTAGTGTTTCATAGTACACTAGTATCTAGTGCTGTGTTATAGTTAAAAATAACAAAATCCTGATGAGATGAGACCTCCTTCCAGTTCTGTTTACATCTTTGCAGAGAAGTGTGAAGAAGTGTTGTTTTTAATATGTAGATGACAAGGTCTGGGATTCACAGATAAGCAATGTGTGAACTCTTAAAGGTTAACTCTGTACACACATATTAGAAATTGGCCCGAGTCATGAAGTTCGCATCTGTTACAGAATCTAAATACAAATTTCAGTAAAGCTTAGAAATACTCAAATGTGATGATCATATGCGTAGTTAACAGATCTATGCCTCTAAGCAGTAATTTGGCCGTGAGTCTGGAAAATTCCAATAGTTTGGAGAATTAACATCTTTTACCCTGGTAAGCATTTGAAAACATTATTTAGTTCAACATGCAAATGCACATCTCAGATTATATATTAATCATGCTCTTGTAAAGTTTTTTATCTTTATCCCTTTCACTGCTGAAAATTATATTGAATAAGATACGTACCAATTCCTGCTTGACCTACAATCCAGGAAAGTCGAATAAAAAGCATCACACCCCAAATATTAAGCATACATCTTACCTAGGTTTTAAACAAAAAATAGTGCATTAGTGCAATGTTGAAAGTAGTGTTAACAACCAGAAGGGTGATAATGTGCATTGCAGGCTTTTAAAAGTACCCCAAATATCCCTCAAATCCGCCTCCCTCTCTTACTTCTTAAAAGATTGTAGTGTTGCACAACTAATTTTTAAGTTTGTTTTCTTTTAATTTTTTTTTTTAAATGCATATAAATTTCTCACCAGCACACCCTTCACCCATCCAAACTTGACAAATCCTGTTTTGTTTTCTTCTTCCTTGCTGACTGCTGTCTCATCTCCAGCAGTGCTTTCTCCATTAGCCACTCTCTCGACTGAGCCGGTGCTCACGGCTATGTTCTGAAGGATCACACAGAAAACAAACACATTTTTGTACCAAGCAGAGGACACCTGGCTGCATGAAAAAGACACGGAACAAAGGAATTCCAAAGAAGATCAGGTTTTACTGTCTCTGAAGTAAAGTGCAATATTCTGCTCACAACAGGCATCAGCAGGTAGGCTTGCTAACAGTGAGAAAAGATTAAAGAATCACTTAAGCAGAAGAGATACATTATTGTCTGATACTAAATTGTTTTTATTGTAAACTATATTCAATGTATATGTTGTGTTGATATGTTAGTAGAGCATCTAACATAATGAGCATCTCATGGTTGGCCTCTACATGCTGCTGCAACAATTTATGAATAATGCTAAGTGTAGAAACAGGGATAATTGCTCACCAGTGAAAAGAAACCTAGCTGTGTGACAGTTATGTGATGAACTCTGGTGGTTTTTGTTGGATGAAGTACAAACATAACTATAGCAGCAAATAGGTAACATATTCTTGAAAACAGTCAGAGAAATGCCAATGAAATGTAGTAAATAATGTAGTAAATGAATATTCCTTTCTGTGCTTTAGCCACATCTGGTATAACCATAGTAGATAGGATTAAGAATTGTCATATTTGTGATGTAACCAGAATAAATAGCCTAGAACTTTAGATTGCTCACACCCAGTTACAGACATAAATCTGTATTTTATCTCTCAGCTTTTTTGCCCCTGAATCTTTGAGACAATTTATCAGCACACTATGTTTCTTGTGGCTTGAATAGCAATTAGTCATGGTACTGAGGCTTATACTCATTGTTATTGCTGCTTTCTTTTTTTTTTTTTTTTTTTAAATACAGAGTTCTGACTGGTTTTGTGAGGAGCTGGCATTAGGTTAGCTGTTGCCAGATATTGCCTGGGTCCTCTGCAAAGACCTTCAAGAAGGACCACATGCTATACCATAATCTAGTAGAGAATCAAGAGCATGTCGCTTCTGGAGAGGAATCAAGATACTTTTAGGGTTTGGAGGAGGTTGAAGATATTTCCAGATTAACTAACAAGTCAAGGATGGGAAACATCTGTGATTCTGTGAAACATATGAGGTTTTTTTCATCTTGCATAAACTTCAAAGTTGCTTTTGGGTTTTGTCCATGGACTTCAAAAAAAACCCACCAAACAAAACCGAAACAGACATAAAGACCAACTGTATATGATGCTTATGCTAATCTTTGGACTCTCCCCTCATGGATGGGGGCTCTAGCCACTGAGATGCAAGGTTGGAGAATGCCTTAGACACAGTAAATCCAGAATGGTGCTCACAAATGAGAAATAAGTGACTGGATAATACATTTTGACATGGATTAAGCCTGGTGCCTATGGTGGTTTGGGCCCTAAGTGAAAAGGGAATACAAGATCTATTGAAACCCTGTGACTTTGAGCTCCTGAGTTACTTAGTTAATTTTGGCAATTCTTACCCTTTTGCTCAAAATACAGTAAATGATTAAAGGGAGTTAAGAAAGATTAGAATGTGAGGGTTTTTGCTACAGTGGTTAGAATTTCAAAGACAAAAAAAAAAAGTTTAGTCTTTGTACTTGGAATAAGTTGTTTCCTATGTACTTTGAATTAATTTGTGCTCTCTATGCCATTATCTTAAATTATGGCCTTAAACCTTCCATAAATGCATTTTAAATTGGCGTGCTTTAGTGAATGATTGGTTATTTACCAAGTACCTGTGCTACTCATGCATTAAGGATGTGGAATAAAAGTGACAGGACATTTTGAAAAGCTACCAAAATAAAAGGTTAACTGTTCTGTTGTTTGTTTCTTTTTTTTTCTTTTTCTTTATTTTTTTTTTTTTAATATATAAAAAATTTCCTTTCTTGTTTCAGAACAGATTAGTCTTCATCTCTCCTGGGGCTAAAAATGATGAGCTCATCAAGCCTCCATAACAAGTGTGGAGAATAGCCAAGATGAAGAAAGGTTAGGTGATTTCTTATGTACGGTAAATATTTAAGCCTAAGTAATTATCACCAGCCATCAGCTGTGAAATAGCACTTAAACTATTTTTGAAGGATTTAATTGGTGATTTGTGGATTAATGTGTGCAAAACCTGACATGTCTTGCTAAAAGATGACACACATTTGACTCCAACAGTGTGGGAACTAGATATTTGAAGTTCCTCTCAGCCTGCCTTATGTTTTGATATTTGAAAAATTACATATTAAAAAATGTATTAAATATTAATATTCATCTTCTGATGTTAAGCCCAGCATCAAAGCACAATGGGAATGCTTATGTGATGTTTAGCAATCTGAAGTCAAGCATATGTCACTTCTTGTCAGAATCTGGCAATGGGTATTAACAGGATTGTTGTCTTCAACAATTTGCGTTTCAAAAAAGCTGGGGGTGAGGGGGGTGGGATTGCCTTTGGATATGGTGTAGTAAACCCACATTTTAGTGTTAATGTAAAAATGAGTAAAGCATCTTGGTCTATTAGTCTAACCCTCATACATGCTCCATGTGTCATTTCGTCCTCTCCTTAGCGGTGGCTGGAGAGCCTGCTGCATGTGGGGCGCTGGTGGATAGGCACCCCATCCAGCTGAACATACAGCTTTTGCCTCCTGACAGGAGCTCAGCCTTTTTATACCATCTTAATTCCCTTCCCCACCAATCTACTATTCAATGACCTCATGTTTGTTTATTCTTCAGAAAAAGCTCTGTAGACTGAAGTGATTTGTCCAAGGTCACAAAGTGAGTCCATGGGACAGCCAGGAATAGTCTCCAGCCATCTTAATTGCAGGTCGTTTGTTCCAGTGCCGTGGTTCCTGGCTCCCAGACCAAGCCCACAACGCACCTAAGGGCACGGTGGGTTGCCAGTGTAACAAAGATCCCATTACCTCTGACATTCACCTTCCTATTTTGAGAGGCTTAAGATTATCCTTCTGTAAACTGAATACTGGAAAAAATCTGGGAACGACCAAGCTAGGTGATGCTCTTTCCTTTTCCCTAAAAGTCCCAACCTGTGAAGCAATTTTCCCTTCATTTTATTCTAGGATGGAATCTGCCTTCATTTTAATCTTCTTTAAGTGAAAGCCTTAAAAAGCCCTAAATGAATTTGTCTAATTTTGTTTAAAATAAACAAACAGTTGAGAGATGTAACAACAAAACACCTGAGTTTTCTGGTAGTGGTCAAAACTGAAAATTCCTTAAAGTACTAATGTTCAGTACGTGTTTATTCAGCATTACGTTGAAGGGCAATACACTGTATTTCCCCTTTCTGGCCATTACCGTAGTAAATTACATCTGTAAGAGGAAGTTTCTTCTGGGCATGGAAATGTGTTTAGTCCCTTGAGTAGCAGCTTATACATCTACAAATGAGCAGGGATATCAAATTAATTTCTTCTCCTTTCACATCCACTTTGCATTACTTTTTAGAAATAAATGATGACCTGGGTAACCTGTTGCTCCTTTCTACGTAAGCTATTTTATGCAGGTCTGTGGAGACTTTAATTTAAATAAGTCATGCCAAAACTAGGAAACTGTTTTAATAAGATCCTAAAGAGTTGGATCCTAATTTCCCAATAGCTATTTATTTGCTTGATTTCAATTACTTTAGATTAATCCTCCTTAGGACAGGTGAATCTCCAGAGAACTGGAGTTTGAACAAGATCTGGACTAGCATCCAAAAATCAGATACTTGTCCAAATTATTCAGACCTCAGAAGTGTTGTAAAACTGAATGGAATGATGATGAGAGCATGTTTTCTCTGGAGATATCTCATTTCACTGTTTCCCAACACAGAAAAAGAATAGGGATTTTTAGTTTGAGTTTAAAATACAGAGCTGGTATCTCTCTCTCTTTCCAGCCCTGCCATGACAAGTGCACAATTAAGAACTTCAAGAAAGGTTTGATTTTAATTCGATAAGTACATGTATTCTGTGTCGCTCCTCTTCATTTTACAGAGAACTTGGTATTGTGGCTTAAAAGGGAAAAATCTAATTTTATCAAAGTGAGTAGAATATCATATTATTCCACTGTTTTGCAGTAGGTTTTTTAATAGTTTTAACTATTTCAAAGTGCTTAATTTAGTTGTTCTTTCCCCAGAAGTTCTCATTACAGCTTTCCACGCTATTGTTTTGCATGGGAGGCAATTCTTCCATATAGGGAAATCAAGCCTCAGAAGATCTAGATAGGTGAACAGACAGCAAAATTAACTTATCCTACCTATCTGAGACAGTAACACAGAATTTAGTGTGTATCTGGTATTTGAGACAGTATTTCCAACTTCTCAAATTCTTCCCTGTGGAAGTTTTGAATGTGCAAACCCCAAAGGATTACACCTGATCAATGTATATTCTTCTAGTAAGTAGCCATAGAGGGTGACAAAAGTGAGGATTATCATGATTTATTTTGGTATTTTGATTTGTTTTGGTATTTCATTATTCATTTACTGTAGTGCATATGTGGGGGGGGGAATTAAATAAAGGCACAAACTAAAGGAGTCTGCTAAGGGGAAATTTTTTTCTAGGAAATCCATTGGTCACATGTAGCAATAGTAAACACCTACATGGTTTTAACCAAAAGTAGGTCCAGTCAGAAGGAGTGAGGAGAAACAGCCCTAGAAGATCTTTCAAAGGCAGATTATCCAGTTGTATCTGGTTCAGTAGTTCTCTGTAAGAGTATTTTACATGTCTGTTACATGAGAAAAGTCTAAACAGCTTTTCTATGTGATAGATTAGGAGGAATTTAGCCAAATTACTCCTCCATAAATGCTTTCTGTGTAGCCATTCAAGAGGCTCTTCAGATTCTCTCCAAATTCATTGGTATAATGAGCATGAAGATTTAAACTAGTTCGCTGAATCTGTACCTGAAAACTGTTGCCTGTTATCCCTCTTCTGAGCAAATACTTTCAACCTTAACACCCTTGCTCTGGATTCTTTCTTGCTGTCTGAATGGTTTGTTACAGCGATAAACAGATAGTGCTCTGGATTTCTGATTAGCTGAAATCGCATTTATTGCACATAATGTTTTTTTATAATACTTTATATATATAAGTGAATACAACAGAGGAATCTGAAGTTTAGTTGTGCATTGATGTTAAATCCAAGTTTAGAATAAGTGTGAATTGTGTAGCCTCGTTAAATTATGAATTGGTATTCATCATCTGCTATCCTAACTCTTGAAGTGAAACAGAAGAGATTCAGTAGTTTTATATTTTCAGACAAGATTAAGCTATGTTTTTCTGTTAATCAAGTACATTACTATCACCTTTTAATAAAAATCTTTTCTGTGAGCAGAGTACAGGGCAGAAAACATAAACATACTGCAGCTACCGAAGGAAATATGGTAAGTGATTACTTATACTTTTTCTTTTGGACAAGGTCCATGAATTTAAGGACTTTTTCATATTAATAAACAGAATTAACAGCCTGGAAATGGAATAGAGAAAATTTGTATCTTTCCTTTCCACTTACCTTTGCCAGTTGTTCATGAATTTCTAATAAGCTTGGTCTGTTGAGCTTATTCCCACTGACACTGCCAGTGTTTCTATAATAATCAATTTTGGGAACTGGGTCCACTGTGTTATGGCCAAATGTCTGTAGATAATACATTTTAGTGTGAGTATCATAGGGATGTAAACTAGCTTCTGTTTTCTCCCCACTTTGAGGGAAATTGTCGTATAATTCTCTTTTTCCTGGTCTGTAGCTGATTCTCAGTCTGTTATGTGCTTCATCAGTAAAAGATGTTTCTTCATAATGTGGTGGGTCAGAGCCCGCATCCTCTTGGGATGTTTCATTGTTGTCGTGGCTTTCATTAATTATGTTAACTTGAAACCGATTTGCATTTGGATCCAAGAATACATTTGACGAGTTATTCATTGACATCTTTGGGGATGTTATAGACTTAGGTCACCGATCCAGTTAGTCTTCTGTGGCTGTAGCTGGTTAGTTGCAGCTACAGCAAAGGGTTTAGTGTTGTTGCAGATGAAATCTTTGCTCTTTGAGTAACAAAGTTCTGAGAAATTTTTCTTGAAATCTCTAAGCAGTCTTCCTAACGTTGTCCGCTGTGTTTCTGCCATAAAATAAATAAGACATTTCTATTAACGTAGTTAGATAAATTTTCCACCATAACCTCTCTCCTGCCTTACTAAATACCCATCAGACTATCATCCTGTGACTTGTTGAGTGAAAAAAACAGTTGAGTCAAAGACTGAGTTTGTGGGAATGTTTCCATCGGTGATGGATGTGCTCAAAGCTCTTAACCAAGCTAGTGGTAGTTTGGTACAGGCTCCAAAGGAGATAAAGGCCTAGGCCACAAATGGGCCAAGAGCTCCTCTAGTTTCTATCTGTTCTCTGAAAACCCACAAAGGAACAGTGACACAGTGATCATTGATGCACAGGAGCTTGAAACACTGATCATGCAATTAGTACATGAATAGTTGGCTTTTCCAAGGCTTTTACCAAAGAACAAAGGCGGCTCCTAGTTAAGCAGCCTGGCTGCATGATGGTGGTCTCCACTTGAGCTGGGATGCCTCTCAAGGTTGTTCCTCAAGGCTGAGAGATCTTTTACCAAGAGCAGAACTTTGGTAAGTGACTGATACCATGCATAACCTTGCAGTATGGTAACTTTGCTTTTGTCTTAGTAACTTTGTGTCTTGGTAGTTTTGAATCATTATGTAAATGCTTGTGCCATGCAGTAATAGAGCGAACCTTGCTGTCAAACTTTGTTAAGTTGCACTTTTACATCATCATATTAAAAACAATTTTGCTAATACCTTTGACAGTGATTCTTTGTGTGATCTTAATCACTCCTTTGCAACAAATTGGCATAGTTGGCAGGATTCTAAATCAGGATTTGTGGTACTATCTGTAGAAAATGGGCTTTGGATCAGATTCTAAGTACCTAAAAATGATTTTCAAATACAGTATTTCTTGTAATAATGCAATGTTGAATTGAAGTCAGTGGAAGTGTAGGCAGTACAAGGGCTGTGACACAAGATTCCACAAAGTCTATTTACTGTTTATGTTCCACTTAGGTATTATGATACCATGCATATTTCTCTCAGAGTGTAGAATTAAATTGGCATGAAAAGCTTGAATCAAATATATTTTTTTAATTAACTACAAAAGCTAGGCTTTAAGTTTTCAGTAGTTCCAGGATGACGACAATTTATAACCACTCAATTAAGATATAGCAAATTAATTTTTTATGTAAATAAAATTAATGTAATATGAAGAAATAAATAGACAACTGAAACAGATCCCTATATTATAATGGAAGAAATAAATGACTGTGGTAAAACAGTAATTATTGAGAAATATTAACAATAGTCCTAGGCATTTGAAGGTTCATAAAATTTTACACTCAATTTTACATTTGTATACTCAAAACACCCTTGATTTGAAAGAATTTATAGCAAGTCATAGAATCGTGCAGGTTGGAAGGGACCTTGGGAGCTTATCTAGTTCAACTTCCCACTCAAGGCAAAGGGAATATTGAGTGTAAATCAGGTTACTCTAGGGCTTTTACCAGTCAGGTCTTGACATCCTCCAAGGACAGATTCCACAACCTGCCTTGTCAGCCTATTCTAGTACTTAATTGTCCTTGAAGTGTTGGGTTTTTTTTCCTGTCTATCCAGTTGGAATCTTCTGTGTGTCACTCTTACGACTATCATCTCTCATGCTCCTGCTGTGCATCTCAGTGAAGAATATGGCTCTACCTTGTTAGTAGCCTCCTCAGAAGTACTGGGGGGTGGCTGCTTAGGTTCCCTTAATGTCTCCTTTTCTTCTGGTTAAGCAAGTTCCATTTCCTTACAGGGCAAATGCTCCTATCCCTGACCATCTTGGTGACCCTCCATCAGACATGCACAAGTTTATGAACATCTTTCTTACACAGGCAGGTGGTGGGGAGACAGGTAGCCAGTAACTGGGTTCTAGGTGCAGTCTGATGAGTGCTCATTAGAGGAGAATGATCACTTTGCTTATCTACTGGCTGTGATCCTGTTAACACAGCCAGTAGATAACACTGTTCACCTTCATTGCTCCCAGGACATTGTTCACCTTCATTGTTCCCAGGGTATGGTGATGACTCCTCTGTAGCCTGCTCCTCACCAGGTCTGTCCCTTCCAGGAAAGTTGCTCTGGGTCCCCAGCCTATACAGTGCAGAGGTTTAGTCTGTCTGAGGTAGAGGATTTGCATTTGTCCTCACTGAATGTCATGAGATTCCTGTTGGCCCATTCCTCTAGCCTGCCTAGCTCCCTCTGAGTGGTAGCCCATAGAAAGGTGAACATACGACAGCTGTACAATCTGCTTCCCACCTCCACTTTCCCACATACACCGCCTCAATGAGACAAACAAGCAAACAAAAATCCCAACGGCAAAAGGGGTACTTATATATAAGGCCTTTAGGGGGTTAAATACCTTTGCAGCAATTTACAGGATTGTATAGATGACCCTGAAATGAGCTATTGAAACAATGGCAATCCATATGTCACGAAACATACTTCTAAGGAGATGTGATTATATAGACCTGTATAATTGAGTAGGAGTCGCGATCTGTTCAGACTGACCAAAACAGAGCACACATAGACATTGAAACTCTGCAAGTGTACATAAAAGCAGAAAGTTTTAGAAACAAAATATATCTATATAAAAGAATACATGAACTGAAAAGCTGGGTAAATAAGCCCATTAGAAGCATTTTTTTAAAGTTTTCACTTTCACAAGAGGTTGGGCTAGATGACCTCCAGAGAATTTTCCAATTTAAATTGCTCAATGATTTTGTGAAATGCATTCCACCCTTTGGCACTGAAAGATGAAATCCTGCATCAATATTTATACCTCAGCAATGTAAATTTTCTCTAAAATCACATATCGAAATTAGGATTTTCAGAGCTGATAATCAAATGTCCTCCATCCAGATATAGCCAATGCATATTTTCTTACTTCTTCCATCAGCTATAGATAATATTCTGCTGTCACCTCTCTGCTACAATACCACTTTATAGCCCCCTATATTTATGTTGGTTTTCCTGCTTAATGTTTTGTAAGCCTCAGAGCAACATGTTACATTTGTTTAGTTTAGTTTATTTCTACCGGGCTCGGATGATCAATATTATTATTACTACTACACATTTCTGATCATTGAGAGTACTCTGCTTCCTTTAGCCTTTTGAAGTTGTAAGGCAGTGTTTCATCTTCAGGCATTAAGGAACAAAACCAAATCTTTTGTCATTAAGGTCAGTGAAACTAGGTTTGTTTCCATCTCCATGGCTGAATGAAATCCTGATTCTTTGATGACAATGAGACTTTTGCTACCAAGTAAAAAGATTCTGTAATTTTGCTGTCTAATTTCCAGAAGGTTACTATTTTGCTAGGAAAATAAAAGTCTCTTACCTTTCTGCTGTTCTTGAAAATAGTACTTTGATTTTCACAGTGTATTTCCAGAGGTGTCTCAACTATTTTTTGCCATTAATTTTGTGTTTGATATTCTAGCATTGCGCGTAAAAAATCACGTTTACCTTATTCAGGAGAATTTAACTTACCATTCAATCCTGTGTTTTTAGGGAAGGACAATCTGCCTCTTTTATTCGTGCATGTAGCGTGTCCCTCTCTTTGGGGCATTGCAGACTCTGCCTTATTGGCCAGATTTTTCTCCTGCTTAATATACAGAATAAACTATCCAATCCCTCTCTTTCAAAACATTTCTAGATGGTGATTTAGAGAGGCATTCTAGCTTGTTAACTATTAACCAGCAAATGTACCTATCCATTACAATCACTGGGTTTATGGTATTGCAAAATTTCTAAGGGGGCCTGAAAATTCTTTTGTTATCTCCATTTCCCTCCCAGCTATGCCTGATTCTGTGCGGAGATCATGATCTCACTCTTTTGCAGTTCTGCATATATAGTAATGGAGATAACAAAATTTCAGGCTTCTACTCAGTGCATTTTATGCAGAAGAGTTTCCAGTAGAGTCAGCGGAATCAGGCATTGGCAGGTCCCCTTGTCCCCTATATGCATTTTTGAACCATCTGCTCGTAACCCCGTTTAAAGTTTTACTCTGCATATTCAAGGAAAACCTTTGCAAAATTACATTCTGTGTAGCCTTTCTGGGAAGGCTGACTCCCTTGTCTTTTAGGGGTGCAGAGGAGGGCAAGCAGGAAATGATGAAACTTGGTAATCATAAGGGAATTTGGTTATTGCTTCCAGTAATAGATCGGGTCAAGAACAAAAGTAGTAAGACAGAATTGGAGTTCTTTGGGTATGTCTGCTGTGTTTGCTGTGTAGTTTAGAGATAACTGAACTATATTTAACCCAGATAACTTAAGTACCTTCAGCACTCTAACCTGACAGCACAGAGCTCAGCTGTGCTGATTAGGTGTACGTAAAAAGAACAGCAGTGTCAGGTCTCTGCAGTGATCCTATCCAGAAATAACTGATCACATGCATCTGTGCACTGATATCTACCTTTGATTTTGTGGTTAAATTAACTAGGTAAATGCAATAATACTCAATCTCTCAAGGTTTGGCGTTTTCTGTTATGCAAAATCTTGAAGCAGTTTAAAAGTTCTTACATTCAGAAAAATGTGTATGTTTTATAATTCAAATGGACCAGTGTAGATTAGTGTTGGCTGTTCCACTCTTAGTTTCTTCAGACAGGAGATTCACGTCCTTCCCTGTACAATCAAGTATTTCATGTTCCAAATGGCACTGGAGGTCTGTTGTTCTGCTGGCTGCCTCTGCCTAATATATAGGGCAAAAGGGACGATGTGTATTTTTCAGAATACTTGCAAAAGAAACCAACTGCTGTAACTGATTTTGTCTTTGCTCCTCGATGCAAACAGAGCTCTTTAGCAAAAGTGACAGTGCTTAAAATTCTGATGCCAACCTTCCTAAAAACTGAATTGAATTTCTGCCAAGCACTGTCACACTGGCTAAACAGCTGTGCATATCACCTTGAGTACCCAGATTTGAGTCTTTGCTTTCACTGTTAGTTCTTCTGCCTTGATAGGATCTCTCATGACCAATTTCTTCAGTTTGACAGTCCAGATCATACACTGCACAGTTGCAGAAGCACAAACAGAAGAACCAGATGTGGAAAGGGGCTGGAGAGTACAGAGGTCTCCAGTCAGCTCTAGACTAATTACTGCTGGGAGCTGCTAGCCAGACAGTTTAAGTTCCAGTTTAAACTGAATCATCTTCTGTAACCAAGTGGGGTAAAAAAATGGCATGTCTTGACCAGTTCACCTAGACTGTAAGATTGGTTACTCAACAGTCACTTTTTCTTTCTCATCTAAAATTTGTAATGATATGGAAGACACGGATGGACTGGGACTGTGGTGGTGTTGGTTGAGACTGGAGTTCTGGACAAGTAATATATTTTGTATTGCTAAATGTTTGTAGAATCAAAAATTTCCTTCTACTAATTCTGTTTGGCTTTCTATTGCTGTAGAGGAGGAGAACGGAGACCTATCAAAGAATACTGTCATTATACACGGTTTGCAGAGGACTGCATCGTTTCATATAGGAGAATCAATGTAGTTTCCTTATGAACAGTTAGTAGTAGAGCACCTGCTCTTCTCAAAGGCGAGAGGTGAGTCAGCAATCAATGTGTTCTTTAGCTTTCCCATTGGTTCTTTGTTACTTAGTGTGTGCGGACCAACCCTTGTTTCTCATCTTAGCAACATGGTACACACTTCTTGCAGGCACTTCCTCTGAAACACAACCATTCGTTGTCCTCCACTTTTGTATTCTCAGTACACAAACGCAGTCTGAGCTTCAGAAAAATTGTGTCAGATGAGGAAGGTAGGGAGTTACCACTTAAGCATTCACCATTCGTAAGCTTGCCTTGTCTTTCACCTTTCTCTCCAGCCTATCATGAGACACAGTAGAAATGAAATCCTCCTCTGAAGAGGCAGATATCATCTGATTCTTAAAATACTTTTTGGCCACGATGACTTTCTTAAGTGAATTGTTTATTGTACCGATTCTTTGTTGTTAACCATTTCTTATCTACCATTCCACTGTTCCTCAAATAAAAGCAACGTGAAGTGCCTTTTGAGTTTGCAACAAATATTTATTTAACAAAATGGATGCACCAACATATCTCCGAAATGCAGGTATGTATAACAAATGTTGTAACAGTTGGTTTCCAAAATGAAATCAACATCAAAATTAAGGCGGGATATTTTGTGAGTTTTCATGCAAGAGCATATTCAAATGTTCCTTTATCCAACCCCTCAACTTCATCTTCCCACGTAGAAGAAGGCATACTACTGTAGGGGTCTAGCAAGATTTTGAAGCATCTGATAATTAGAAGTCCCAAGAAAACACACAAAATCCCCACAAAGGCAAAGCCAGTTTTTTGCTCTAAAGTCAGAGGGAAGGCAGACATTTCATTGACACTCATGCTGGCTGAAGTGTTGCTGCAGTAATTACTGCTCATCGTTGGGTATCACATCCTGGTGACTCTGTGGGATTTTCACCTCTACTGCTTCTTTGCCTGCATAGAAAAATAGAGTAAGTTTGGTTAGGTCTAAATGGGGTGTGTATATATGAGCTATAGCATATGAATATTTGGAAATTAAAACCAGCTTGGATTTTAGTAGTGCCCTGGGGTTTTTTTCACGTGTAAATTAATGTGATAAAATGGCAACTTTTAGCCTCTACACACCATCCATTTACTGGTCTCCATGAGGAGACAGCAAACTCACAATTTTCTGGCTTTGTCTCCTCAAAACAAAGCAATTTCAGCTCATGGCCATTGCAAACAGCGTTTTGTTAGACTGGGAACAAGTTGACAAATTCTGACTTGGCAATACTCACCATGGTCTCCCTTTGGAGAAACCAGGATATTTTCTGAAATGGCTTTACACTTAAGTCCTTAAACTAGGTGAACTTGCATTGACCTCCAAGGGAATTCCAGCCAAATAATACAGATTTTGCTCATATAATTTAGCTTATAAATCTAAAAAGATTGAGCTTCTAAAGTAAAATATTGTATGTGCAATTTAGTGAAGTCTTGGGCTCTGTTTTCAGAAAAATGCTGTGTGCATTTTGAGCTTGTAAGAAAGCGATCATATTGGTAAAATTGCCCCTTAATCTTCCCTGTGTATGAGGAAAGATTGGTTGGAGAAGAGATAACAGAAGTAAATTCCCTTCCCCTAAATCTTGCTCTCATTTGTTTCTTCTCCTTGGTCGTCCCCATTACATACACATATATCCTGCCATTTTTATAGGCATAGTACGCACCAGTTCTAAACATGCTCCTCATAGAGCTCAGGGGACTGACCCTGATGTGTCCTATGGAGGTAAGATGCTCAAGCACCTCCACCTCCCCCATCGCCACCGGGAGAGCTCTGTGTTCCCAGAAAGGAGAGACTTTTTTTTTTTGTCTTTTTAAGGAGATCTTATATAGATTTTAGTTGGGGGTGAGAATAGTTTTGTTGTATTTTAGGTTTTCCTTCAGATATTGAAATCACATCTTTCTTTTGTCTCTGTAGACAGCAGGAGAATCAGAAGGACCAGGAGGATGTGTCAAAGGACAAAGGCATTTTTATTCTAAAGTTGGAGCTTGAAGTTTTTGGCTCTTGTTAACACCTATTTAACTAACACGCCTCAGGGGGAAACGCTTTCTGTTAACAATTCAACCGATTTCTCCCCCCTGGGAATTCCCAGTATTCATTTATTTCTTGGCAGAGCAATTAGGCCACTCAGAACTCCGTGCTGCCATGGCTACACTGCTTCAGGTACCTGCGCTGCCAGCCAGTGGAAAGGGAGCTTCAGTATGTCTATTCTGTACTGCAGTCAGGGCTGAAAGTAGCCGTATCCTGAGTCAGCAGACAATTAATAGCAACAGAAAAAAAAGTAAAAATAAGATTTGGTATTCCTGAAAAGACAGAAACAAACAGAGCTTTAATCTTGTTTAGCGTCTCCTTTCTCACTTTGGAATTTGTGGGATTTTTAAATATTATCCTAAAGAATGAAAACTTTAAAACAAGGATTAAAAGGGCAAGGCACAAGTCTTTTTCTTTCTGCAGTAACTCTTAATGTAGTAGGTACTAAATGACACGTTTTCCTATTAACAGCCTTTACACATTTGCAAGAGCATAACAATCAATAATTCTGTTTATTCTACAGAGCTGTGTATGAGATCCTTCCTTGTTTTCAATAATACTCTGCTGTTTGGCTCATGCAGTTTTAAGCTGCCTGTTAAGTTGGCGAAAAGATCCAGATGTGGTCTGTGGGAATTACAAGTAATGTCAACAACAGTCAATATTTATTTGCTGAAAGTATACCATAGATACAGCCCTCCTGCTGTGCAGATTTTCATTGGGCATACTTCCAAATTTTCTATTAAGTTTGACCTTCTGTAGGCAGAAAAAAAATCACAGAAAGTTCAATATCACAAATGTGAAAAAAAAAAGTTGATTTGAACAAGAGCCAGTTGAGGAAAAAATTACTTTCCAAAAGTCCTAGGACACTGGGTTATAAAAATTAAATTAAAGGCTTATATGGGGAAATGAGTAGACACTTCCTGGGAAAGCCAGACCCAAAAAAATTATCTTGAAAGACACGGAGAGAAATCTTACAGATAGCCTGGCCATGAAGCAGCTTGTATTTCAGTTGAGTCCAGGGAAATATGTATGTGTTTGAGGTGACAGTTCTTCACCACAGAGAGTCACATTCCAAGAATATGACTTCCGGTCTCACTAATTTTGCAGGTTACACACTGGAATTAGTGAGATTTGTTTTTACATTATGTGCTTGTCAGGACATGTTATGGGACAGATCTCTGTGCAAAGCTTGACTGATGCTGAATCCTGGAGCAGTAAGAAATGGGTATCTTAGTCTTACTTGACTAGAGTTTGGCAGAAACAGCTGCATGAGAAAACAGTGGGCGTTTTGCTTTTGGGGGTGGGGGAGATTGCTTTTGGGAAACTACTGCGCTCCTTTCTTCCCTGTCCTGAATTTCAGAATTGTAATTGAAGCCTTAAAGTTCACAGAACATTTTGCTCTAATTACGTATCACCAAAACTGTGGTACCAAGACTGACCTTGAGCAGCTTTTTATTGCTTTCACATTTTAGTGCTGCATACAGGTTAGATGTCCTCTCCCAGTTAGTCAGATACCCTTTTATTTGCTGCAGTGTGTGTGTCAAGTCGTGAGTCAGAAGGCTAACTAACATGGCCTGGACCCAAAACTCCTTGAAGATAACCTTTAGGGCAGTATGATAGGGACAGGCATTCTATCAGTTAGAATCTGCAGAGTCATTTTGTAGGAGATGGCCTCAGACTGATCTCTCTCGACTATTTTTACAGGCCAAGACTACTCATCCTTTGATTCATTGCCTGTATAAAAACACTGGCATAAAGAAAGGCTCCCTAACACCCTGCTGTGAAATAAAAGGCCATTGGAGGTCCTTGTGAGGCCAGAAGAAACAGAGTCCTAGAGAAAATAGGAATGAGGAAAATAGTTTAGCATGTGGACCACTGAGGTAAGCAGAATGGAGGTATGAGCTGGGGGTGCTGGCTGCACCTAAGGAGGGTGAAGCGGAACATCATGGACACTAGCTATCATGAGACAGCTGGAAGAAAGATGTTGAAATTCTTATTCTAACAACATTGCCAGTCCAATACTGCCAATGTTTGGTGTGGACTGAAGATCCCTAGCCCCAGCTCTTTGGTAGTTTGGGTGTCATGTTTTTCAGACTTAGTCTTTACCCTCACATTTTCAGAGATACTGAGATTAAGAAAATAGCCAGTAAATGAAATAAAGACTTCCTTCTATTTTGGGTTTCAGTCCTTCCCTTCTAGAATTCCCTATAAGGTTGTGGGTTTTTTTGCAACGGCTCAGTATTGGAAAGGAGTACCTTTAACGTCTGCTCAAGCTGGGAGCATTCATCCTCTTGGCATGATTAAGCCTCAGGTGCCTGAAAAATCACTTCATAAACGACAGTGTGTAACAAAATGGACCGTATCAGTTGCCATCTGTTCTTCCCTTAGATGTGTGCAGCCCAGCTGCTGGTTCACGGATCTGGTCATTCTGAAGGTACTTCAAATAGTTTCAGTCCCGTGCTTGTGTTTGAGCGACAGCAAACCTGACTTCAAAAGGTGTTGGTGGGGTTAGGGACATAAACAGGCATCCTCTGGGAGTTTAAGAAGCACCTCATTTGCACTTAACTGCTCAAGGAAACTGAACTGTATTTCAGGAATGCTATTACAGGAACTGGGCATACGAGGTGGTAGGGTGAAGGGACTAGCAATGGAGATCTAACGAAACAGAAATCCAGCATGAATTTGGAATTTTCAGAAGGGTCTGAGCTATCCGAGTTAACAACACAGGGCCAGAAATGTTGCAAAAACCAGCTCCGTTAACCACACAGCCAACCTCTAGTACTGACATGCCTGTATTCTCTACATTGCTGGGGAGAAGACTGTCAGACTGTCTCTGCAGTGTAAGGTTTCTAAGACGGGTGTAAGGCAGGAAGGCCAGGGCATGGCTGCCTTCTGCAAAGAGAGCAAAACCCCACAAAAGCAGGCAGCGTTTTTGCAGCACGGTACCTCTGGGTGCAGGCAACACTTTTCCACACAAATGACACTTCCCTAAAAAGAAGCAGCAGCCAGGCAACGTAACTTTGAGACTTCTGACAAGCAATGAATTGCAGAAATGAGTTTTTCTCCTTAGTACATATGTAAGCCTGGAATCTGCACTGGACAAGAGCTCCTGTGCTATGAATTCATATATGCAGTTTAGATTTGGACACTACAGAGGCAAGAAGATACACCATTCACTAGCATAATCCTTAACTTGTGAACGTGGAAAAGCGTTGCCTGCTTCACCGGGGGTGGAGGCTGCGAGAGACCGAGCACCTGCAAAGCAATTGTTGCTGGAGGACTGCCCGCACAGCCTGCGCTTTCACCGGCCCCGCTTCCCTGGGAGGGCATCTCTGCCCGTTTACCCCCTCTCAGCCG
>VWZK01007846.1:193575-268953 GCA_013396935.1 Baryphthengus martii | reverse complement strand
GAGCGCTGGGTTGCGGTGGGCCCGCCTAGGCCGCGGCGGGGGGAAAGCGGCCGGCCCCCTTCTCCCCCACGCCCCGCCGGGCTCCTCCCCCGCCGGAGGACGGAGTTGCTCCGGCGCTGTCCGATCGGAGCGCGGAGCCTCCGGGGTGGTGGTGGTGGGGCGGTGTGGAAGCGAGGGAGGCATCTCCAGCCCTGGTAGGCTTCTGCAGGCTGCCCGGAGGAGGCCGCGGCCCGGCTCTGCGGGAAGGTGAAGTTTCTTGGTGAGCTCTCAGTCGCTAAGGGCCGGTCTGAGCGGGGAGCCGCGGGGCTTGGCGGTGAGCTCTGAGCGCTCCGGAACAGGAGCCGTTTCCAGGCATGTTCTGCATCGTTTCTGGTTTTGTTTACGTTTCCACTTCTTACCGGAGTGGTATGTTTTGTAAAGCCTTCGAACTAATAATTGTTTACGTGGGAACGGTAAGACAGCCCTACAGTGATCAAGCTCCACCCCCTCCCCACCGATTAATGCACATTTTTTTCTTGTAAATAGTAACGTTATCATATATGGAATATGTAAATTGTACCTTATATAGCAGATTCTAAAAGAAACAGTGTGAGGGAGCCGTAAGTACCAGCTCTCTAGGACAATACCCTGAATAGTCTTTTATGGGTTTGATTGTTTTGATGTGAGGATTCCAGAGTTGTCATTTTTACACAAACTAGGTTTTGGTCTCATATCGTTGGAATTTCAGTTCTTCTTCTAATCTCATTGGCGTCTTGGAGGGAAAGTACATCCTCAGTAGATTTACTGTTGCTGTTGAGATCTGTGAATTTTGGCACGTTCTAATCAGCCCAGGTCTGACGCTGTTGTGTTTTAAAATTGCACATGAGATCAAGTTCGGTCTAAAGCTGGAGGAATAAGGCTTACTTCATGCCTTTATTTTTCAACTATTTGAATTTCACAGGGAGTTAAGTTATAAATTCCACATTACCTTAAAACGGCAGTTTTCAGTTGTGTATTTTTTTCCCTGAACTAGGCCCTCAGCTTGTAAATTACACAAATGGATTGAATTTTCACAGGAAGATTGTGACCCTGTTACACCTTTGAGGCATATAACATTTTATTGCCTTTTGAGGTTGCTACTGTTAAAAAAATGACTTGATTTTTTCTGTATCCCTTCTTCTGTCAGCAGTTTTCTTATTTTATCTCCAAAACTAATCACAAGCAATTGAAAAATCCCAGTGTTTCTGTGTGGTAGAAATCACGACTTTTAAGTTTGAAAAGAATGCAGAGTTCTTGGTGACAGAGTTTCAAATCCCATTCTTTCACATACAGTTTCCAGTCTTCCCCAAAACACGTGTACAAAGGATTAAGCCATCTGTGCAGGTGAATTGTACCACTTAAAGTATTTCAGTAACCAGGTTTGCTTAGCACTCAGATTAAACTGGAGAGGAATCCTGATCTCAATTTGCACACTTCCCGAAGGTTATTGTATTGAGCAGTGGAACTGAGAAGCGCAATAAAGCTTAACTGATCTGTGTGCTTTAGGATCACAGGTTGGGCATTTCTGTCTTTACTGAGCTCATTATTTGTATGGATGCTTGTGAGCAGAGGAGTGTAAGTTTGTTTAGAAAAAAAAAAAATCAGCTTTCAGGGCCTTTGTGTTAATTTATCTTGTGCTTATTATTTTTTAGGCTTCTAGCTTTGTATATGGAAATGTCTTTTGTTTCTAAAACTTTACTGAAGTTCAAAGACATTGTTTTTCAAAAGGTAAAAATTGCTCTTTCTAATCAATAAGGACATGCCTAAAAATCTTGCTAGTATTTTACAGGCAAATATTAATTACATGTATAAAATGATTAGTTACACAAAAGGTAAAGAACAGTAATTACTATTGTTTTTCCCTCAAGAAAATGTCAGTTCATAGTTTCTAAGACTGTCTTTTCTGTGGTATGTAGGTGACTAACGTGACATTTCTTTGACTGTATCATGTGATTGAAATTATTTTTAATATACAAGGAGGAGGGTAAGAGCTACATCCACAGAAGGATCTCTGCCTCCAGCTTGTTCTCTGGCCTGTGTTGGTTTTGGCAGATGAGTCTTGCAAGAAGGATTGAGGTTTTTTTTAATTAATCCTCTATTTTCAGGAGACTGGCTGTGATCCCCAGACTAAGTGAAGTATCTTCTTGTTTCCTGTATTTAAGAGTTGATGCCAGACTTGTATCCTCTGTGCTCTCTACTGGTTTGTACAGCCAGGTCTTGTAGAGCCTGAGGATTCCGTATTTGGAGACCTGGCTTTTCCTGTGCACTGCATTGAGCACCCGGGAGCTGTTTCATAATCCTTTAAGCAGGAAAGATCTTAAAAGGCTAAAGAGAATCCATTGCTCTAATCCTAAAACTTAAGGAAGAACTCAGATTTTACTGGAGGTCTCATTGGGCAGGAGTTTTGCATTTGCGAATGGGACTGGATTGAAAGGAACTGATCTAACTGGAAAACCTAATACTCTACTCCTTCCCTCTCCTCTCTCTCCAGTTCCCTGCATTGTTCCCTCCATTTCACTTCATTACCCAGCCACACAAGAATTCCATTGCCACAGCAGACAGGGTGATGTGGAGGAAGGATGATGCAGAGGGAAGCTGGAGGATGCTCGAACCGGTTAATGTGTTGTTGAGTTTGAATGTTTTACATTTTACAGATACTTAGCCCAGAGGAGTGTCCATGGATTTCTCCATTGCTAATCCTCTTTTAATCCTCTTGTAAACGTAAGGACTGTCAAGTTCACCTCATAGGAGTACTTCAAAATTTGGGAAAAAGTCATGGCAGAAATTGGAATGCGTTCGAATTTGTTCCTCCCTTAAAAGTGCATAAGCTTGAGTAGGTAGTACGTTTAGGTTCATGAAGGGCTCTTGAGTGCAAGACTGCCACATACCCACTCTTTTGTTAATAACTATGCAGAGAGCTGAAAATACTCATTTCAATTAATCAAAATCAGTGTTCTTGCCATACGTTGCGCTTGTAAAACTGAAATGCTTGTTTTGACTAATTTACACTAGAAGCCTTCCAAAGTGTCAAAATGAGATAAAAACTAAACCTTCTGAAACATGGGAAAAATTATGAAGATAGTGATGTAGTTTAAGAAGGAGAGTTCACAATCAGTCGCTTCTGACAGTCCTGTAGGACATTTCCTTGTAACTTTTCTAACTCTAGTGGCTAATGCTGGCCTTTTTAAAATAAGTGTTTGTGCAAAAGTATGTTCTAAGTTTCTCATTAACTGTGGTGAGGTTTGAAGTAGACATTGATCTGTATCACTTAAGCAGCACCTGTATAGTAGATCACATTTAGGGGCTTTATTAGTGGATTCTTTCAGTTCAGTGGTTCACCTCACCTTTTAAAGTAATGATTCAGGCACCTTGATCCTCTGTTAGCATGCTAAATCACCTTGTAATAACAACACTGTCAAGAGTGCTAAAGAATTTTGGATATTTCATCTCATTCTGTTCAAAGTATGTAGTTTTATCAAAGTTGAGATTTAAAAAAGAAAGCAAATCTTCCTACACTTTCATCTAAAACTGAAAAAGGTTTTAAAAGAACAGCTGCTATTGCTTAATTTTTGAAAGGCCGAGGGCCTTTTTATCCTTGTTTCTAGTGGATAATACCTGGTGACTTAACTAGTTCTAGAGGCAGGACATGTCTCAATACAGCTATTTCCCATGCATTTAGCAAGTTTTCAAATTCTAGTAGTGTTAAGCAATGAAAGTGAAACAGCATTTGTTGGCTTTAATTGAATTTTATTTTCTACCTAAAAGTAGTCTGGCACAAGTTGTGAATACAAATGTGTGTGGTAAATAAAAAGTAGTTTGATATGCAATCTATTAGAGTTGATTTTTATATATTATTACATCGAAGGGAGTATACCAACCTGTTCCATTAGTTAGACCATTTCAGCTCTCACTTCTGTGGTGAAGCTTGTGGAACATAGCCAAGTCTAATACGAACATTATTGAAGCACCAAATCATGGATGCTGTAGGTTATTTTTCAGCTGACATTTGTAGTCATTTCAGAATTGTAGCATCTTGCTGAATCTTGACAGACGTAGTGGAAACGGAATGTAACTCAAGTAGCAAGATGTGCTTGCTTTACTTACAGTAGTGAATAAATCTGTTGTAACTACTTGTTGTTCTAGATAAAACAATGTGTTTTGGAATTAGACTGGTAATAGGAATTCATTTTTCCTAATTTGAAAAGCAGCATTTGACATCTTGGGAGTTGTAATGGCATAGGTGGTATACAACTATGTATAGGTAGGAGGTATAATAGTCTACTGATCCAACACAAGATTGATGCTTGTTTGTTTGTTTTTTTTAATGTAGGGATAATGATGAGGCAGCAAAAGAAGAGAAGGCTCCTGTGAAAGAGAAGTACGCTGCAAAACCAAAGGCAATCCCTTCTCTAGGAAACAAGAATAGATTCCACCCCTATTCAAAGGACAAGAATGCAGGCACTGGAGAGAAGAAGACTATTAATCGTAATAGGGTTTTTATTAGCAACATCCCGTATGACATGAAATGGCAAGCTATTAAAGATCTTATGAGAGAGAAAGGTAACTTATTCCTTATAATACACTTCACATAGAAAGGGGTAGAACTTAAATGCAAAGTATATGTCTTTTGAGCCACACAGATTTGATTTGACAACTTTGGTTTTTTTTTTGGCCTCTACTTGGTACATCTATCTCCCTTCCCCCTCTTTCATCTGAGACAATTGCATTGCAGGGTAGGATGGGTAACTGAAGTGCTTACAATCTTCTGCCATTCTAGTGTGACAGTAGAGAGTACATGCATGACCTCATGACTTCTTAAAGAGATTGTGTTTCGTCTAGTTGTAGTCTTTGTAGATGTTTTTTTTTAAAGGGCTATTGTATTTAAGCAACACAGTGTGTTAACATGAATAATAAAGGACGTATTTCAAAAGTTGTTTTGTATTTCTTTGGTGGAATCTGGCTGTGGAATTAACTTTGTCTGCATTGTCACTACTGCCATGACTATTTGCTGGAGATTGGTATTAAAAGCTTGTTACTCTTGTTGCAGTTCTGTTAGAGTAATCTTACTACCCCAAGCATTTTATTTTACGTTTGGGGTAAAATAACGCTCATATATGCATTCTGTAAAAAGTTAGTTCTGTGATTTCCTTGAAAAAATTGATTCTTCGAAAGTAATGCAAAGCACACTTGGCTTTTAGGCTGTGAAAAATGCCAAAGCCCCCCTTCTGTAACTGCTGGTGTATCTGTTGTAAGGTGACGTGACTATTTGATTGGTTTATTTACTGAAACTTCCTACTGTAGAAAGTGAGTGGCTTGCTGTGAAATATTTGATGTGTAAATTTGGTTATTATTGAAGGCAAACTTATGATTGAAGACATTCAGGTAGAAAGTCACCTTAAAACAGGTGTTGTGAGTAGGCTGATAAATATAACACTTTCCAGTGAACGCCGACGTTTCATTTGTTAGGTTAAGGGACTGTGTATATCTGAATTTGTTCACCAACTATATCATACTGGCCAAAATAAGATCTGTAGTATGAATTAGGTTAAATATAGTTGTTTGTTTTTAGCTTTTGAGAATGTGGCTGCTGCATATTTTTGAAAATTAGCTAAATTATATAGCCATTGACAGGAGGTATGTTGGTCTGGTTTTGATTGTTGGTGAATAATAGGTGCTTCTCTGTAGAGTTGTGCACAGGGGCACAGTAAAGAAAGATACTGGTGTTTAAATGCATTGTCTCTTGGTATTTTCCCTTTGTATGTCTTATGTAGTTGGTGAGGTTACATACGTGGAGCTGTTTAAGGATGCTGAAGGAAAATCAAGGGTAAGTGCCGTGGGCAACAATCTGCTAGAGGTTTAAATGTTCCTCAGCAGTTTTATTTTTGTATAATACCTGTACCAGTTATTGGAAAGTAAGTTTCATTTTTGCACTGATTTTCATTAAGATAGCCTTGAGGATTTTGTGTTAGAAGCAGTCTGACACTGTCACGCAACTCAAAACTAGCTGGCTGTAAAGGACAAAATACTTCTGTAAATGTTAACAAGTGGCATTTACTTAATTCTTTTTAGCCAGCATCTTTGTTTTGGTACAAATCTGTTTCATATACAGGACGTTCTGTAAACCACTGATTTTACTTAAATTTTGTTAGCATAGTATTTTCTTCTTGGGGCCAATGAGTATAAAATGTTAGTGAAGAATACACTGTTTGAAGTGCCTGATTTGACAGCTTTGCAGGGTTGGTACTCTAAACACTGGATTAATTTATTTGCTTTCTTAAAACTAAATGGATGGACATGGTTGGTAGCCAACAGAGTGCCAGCAATGAGGCACTAAGAGCGAAGATTGTTAAAGCTCCTTTGTCTTTTTAAAACCAGTCAAAAGCTTGGCCAATAGTAGCTCCAAACCTGCAGCGAGAACATGAGAAATGCAGGTTTGAGTCTTAACTGAGGTTGTATCGATTGTTGTAAATCATTTTCTTTAACGCTTGTTAAAACTAAAACATGCTGTCCGCTTTGCTTTACTGAAAGCAATCCTCAACTCTTGGCTTTATTAGAAGGATTCTGGCGCAGTCAATAAGGTTACTTTCTTACAAAGTAATTTCTCAATTATGCTAGTAGTACTGAAGAGGTACGCAGGCTCCTTGTTCATCGTACTGGTATACTTGATGTAGGGAGAGTTGAATTCTGTAGTCAGTGGGCAGCTTTTAATGACACGTTGAGTGCCTTGATTGGTTTTTGGTTGGTTTTGGTTTGGTTGGTTTTTTTTTTCCTTTCCACCCTTTCCCCCCCTGCCCCAACCTCCTCTCCCCAGTTGTCCTTACATGGATCTGTGTGGCATTTTTCCAATTCTGGTTTGGCTCAAAGAGAGTAAAAGATAATATATTCTCTTGCATTTGAAAGGTATGTATGTCGAAAAAGTAGGAGAAATTCAGCTTGGCTACCAGTAAAGAGCATGTATTACGGATTTTGAAGCTGAAAATAACTTGAATAGTTGTTTAACAGTGAGCTGGGATCTTTAACTGGAATCTTAAATGCTCTATCACATATGTTGACTGACTTTTTTTTTTTTTTCTCTTTACATATGATGACAAATCATCATGGATGTAGGGTTGTGGGTAAGTTTCTTTTTCTATGTGTGTATAAATACACTAGTATTAAAACATCCTGTTAATTTTGACATTTTAAACTTTATTTTAATGCTCTAAATGTTTTGTTCCCTCTAAGTGTGGTTGAATTCAAAGATGAAGAATTTGTTAAGAAAGCGATAGAAACTATGAACAAATATGATCTCAGTGGAAGACCCCTGAATATTAAAGAGGTATGATTGTTGCTGCTGTTTTTAATTTGAAATAGTGAAGATGCTATACTGAGATGACAATGCAGTGTTTTGAGCACCTTGGCCGTGTAACTTCCAGTTTAATTTTTTTATGACATTTTCTTAATGGGCTGATGTGCCTGTTGGCTTGCAGAAAGTACTGTGCCAAGTGAACTGACCAAAAAATGTGTCCGAAAGTCAAAATAATCTAATACTGTTTTTCTTTAAAGCATCATCATCTTTATCTTCATATTCTTACCTCAGTGTTTTCAGGTCTTTTCCAACATAAATGAGTCTATGTTTACTTTGCATACCTGCTCCAAAATATGATGCAGAATGAACTGAGTATAAGACAACTACCTATGTGCAAAAATGAGGCTGGAAGTAGAGAACTTGTACTGGCTGGAAAGTGAAATGAATGTCAGCATTTCTATTGTAGTGTTGCAGTATATGATGGTGTCTGATACAGTTCTTTCTGTCCTGTTACAACTTGAATAATGATATAAATAAATAAAAAACTTAATTACATTAATTCGGTTCTTGGAAGAAGGTGCTAGACTGACAGTCCTTCAGATTGAAATCTTTTCTACTTGTCCATAGGCTAGGTACAGCATGTGAAGTGGCAGTGCACGCTTCCTCCACAAGTGCTTTGCCAATATGCCTCAACCCTCATCTGAAAGGACCCACCTCTAGAGGTGAGGGAATTAGGTCTCCATGCTAATTCAGTTCTTGATCCCTCTGACATGGACAAGGATATTAGTTGGTAATTTTGATGGGTTTATGCAGAATTTCAAATAGTGCCTTTTTGTTTGTTGCCAGTCCTCTTGTAGATTATTAAGTTGGCTTTATTTCTGCCCATGTTTCAGGATCCTGAAGGTGAACATGCTCGCAGGGCACTGCAGCGTGTAGGAGGACAGTTTCCAGGAGGACATGGACCTGATGTGACACCTGGAATAATGAATTTACCGCCTTCTATTCTCAATAATCCAAACATTCCTCCTGAGGTTATCAGTAACTTGCAGGCAGGCAGGCTTGGGTCCACTATTTTTGTTGCTAATGTAAGTTTAAAACTGTACTTTGTAATATTTGATCTTTGTAAAACATTTTATGTTTCTACGTAATTCAGTTTTAATGCAAAGAGGAAATTGGAAATGTTAGTTCACAATTAGTGTATGCAACTAAAAATGCTGGATAGATATTCAGATTTTGGACATGAAAGATACATTGAATTCGTGCAGCTGACATGCACTTTTAATTATTGCATGATTTTATGTGTCTTTCAGCTACCTATTTACAATTGCATTACTTTTTTCTTTTTTTTTTTTTAAATTAAATATGTGTTTCAGCTTATTTTGCCAGTTACTTTAGGTTAACTTAAACTGTTCTATTTGTTGGAGTGTTTACTTCCTAAGTTCTTTATTTGCACAAAAACCTACTGTCTGCAAGGGGACTTGTGGAAGTACAGGTGCTCTTGAGAGAATCCATCCATTTCTCAATGTTAGTATGTTAATTAAACTAATATGAATGTGTAGTATAAATGTTGCTTTTTTTGACATTTTTGTACTCGGTTGCAGTGTATATATTACAAAATCCTGGCTATTTACATTTATCAAGCATTTTGTGAAGCGGAAGAGTTACAACAATGCAGAAAATCTCTTCCAAAAATAATGGCAGAACAGAAAGATGCACTGAAATCACTAATGTATTTCTGTGTGTAAGCTTGACTTTAAAGTTGGCTGGAAGAAACTCAAGGAGGTGTTCAGCATTGCTGGAACCGTAAAGCGCGCGGACATCAAAGAAGATAAAGATGGCAAGAGTCGAGGAATGGGAACAGTTACCTTTGAACAAGCGATCGAAGCTGTTCAAGCGATATGTATCCTTGGGTTTGAAAAATAATTGATAACAAATGGCATGGTCTTTAAAAGCTTCTAATAATGTTGTCTTGCAAATGGTGCTTATTTGCTGTGTAGCTAGCATATAGGAACTGGGGTGAATACTGTGCAGATTACATGTTTAATACTGACTGAATATACTGCTAGTACGTAAAAAGGTGTTTCTGATAATGTTGAACAAGCTTGAAATGTATGGGAGCGTGACACGTGTGAAATATTTTTATATACCTAAGAGCTTGTATAGTTTCTTCTGGCCTTTGAATTGGCATTCTAGAGAATAGTCATTAATGATAAGACTCCTGAAAATGGTACAGAAATAAAACAAGTTATTACAGTGATTCTTCTGAAATAGTTAAATTGTCTTCTGTAGTTAAAACCCTTGACTTGCACTTCTTCAGCTATGTTCAATGGACAGTTCCTGTTTGATAGACCCATGCATGTAAAAATGGTAAGTTGCTTACATTTCTTTCTGTCCTACATGTCTCTGCCAAAACATTGAAAGGATCATAGCGTAACATCCTTGTGTTTTATCAGGATGACAAATCGATTCCTCATGAAGATTTCCGTGTGGCAGACAGCAAAACCTCACAATTACCTCGTGAGTACACGCTCTGTTTTCTACTTGCACTTAATATATGTTGATACAGAATCTTGGAACAGTTTGGTATGACTTTTGCTTACTGTGGTCTCCTTGCGATAAAAGAAGAAAGTCTTTCTTCTGGTGAGACTTATTTTTCTTTTCAAGGTGGTCTTGGCGGCATTGGTATGGGACTTGGACCGGGTGGACAGCCCATCAGTGCAACACAGTTGAGCATGGGTGGTGGAATGGGGAGCATAGGTCCAGGAGGTAAATTGGTATTCTTAATTTTTAAGTTTAAAGTTGTCATTTCTGTGTTTGGAGGAATGACGTACTCTTGATGAAGCAAGCCTTGTGTAGTGTGCTTTTTAAGATGTTAACTATCTGCATTTTTTAAAATCCATTAGTCTTACCTGTCTTCTAAATGATTTTTGTCTTTTTGCTTTAAAGGTATGGGAATAGACGGTCCAGGATTTGGTGGAATGAACAGAATGGGAGGCGGTACGTGCAGTCGAGTTTTTTGCATTAGGTATTTTTTTAATATTGCGTAGAAAACACTCTTCCTTATTTTACAGGACTTGCTGGATTTCGTGGGATGGAAGGAATGCCTAATATGGGAGGATTTGGAGTCAACCGAATGGGAGGTAGGTGAACACTGTTCCCATACACTCATTAAGTTTGCTAATATCTATTTATTAAAAGCTCTTCTTTTAAGGGTGGGTAATGTAGATGAGTTCAGAGGAAATACAGTCAGTGGCATGAATGAAGGCATAGGAACTGGTGTGGAAGTTAAGTATTTAGGTGCTTCTGATTTGTGTGCTAAATCTACTCTATTGAAACAAGCATTTGTTAAAAAGTGTTGTATGGACATCATCTTAGATGTATGTAGCAGAGTATTTATCTCTTTTTGTTTTTTTTTCCTCTTTGTTCTCTACAGAAATGTTCCGTGGTGGCATGGGAGGAAATATGGACAGAGATTTTGGTCGTAGTGACATGGCACTGAACCGTGGTTTTGGAGATTCTTTTGGAAGGATGGGTATGGTCACTCTTAAATTTCCCCTGGAAGAGTTAGACTAGGAGAGGAGACCTGGTTTCGTTTGGTCATCTTCCTCTGTCCCCTCTCCCTCAGTCACTACTATAAGGACCTATTTTGAGTGTTTATTATAGCCATTGTTAGGGCAGAGGTTAAAGTGTGGGTTTTTCTTTTTCCTATCTGCAAAATATAAACAAAAGAGCGATTTGAGGAAAACATTTAGCTTTACATTGCTAGCTTTGTGAGGTGTTTTAAGTTTTTTGAGTATTAAATTCCATGCTTCTGGTAATCCTGAACAAGCTGCCTGTGTACCACCTTTGTAACTTCAGGAGCCTGCTTTTACAAATGCATTCTGGAAAACTTTTGAGTGCAAGTCCGGAAGAACTGGATAGTTCATAGTAAGTTCAAGTAAGATGAACCGTTCAGTTTTGAGGCCATTCTTCCCAATGTGGGAAATGGGTTATTTAGTTTTTAAATGTTTGTGCTGCTGGAGAGCAAAGCTAGAAAGAAATGAGAGTAGCTTCAATCCCATACTAGAAGAGGCACTGATGTTACTTACTAGATGTTTCCTATTTAGTTCAACTAATAAAGGCACAGGTTAAAATGTTCTATAGAAAAGAACTGCCAGGTAACGTTGAGATCAGTGCACTTCATCGGCACATGTTTCGTTGTTGTCACAAACTGGTGATTTCAGAGTATGACACTTAATTATTTTTTTTTCTGTTTAGGTGGTGCAATGATTGGTGTTTTTGCAGGAGGGATGGGAGCACCTAGCATGGGCCCAGTAAGATCTGGAATGAGTAGGTTAACTTGTTTTAATAGAGCGTAAATGCATAGGCAATGTCACGATATGGTGTACATCAGCTGTATCAAAGGATTTTGTTGTAGTTTAATGTCTTGTCAGTGTTGGAAGAAGTAGAATTATGTTGCATGTGACTGCAAGTCTAAATTTTTAAAGCTGTTTTGTTCAGGTAAAAGTTGAGAGGAAAATTGCTAATACAGTCTTTCCCTTAATCTTATTTCTGAACTGGTTTTAACTTCTGGTTTGGAAGGAGAGGTGATTCAATTAAATGTAGAAAAAAGACAAATAGCCAGAGTTATGTGTGTGAACTTCATGAAGCTGAACTTCAGTAATCTCTCATAATTTAAAGAAAATTGGCCTTGAATTTCAGATTATCACGGTTTTATTTTGTGCAGAGCAGCTCCAATACTGAGTTTGTATTACAGCAAATGTCTGAGTTCCTCAGGCTAGAGCAGATGAGAAATGAAATCTTGCTAGTGGCAATCTTGAGAGGCTTAGAGACAAGATCCCTCATGACTGTTCTTGATAATTTTGCCTTATGTTAATTTTTAATTATGAATCCAGAAAGGTTATAATAGGATATCTGAATGCCATTGATCTGAGTTCTTTATATAATATACATTAATATATTTCATTGCATATATCATAGGAATGTCCATCCTCTTCACAGTACTTGCAGTAACGTTTGTCCTCGGCAAAATATACTTTCTCTAGAAGATTGTGACATTAAGTGTGGCTGCCTGAAGTAAAACTGAGTGTGAATGCAGGAAACAAAATAGACATCTTTGTATCTTAACTTTGCCACATCAAGTATTTGCTTGCTCTCTTTTTTGGTACAGGGTATCAGATTTTTATTAGTTAAACCGGACAGCCTTTAAATCTTAATTCTTTGTTTGCGTTCAGCATTTCACTACATTAGATAGTGTGACTAGTGGCTTGATGCACTTGGGGTTTTACTTTTATTTTAGAACTGACACTTTGTATCGTGTAATACTTTGAGTTAAAATATTAGCCATGCTACTAGATAAATCATGGTGCATATATGATGTTGTTGTGTATCACAGCAGTTTTATTAAATTTTGTTTTTTAACAAAATACTTGTGCATTTATTACTAAAAATATTTTTATATTATCCTCCTTTTCTTTCTCTCTGTAGGTGGTGGAATGGGTGGTATGAACAGTATGGCTGGAGGAATGGGAATGGGGATGGATCGGATGAGTTCTGGTTTTGATCGAATGGGACCAGCTATGGGTGGAGGCCTGGACAGGAGCATCGATATGGATCGAGGATTTGTGCCGGGCCCAATGGGAAGTGGCATGAGAGAGAGATTAGGCTCTAAAGGCAACCAGATATTTGTGAGAAATGTAAGCATTTGAATACATAGAAACCCTGAGTTTATTTTGTGTGCGTTTGATATAGGTTTGGGGTTTTTTTGTATTATTTTGTTATTAATAATGCTTTTTTATTCTAGCTTCCCTTTGACTTGACCTGGCAGAAGCTAAAGGAGAAATTTAGTCAGTGTGGTATGTATATGAATCCTATCCCTGCTCAGCTCCATCAACTTCATGTTTTATATGGTGTTCATTAGATAAGGACAGGAAGATAAGGTTGTTGCTTTATCCTGAAGAAGAATCCAGCTAGGCTCATCTTTCTTACTTCCCTCACCTTTCCCGAATTAATTATATAACTTTTAGGCATGATAGAACACATGAGACCAAGGTACAGTATGGGCTGTGTTGGCTCTGAGCGCTCATCTGCTATAAACTTTAACTGATTCCATTAATAAAAAGACTCTGAGGTCTTTTTTTCTTTTTTGAAGCAGCTATTATGTATCTTCTGGCCAACATGGAGTTTATAATGTAGTATTTATTTTGAGACAGATGCATCCAGGGGCCTGGGCCTGTCCAGGTTATGTACTACTGCCAGAAAGGTGCTGCATCAAATCAGTTAGTTTTGCCAAAGTGGCAGATTTGGTTTTTATGCAAGTAGATGATCCTGAATAGCATATCTTCAGGCTGTAATGCTCCTGTTCTTGAGAAATAAAGGCTTTTTGTTTTTTTTTTTTTGTTTTTTTTTGTTTTTTTCTGTAGGATAAAGAATCACTATTAATATGCAATAATTCTTTTTTTTCTAATTCAGAAAAGTTGTCTTTTCACAGAAGTGAATGAAAAATGAAGCTTGGGTGTAGAAATATATGATTGTTTTGTTTGAAAACACTATCAGAATGGAATGTTTTAACTGAAATACAGAATGGCTTTTCTTATTTTGGAGACACAGAAAAGACAAACTGATACTTAAGACAACTTTCGTATTTTTTTTTAATATAAATTAGAACTCACAGTTTAATTGTGAAAAATTTTCAAGGTTTGTTTTTTTTTTTGTGGCTGAAAGATATAGCTAAAAAGGTTTTCTCCTCTTTTTTTTTCTTTTAAGTCTTAACTGCCTGGGCAACTTTCAGATAGCTCAGACCTCCCACCCTCCCCTTACTTCCTCAGCAGCTAACAGATGTAGTAATTATGTTGAATTGTTTTTAAAAATTAAAAGCATAAATACAAGTAACAGGCTGTATTTGCACCAGTATTGTAAGGAAATATAAAGACCATGTGTCCATAATGTTCAGTTCAGTGAAAGGCTGTCTTCTATTATATGGTATTTTAAAATAAAAAGCCCTGTGTTTTAGGGAGAAGTTTCTTGTTCCTATCTGGGGGCTTAGGAGTGGTGTGCTACAACATACCATAAACAAAAACTCATTAGCTCCAGGCACTGAACATTCTCTGAAGTACCAAGACATCTACGTAAAAATGTTGCCTCGTGAATTGAGTGTCCAAGCTCAAGAAAACTCTGCTGGCATTGAATAGTGTGTGCTACTTTTCTGCTACTCCTAGCCCTGGTAACTTTACTGTTTTAAAGGCTCTAATTTTGCTCTGCAGCAAAAAATTCTTTACAAAATTGATTGATTGTTGTGACTGCTTGATATGTTGCTATGATGAACACGGTGGACTGGACTGAACTATAACTCAGTTAACGCCTCTCAGTAATCACACTTCTGGCAGTGTCAGTAAACGAAACACGAAAGTTTCCCTTGGCCTTATAGGGCACTTGGTCTCAAACTTGAGGTTCCATACAAGCATACTTCATCTTATGCTCGTGTGAAGGAAAGATTTGAAACAGTGGGCCTGCTGTTTTGTCTTCTGTCGCCTTCCCTGAATGAGTGAATATACCATCAGTCTGAAAGTGCTATTTTCATATGTCCCCCTAGAACATATCTAAAAACGCTTTTCTATCACTTCTGATGAGTTTTTTAAGTTGTTAGTGCACTGAAGACTTGAAATAACTGCTGTTTAACTTATTTATTCAGGTCATGTAATGTTTGCAGAAATAAAAATGGAGAATGGAAAATCAAAGGGCTGTGGAACAGTCAGATTTGACTCACCAGAATCTGCTGAAAAGGCCTGTAGGATAATGAACGGCATAAAAATCAGTGGCAGAGAAATTGATGTACGCTTGGATCGCAATGCATAATTTAAAACTGCGTGTTCAGGAACATTCCTATGTCTGTTTAGCTTCTCTATCCTAGTAAGTCATTTTTAGTAACATTGTATGCTTACAAAAGCTGTAAAAAGGAACTTTTAAATCCCACCAGCCTTTAACAGTATAGTGTTTAATATACTGTGATACTTGTTAACTGAATCTTACTATGTTTGGTTTTTAAAGACAATTTGCCTGATTTTTGTTGTTTTTTTTAGAGGCACTGAGCACCTGCAGGTCCCTGTAGACCACTGAAGCTTTGGATGCTCAGCGCCTTTGGAAAATTAGGCCAAGTGTCTCTAGTCATTCAGTTTAAATGAATGGTTATACTGTTTTTAATAAAATAAGCCATTTTCTCTGTTATCTCAAGATTGCATAGTGGGATTTGTTTAGCGTTTTCTGATTTTTATTTTTTTTTCCCCAGTGTGTATCAACATTGTAATGTAAAAACTAGATGTCTTTTTTTCAAGAGTTTTGGTTTTATATGTGCGTTGTAGTCATACTGTAATTCTTGACTTTAAAAGAAAGGGCTCCAATTAGGCTGTGATGTTTTTGTTCTACTTAATAATACTTTAATGACATAACTTAGTTCTGTAAATAAGATTTAGAGCCCAATGGGAGTTTTATTTTTTTTATTTTGACTAAATGAAGAAAGTTATCTTTCACTCCAGCTTTTATTTTTTTTTCATCAGTATAATCACTGATTAAAACTAGTTACCACAGACCCTTGTAGGATTGTTCCCTATGATGCCAAGTTCATATAGAATTGATAACACAGTAAATACTAAGTACAGTACAAGAGAAATTCCTCCCAATTTTTTATCTATTTTCCAGCCATTCAAGTGAACTGCCAGAAAAATAAAAACAACAGAACAGATAAGAGAAATGGCTGTGTATGTCAAACCACTGCTGCTTACTTCTATGGGTCCTGATGTATTTATGAAGGCAGTTTTTATAAACCAGGGTATTCCCAAACAGAGCATATCAAATACGTTGGATCCTACAATGTTAGACATAGCCATATCTCCATTTCCTGTAAAAGAAGAAATACAAATGAGTCTGCTTAATTGTATTGTATGAAATTGCCAAACTGTTTTGGAGGAACAGACTGTCAGCGCTCAGTTTCTCACAAAGCACCCCTTTCAGTCTTTTCATTGAAAGATCTATAGTCATGATTCTACAGAACATGGTTTTGGGTACCACAAGCATACAAAAAAAGTCTCCCTAAATCACCAGCATCTGCACAGTTGCACTTCAAATAAGCTAGACAGGCTATTATAAAATCCAGTTGTGTTTTGCAGTAAACTGTAACACTTGATCAACAACAAATCAAACCAATCTAGAATACTTCTCTGAGATAACTCTGAGAGGTTTTTAAATGTCTGAGCCACAGCTTCTTCAGGTAAGCTATTTATTTATTATTAGTAAAATTAAGCTCTAGAATCTGGAGCAACAGTTTTGAAGTTACTCCTTGAATTTCTGGAAATGTTAACTAGAATTCTTAATTATTTTTCTTTTTCATAGTACCTTTTAAACACATTCATTGGAATGAGCCTGAATAGTAAAACCTTTACCTTTTCGAGCCACCAGCACGCTTGCAACTGTATCTGGTACGCTTGTTCCTGCTGCTAATAATGTGAGACCCATTACTGACTCTGGAATTCCCAGTGTTTCACCTGCAGTTGATAAAAAACAGTAGAAAATGCAAGTATGCTTTTAGTTTAAGTTTCATGCAGAGAAGTTATTTTGGACTTTGTTTGCTGGAGAGAGGACTAGTAATTACACCATAATTTCAAAAGGAATCTCAGCTAACAACTAAATATGAAGTGACTGAACTATGAAGTAGTTTAAAAGCAAGAACAAAGATAAAGAAGTATCACCCTGTCCTTGTTCTGCAATCACACAAAAAAGGAATTGTAGGATAGTAACCATCTTATTTAACAAATTTCTCAAAAACATGAGTGGTGGAATGTCTCCAGTGGTCAGTCAAGACAATACCAATTAGCAATTTTCTTTCAGATACAGTAGAAGTCTAGGTATCTAAATTTACTTCCCCCCCCAACTTTGGAAAATGTAATAGTCTTTTACGGTTTTGGGCATCTCATTGTTAGTGCTCAGAAGTCTCGTGAAGCAATAACTCTTATAATCACCCACTCTTTAAAGGGGGAGGAAAAAAAGCACATGAATTTTCTTGTGGAAGAGGGTCATTAAGATCAGTATTAAAATACAGTTACAACTACATGGCTTTACCATTTCACTCCAGTTAGAAAATTCTTTTGTTGGTAGAATATAATGCAGAATTTTTATATAACTTGTAAGTGCAAGTAGTTCTTTAGAAGTGTGAGTTTGTTTAGGTAAATACTGGTGTAAATGAGAAGAGTTCTAAATTGTTACTAAAACAGCAGCTTATTTTTTTCTGCTTTTTTTTTTATCCTGACATGTTCTGTAAGCATATTCTCACTTAAAATACAGAGATTCAGATCTTCAAACCTGTTTTAGCAATTGATCCATTCACAAATATCAATATACTGAACTATTTGATACCTCTATTCAAATTACTAACTTTTTTGTTCACTAAAAAGTGTCTTTTTTTTTAAATCTGAATTCTTACTTGCAATATTTGAACGCTAATAAGAACAGCTTTCTTAAAATGAGAGGCAGTACTCTGTAAGCTAGGTCAGCAGTGCTTGCCTAGTACATACAAGCTGAGTCTAGATCAGCCCAGTAAATATACGTTTGAAAACTATTTGTTGGTTCAGAGGGACTAACATGATCCTACTGCAGGATTTGTACTGAAATTTATTCTTCCATCACTCCTAATGTAAGAGATTTGTAGGATGAGGGACCAACAAGATCATCTTTTATAAACCATCCAGGCTGGAAAATAATGGTTCATGCCAAGCAAAACAAGGTGAAATAAGAGTGAACCAGCCTTATATACCCAGTAGTCGTTTCTAGCCCTTTAAAGGTTATAAGATAGAATCTAAACTCAGGTGAATCTAATTTTTCTTTTATATGAGCTAGATGCATCTTCTATTTCATGTGTAGGGTTTTTTTTTTCTGGAAACTGAACATAGAAAGAGTGGTGTTATTTTTCTAGCCTTTAGTTAATTTTCAGTAGCAATATCTTGCTATAAGTAGGCAAATTTTCTTTGCTAGCAACAAAAAGGTGTATTAAGTTAGGTTTGGTTTTGACCATCAAAATTTAGTCCCCTGCTATGATACCTTTGTGACATTCTGATAGGCTGTTTATGCAATGATAGAATCTTTGAGTCACCCTTCATGAAAGAACCTGGACTTGAATATAATGTGTGTGTAATTTTTAGTGGTTTAACATGTAAATAGAATGCATTTGACCTAGAAGTAGTGGGCCAAAGACCCCAATGCTGCTTGTGATGACTCTTCAAAGTGGACTAATACTAATACACTGTTTGAATCTCTGGTGTACCTGCTTTCATATGAATTAGTGCTTTGTCTAGTAGAACAGCAATAACGTTCATTTGAATCCTGTTTCAAAGGCTTCCAGCACTCAGACAGTAAACCCTTGCTCCTTAGATAAAAGTGGAAAAGTATTTGACCAAGGAGTGAACTTGGTGGGTGTTATATCCAGTGATCTACTAGTAACTTCTCAAAGGTTTACCAAATGTGTAGGTCTGTTTCTGCACTGAACAAGGAGTTATTCATTGAACTTAAGTTGAAAACAAGTTTGGGATGCTGAACTAGAATACTTCAGTAGGATTAGTGAGCTATAATGTGGAAATAGCAAGATTTGTAACATTTCTTTCTTGTTTAGAGCTTTGTTTTCTGCTTGTTCTTAAAATTAAAACCTTGATTTTTCTCAAGGTGACTGGAGAAACAGTGAAATGAGATCTTTCTCTTAAAAATATCTTGTTATTAATGTTTTTACATAGAAATTCATACCCCTTTTCTCACTTAAATGCAATTCTTTTACTGCTTCACTTTATGGTGCAGATTTGTAAGATGTATACATACATCCACCCCCCCAAAGAATGTTTAATAAATGCATGACACTATAGTTGAAATAGTACAAAAACTTGGGAGATTTTTTTTTGGCAGTTAATTTGATGCCAAATCTCTTATAGGTTTCAAAAAAATGTAAGTATAGAAAAAAACGGATCTTTTGCAGAACCCTGAACCTTTAATTCCAGTCTTGGTGGATTCTGGTTTTGTCAGACTTCAGCTTACCAAGTTTATTGCTGTGTATTTAATTGCTTTACTCTGTAAAACAGTTTACTGCAACAGTCTCTTTTCAAAGATAGGCTGGGTTTTGTAGCTATGTAAACAAGTTTTCATTCATGTAATGTAAGCAGTGTGAAGCAGCTAAACTCCTGAAGTGGTTTTCATTACATGGAAGAAGGTAGCAAACTAACCAGTCAAACTTAAGTTTTTGTTGGTTTTGTTTGTTGTGTGTTTTACAGCAAAGTATGTGTTGCTAAACTGACTGTTAGTTGTGGAAAGGAAAACTCTTCACAGGGAGAAAACTTTTTTTCAGTAATTCCTGATTGACTAATTCTGTACAGCAGCAGCACTTTAGGTATCTTACCTGCTATTGTTACCATCCATACAAGAACATAAGTTATTGCAGAAATCCATGCTGCTGAAACTAAAAATGTCACCATGAACCAGTTCCTCCAAAACTGTCTTCTGCAATCCGGTATAGTTAAATAGAGTAGTGTAATAATAGGAAGAGATAACACCCACAAAATTCTTTTCACATCCGCTTCAGGCATGGTGAAGACACTTGGATGATCTGTTGAAGAAAAAGTAACTATTTTAAATTGTAGCATTAAGTTTGAATCCATAGCATACAGACACTACTGGCCCCTACTTGTGAGAATACTGAAAAAAGGTAAAAAATACTTCCTCAAGTTCTAGCTGTAGTCTTACCCATTGCCTTCATTCCACTGGACAAAACTCTGAAATCAAATGTTCTTTATTACCACCTCACTAGGAAAGAACTGAAGTAGACGAAAAATGAACTTTTATAGAAAAGTTTATACAAAATGTTTACCAAGCGTTAAGTACCAACTGCTGTTTTTTGCCTGAGTGAAGAGGAAGCTGATAATCTGTGGCCACATCACAGCTATTCCCTTACTTCTGATATAATGCATATTTTGGGCTATAAACCTGCCAATGTCATAATAAAACAGTATCTATCAATACAGTACCTGTGTGTCTTTCAGCTGATAAAGCAATGCTGCTGAGAAGCTTCAAATGTGTGCAGGAAAGACCCATGGAAATCTGCTGTTCTAATATGACATAAATGAGCAACAATCCTGGCATTCCTATAGCAACTAACTTCATATAAATATCACCTCTCTGATTTTGCTTATATTCCAGGGAAGAATAGTGATTTAGTTAAACACTATGCTGGAGTTCTTTTGTGAACAAAATCTTAATCATCTCAGAATCTACTCTCTATCAAAACTGATGCAGACAGGTGTGCAGTGTGCTACAGACAACTGTAATAATACTTATACCTTCAGAGATTTCATCAAGCCCGTGCAAGCTTGTTGAAAGTTGAGAGTAGTCCAGCTCATCTTGAAAAATTCCGCTATCTGTTCTTGACTGTTGACGAATTAGAGGTCCACTCTCTTCCCTCCATCCAACTAGTGACTGCTGCTCATCATTCTCTTCCATAGCTTTTGTAAAACACGTACAGCAGGGACTGAACTTTTTCATGAGGTATTGGTTGATTTTAATGTCAAAACATAGCACCAGAATATAACACCCGTATATCAATAATAAGGATGCACTTTCATACCTAGAATGAAAAACAGATACTACGTAACATGTAGTATAAAGCCCCCCCAACTCTTTAACTTGTTAAAACGGCTGGTGTGAGGAGAGAGAGAAAAAGTGCATGAGTAGCAAAAACGAAAACACACAAAAGCATCTATTTGCCGTTGTATGGCCGGTGGTGTGGAAGTTCACGAGTGTCCCCATGTCTTTCAGCAGTTTGATTACTCCCCCTCCCCTGCAGAATCTTGTTTGTGTATTGTGTAGCTGCATGTTTTCCAGGGGATCTTACTGACTGAACATCTTATTGATGTTGCAAAATTGAGTCTTCATGCGATGGTTCCAGAGGGATGGCCTGTGCTATTTTGAGTTAGAAACTTCAGAGACTTAATGCTGGGCCTGACTGACTTGGTGAAGCAATGGGAGTTTCAGTGTGGATGGAGGAGAGTTAAAACATCAAGAAACTCATGGTCTGCTTCTGGCAGACAGATGTTTTTCTTAACAGTGATGCTATCAAAGGAAAGGCTCAAAAGGAGTAAGCTATGAAGACTAATTGCTATGCCAAAACAGTTATGGTAGATATTGTGAAGTCTGTACAGACAAACCTATGCAGATCAAACTTGATAAATATGAATGGTTTGAATGTTTAGGTAAAAACCTTTACAAGCATTGTAACTTTCTTATTTTTTTAAAACCAACAGGATGTTTATTTCTGTTAGTGAATGGCAGTGCAGGATACTTGAAGTTTGGGGTTTGGATCTTTTGTTTGGTTTTGTTTTGGTTTTTTCAAAACATTGTCTCACTAATCTCCAGTCAACATGAATTAAACACTACTTGTGTTCTTACCAGTAAATTCTGTTGTCAGATATCATCGCAAGGACAGCCGCTACACTAATTGTATATGCCAGACAGTCTCTAAACAGCGGCCAGCAGGATAGCCTCGAAACCTGCAGATCACAGATTGATTTAATTTTCTTAAACTTGTCTGTAATACTTTCACTAAGTGCTGTAAATGCTGCATCAATATGTTGTTTCTATATTATGTAAAAATTTAAGATTCCTAGGAATGACTTAAGTATGATATTTAACAAGTTAGTGTTTTTAAAAACTTTCATAGCAAGTTATCTTAAAACTGATTACATGCTGGTTTTGCTACGAAATAATAAACTTGGCAGTTGTCATAGTAAGTCTCTTGGCTTTTATTGGCAAATCAGAAAGGGTACTCATTTGGCTCTTAGGAGCGGAACTATCAAAGTTGATACATACCACACTGGAAAACAGCCCACAAGCTGCAGAAATGCCAAGCAGATTATAGATTGCTGATCCGAGGATGGTGCTGACGCCGATATCTCCCTTTGTCACGAAGACTCCTATAAGGAAAATGACTCTGGTATGTTTCAGTTTGGTATACAAGGCAAAAATTTCTAGATTCTGAGGAGTAAAAAGAGAACTCTCTTACCCAGAAAAGCTGTGACAAGCTCTGGAGCAGAGCTTCCAGCAGCCATAAAAGTTGCTCCAGCAACATCCTGAGAGAGGCCAAGGCCTGAGGGTAGAGCAAAAGAATTGCTTAAAAAAATAAAATACTCCAGTAGTCTGTACCCTTTACTTGCATTAGTGTATAATGTTAGAAGATACTACAGTCTAATAGAATGAACTCTGCTTAGTTTCATACAGTTAATGCGTTTGTTTGAAATAGGTAAAATAATATATTGAGAACACAGCCCCATTTATTGGGCTAATTTATTTCTAATTTTATTACAGAAGTTAGTTTAAATAGCAGAAAAGAAGTGCTGATAATAAGAGAAGTACTAATATAAGAGATTTTGGCATGATTTTAAAGTGTAAAATAGATGTAAGTATGCAGGCTTCAGCTCTGTTTTGTGTGAGTCATTAATTGTGGGGAAATTCCTTGGACTCATATTGCTACATGATCCATGTCAAGTCTGTCTTATCTTCCAGGGAAATCCATGCTACTGTGTCTTCACATACCAGAAATTTTAGTTAAATTTAAACCAGCGCTGCAATCTTAAAATCAAATTTTCACTTCGTACGGACACTGTAAGAGCCTGTGTCTTGCTTGAATGAAATGAGATTTTTGTTCTGGTAAGTTGACTGTTTCTGAAATGTAACTCGCTCCGTGGATCAAGTTCTGCACACTAAGAACAGGGGTGTATGGCTACCTGTGGAAAAAGTCTAAAATGCTTATTTATCGTCAATAAAAAAAAAAATCAGCTCTACAGTGATGTTTAAACTTAACATTTTCTGTAAGTGTTCTGGTCTGGAGAATGCTTTCTAGCGTTCAGAGATGAGTTCCCCTAGGGATTTTTTTTTTAATTCTTGGCAGTTAAAAACTGAACTTTAAGCCAAGACCATCTCTTTAATTCAGTGGTCTGCTGAAGCCAGGGGAATTATTACAGGTTGATTAGATTTCTTAGAATGGTTGAAACCAAGGTATTTCTTTCCCTCCTGTGTCATACCTTCAGTATGCGAACAGTAGATAATCATAATACTTGTTCATTACTTTGAGATAAATACAGAAACTTGAGCAAGGTACCCAATTGTCTTGTTTTGATATACAGAGAGCTCTGCTTTCTTAGTTTAGTTCTGGTCCTCCCCTCACTTTTTTTTTTTCCCCCACACTAGTAACCTGGACATACCACTGCTCACTCCAAAGTTACACTGTCATTTTACTACTGAAGAAGTTTTAAGATTAAGTTTTAAGATTTAAGTTTTAAGATCCAGGCACAATGACAGCAATTTAACTGAATGCCTGTGCAGCGTGTAATCAGAGTATGCTTTCAATTAGAACATTGATACACTGTATCGAGTGAAGTATTGTATTGATAAGTTTATGCACAAGACCCTGAAATTTCTTTAGTTTTGTCTCCAGATACTCTGACTGAAACTTTTTTAGAGAATGTTCTACAGGACAAAGATCAGGATGTTCACTTACATTCACTGATTATCTCTAGAGAAGGTAGGAAGTAATCATCGCACACAATGGACACGGCCAAAAACATGTAAAGGATAATTATGAAATAGATAACGATTCCTCCGTCCTTTCTCTCCTGCGGTGTAAAAAATCCTTCAGGAAACTCCGACGATGAAGAAGGGACACAACCGGTCCCGTTTTCTGCAAGTGGAGTACAAAGGTGTTACGCATCCTAATACCTTTTAGTTTTTCAGGCTGTAGGAGTTCTGGGGATTAGAACTCTGAATGGAGGATGGCTTCAGGGGCTCGCTCTCTTTCAAAGGGGTCTATTTTTCATTTAGGGACAAGGACACCACCACAGCACCACCTGTAAAGCCGCAGCAATGTCACCAAAGCGTCGCGCACCTGGCGAGGGGGCTCGGACAGCTCTCGAGGCGCCCGCGGGNTATTTTATTTTATTTTATTTTATTTTATTTTATTTTATTTTATTTTATTTTATTTTATTTTATTTTATTTTATTTTTGCTGTAACAATTTCTGTTTATTCCCGCTGATCTACTAGAGTTCTGGTGTTGGGCTGTGCAAGCACCGGTCTCGTCCTTGCCGAGGCAGGAGATGTTCACGCTCTTGAGGGGAACGATTGAGCAAGAGTAAAGCTGAGACCTACCACACAATCCCTCCCTTCAGACCCGGTTCACTGAACTTCTTTGTCTGGTGACCTTTCCACAACGAAGTCATGTGTATAATTGAGGATTAAATAGTAAAATACAGTTTTTTAGCAAGCTGGCTTTGTGAAGTCGTTCCCCTCCCCACTCCTCCCCAGTCACTGGTTTCTCGGAAAGAAGGGGACTTGTGTTTCCATCAAATCACTTACAGACATGTCTCCGTGAACACTTTCAAACCCATTATTCCAAATGACATTTCGAGGTACCCGTGTTGCTGCAAATCGTTTGTTAGGTGCTGGGCTGATGCTTACATTCGCAAGAAAGAAGAACAAACTGGAAAATACTCCTTTGCTTCATTGCGTCTAATCCTTCTAAACTACTTGTTCCTTGCATCTGTAGTGTTTGGCTAATACTTGTAGTGTTAGCTTCTCTCTATAATACAGGAGATAAGATGAAACAGCAGATCTATTTCTTTTGGATTGAATCAAACATAATCATATGGACTCTATTAGAATATGAACACTGGCTCTCAGAGAAAAAAAAATATTTGGAACAACCAGTTCTGCAGCAATTGCTGTTGCCTGTTTCTGACACCTCTGTGGCCCAGAATGCCTTTTACCAGAGCAAGAATGATTCTAATGGTCTGATTTTTAGGGGTAACAGCTTTCGGAAATGACTTCTCCATGCTCTCTGAAAAGCAGACTGCAGCAGTTACGGCAGCTGCTGCTTCTCCTGCTTTACAAGAGAAAATAAATAATTATGGTCTTGAAAGATTTAAGGATTTTCTTCTGAATCCCACTTTCCACCAGAGTAAAACAGTATGAACTTTCCTGTCTGAGTTACTGATGGCTTTTTCTGTACATAGGTCAAGAGAAAAGCTTTTGTTACCAAGGTAAGCGGCTTCCCTGCCACTGCCTCTCTTCCTTACAGCTTATCATTTGCTTACTCTTAAAACCTCAGCACAGTTTTCCAATATTATCTGCTTCATTTCAATTTATGTATTTTTGATGGTGCGCTGGTTTTTTTATTGTTTTATATTACTTATGAGCCTGCCATCCTGATGGAAACAAGTTCTCTGGTACAGCAATGTGCTTGCTGTGTAGTTAGGAAAGCTCAGTCATGCGGTTTCAGGATTTGAAGGTTTCACTGTGGTCTGTTTTTGCTCTGTGTTCAAGCTCTAATTCCTTTCTACAGGCACCTCCTCTCCATGCATAGCTGAAGCAAAGCCAGAGTTTTGATTTTACTGAAGACTGAAACCCACTTAGTTTGCTGAGAAGTTGCAAGTGAGGTTGCTGTGCTCACACCCTCCTTGCCAAGCACACCGCTGGAGAGAGCGACAGAAAAAAAAACCATAGTCTCTGAGCGTGAGCAACCATGGGCTACTTATCTGCGTGTTTGACCCAGCGCAAAAATACTGACTTCCAGAGCATGTTTTGGCCTCAGTGTGGCTGGCTGGCTGCTCCAGGCTATTTCAGTCTAAAACAGCATTCTGCAAAGCTGAGGTGGGTCATCTCATAGTGCAGATTTAACTCATGCTGCTGCAGTATTTTGGCTGCTGTTAAGATAAACCCTAGTAGTAAAAAGGATAAATAAATTTTTCAGAGCTTCTGAGGGAGAGAGAGGGGCAGCTGTTTGCTAGCCAGGTTGCTGACACTAATGTTCTGCCACCCACGGGGGTGTGCTGGAAAGGCTCCTGTGGCCACCCAGGCACAAGCCCCTGAAAAGGTGAGGTAGCAACAAGCTATAGCAGCTATAGCTCCTTTCCCATGTTCACTCGCCATAGTCTGGTGTGATCCCACTACTATACATGTGAATGCTCTATTCAGCTGAGGACAAGGAGTTGTTTTACTGCCCTTTAAAGCAAAAGGAGGTTGGGCTGTCTAGAGGTCTGACTCCAGCTGTGTGCTATTTAGGGGGCAGGTGGGACAAAAGGTGCATTGGGACCAGCTGTTGTGTGTCCACACAGCAGGTACTCATTTTCTTGTGAGTGGGGTAGGACTTTAATACTTCTGTACAAGTCCCAGAAGTCTTTTTCTAAGCAGTGAATTTGCTTAGTATTGTTTGAGGATGTTCTCTTCTACTTTATTTCTAATGTCAGCAGACAGGGTATGAACAGTGAGGGGAAAGAAAACAGGTGAGTTTATCTGAAGGGGAGTGTGAGTTCTTGTGGGTAGGATCCAATCCTCAGATAGAGAAGATAGGGGAATGGCATCATGAATTGATGACCAGCTTAAAACAGCAAAAAGATATATTTTTTTTTGGTGTGGGCTGGGTTTCAGTCTTGTTGGGGAAGAAAAAAAGGAGGTAGAGATCCTGGTAAGGGATGTGCAGCTAGCTAAGGTGACTGTATGTACCTGTACAGGAATACTGAGTTTCTCTGGCTTCCGTAATTATAAATGTTATTTGCAACTTTTCTTCTAACCCAAGCTTCAACCTAATGTTTCAGTAACAGTTCAGTGTCTGTGTTACCCTTTCCTTGTGGTTTTGGTTTTTGAGGTTTGTTTGGGCTTTTTTTGGTAGTGTTCTGTAGAAAATTAGCTCAGTCTGGGTTTGAATGAGTGTGCTTGGACAACCCCAGGGCTGATTTGAGTGCAGCTTGATGTTAGCTCTGCCCTGGTGTTATGGTTTCTGTCCCAGTACATGGATCCCGTGCACAGCTGTGCTTTTCTTGTGTGATGGTCTCTGTGTGTGTGTACACCATTTATACTCCCTGTTACAAGGCCTAATATGCTGGGAAACAAAATGAGGATGCTGTCATCCTACAAAAAGCAAAAAATAAACCCCCCAAACTCCAGCATTTGTGTAATAATTTGGTGTTATCCCTATTTTGCAGAAAATAAGCTGAGGCTGAAAAGGGAACTCCTACTGCTGCAGCAGGAGGCTGCATGGGTGCTCTTCAGCAGGGCATTTTCCATACTCTCTTCTGTTTGTGCTGCTTGTGTGGCTTCTTTGGAGGCTGGAGTAACTATCTGTGTAAAATGGTGGTCTCTAACTGAGCTGATAGAATAAATTCTCTTACCCTGAGGTGCTCAGATATTACCCTAAGGTGATGAGATAGATACTTTATTGTTACAAAGGTAAAATGAGTCTCTTCAATGTAACTCCATTATTCTTCATTTAAAAGATAAATATACCATCATTGTCAGACCAGATATTCCCCTTTGTCAGCATTTCATGGCTCACTTCCTGGCTCCAGATAGATTGATGATAGCTGTTTAATATTCTTTCCTCCATAACCAGCGATTTGAGAGTTGCCAACTCTCATGATGGCTGCTGTTTTTCTTAAAGCATCAGCGTGATGTACATTAGCCACACAAGAATCCTAGCTTGCTTTCGCTTTCTTTCAAATAAATAATTGTAGAGAAAGCTTGAAAATGGGAATGTGAGCATCTGCTGCTGGAGGCAAATAAACACATGACAGTATTATTTTCAAGCTAATCTCATGACTTGAGGAAGGTGCGATGGGTTAATTCATGGTTTTAGAATAGTGCCAAAGGGAAGGATTTGATTTCTGACCCTTAGCTCCCTGAAGTACACAAGAGGCAAATGCTTTTGCTGTGAATACCTCTGAAGATACAACTCAACTGCCATCCCTGGTGACAACCAAGAAAGCTGCTGAGCTGTGAAGGAATGGTGTGTGGTAGCCAGCACAAGCTTGTGTGAGTCAAATTTGTTCTAGGACTCTTGGCCTTCATGTTCTGACCTTGCATGTGTGGTGAATGGTTTTTGTTAACTCTAAGCTGTGAAGTTGCGAACAGTGTATGGTTTTAGGTGGTCTGTAATTATACTTCAGTGTTTATGCATTTGTGAGCTAAACGCAGGAAGGTTCCAGCTTTTCAGTTTTGTTGTCTGGCTGCCTCCAGCTGTATTTGTCACTAAGAGTCAGCAACAAGGTTATTTTGGACAGGCAGACCATGAAAGCATTCAGGTTACATAGTCAAGGGGATGTAGATGAAGGTGGGGAGTTGTCGAGGCTGCTGATCTTCTGTGGGGATTGCAGTTGTGGAATATTTGTCCTGTAAGCTCTGGAGTAAAGTCATTCCCTGTAATAGTGTGGATAGTAGCCTGATAAAGGCATAGCTTGACTTAGGGCCACCCACAATGTTAAAAAAGCTAAAAACTCCTTGGCCGGATTTTTTGCTTGCTTGATTCTCAAGTGAATGCCTGCTGAAAGGACAGTCTGCTGTTGTTAGTTGGAGGAGACTGAATCTGTTCGTTTTGGTGCCTGGGGTTTTCTATTTTCCCAAGAATTCAAGCATACAAAACTATGCCTCACATCTTTGGGCCCAAAGACCTCTCTCTCTTCATCTGCTGTCTCTTTGGTGAAGCTCCACAGTAGTTCTCATGGTTTTAGCTTGCTTATTGAGTAGTTTGATCATCTGCTCAGGACACTGAAGGAATCTCTCAAACTGAAAATGGAGTATGTGAGAGATTAAATGTTTTATAATTAAGTCAGTAAGAACTTCTTCAGTAGTATTTGAGTGCTCTTCCATGTTAACTGCTTTCCTTTGGTTGAAAGTTCTCATTAAGACAACTGGAATGTACTGTAAATGTCAGTGCTTACGGTATCATGAAACTGAACGTTTGATGATGGTTGACCATCTAGACTGATCACATCAGAAAATCTTGCTGCAAAGGTTAGATAACACCTATATATGCTGCCTATATAGAAGCGCTTCTCTATATATCAGGAGAGCAGGGCTGTTGCTAGCCTGTAATAACACTGTAGAGAAGCTTCATTGTATAATTCTTGGTTGGTATCTCAATATACCCAGTGCCTTTGGAACATCTTAAAGCTGTGAAGCTTAAAAGGTGGCACATAGTCTAAAAAAGACAGAAAATTGTGGATGCTCTGCAAATTGAGCCAGCATGCTTCAAGCACATAAGTCAGGTATTTGCATGCATCTCCGAAGACTGGTGCAAAATATTGAAGTTTGTGAGGAGAGTCCTATGGGTAATAGTAACATTAGACCATGATCACTTGAGGTTGCTCTGTTCCACCCCTCCAACAGTTGTGTGTAGACTGAATACACATCCACCTCTTCTATTTCCAATACACTGTTGTATCAGTGGGGCAGGTAAATAACACCACAAGACATATGGGAGTGTAGATACTGGCAATGAGTGACTCACAGTTCTTTGATAAAAGCTCAGTGGTTTTTTTGGGTCTGTCCCCCCTGACTATGCAAGAAGAACTAAAGAGCATAAAACCGTTTCCTTGCCTGAAGTTTCAGAGCTTGTCTTTTCCTGCCAGTTTTGTGCAGCAAGTAGTTCTGGTCCCTCTCAGTGACTTTTGCTTCCACTTGTTTTTTTTTCCCCTTCCTGTTGACACAGACACTTCACCAGCAGTTGTGCTTGTACTTACACTGGAGTATATGCTTGTTTTTTCCACTCTTTGAAGTGTGTATTTTCTATGATTTTTTTTATTTTAGCTCTCACTTTGGCAGCCTTGAGGCTTGGCTTCCTCTGCTGCGTGCCATCCTTTCAGGGTACTTCTCTTGAACCAATTTGGAGATCAAGATGCGTGTTGAAGGCTGTGTGTCATGGCCTCTGCGTGTTCAGTGAGGCTGCTGGGCTCCTTAAAGTTTCGCTGTTGTGTTGCTAATGAAACGGTCTAGGCTGCTCTGGCAACTTTCAGCTGACCTTGAGTTTGCAAGTACTTAGGAATTTACATTCTACATAAATAAAATGGAAATTATTATTCTTATGATTATAATATTATTCTTATGGTTATTGCCTGGAAGTTCTTTAACCTCAATGATATCTGAGGAGATAAAACAAACTCTCAGTACATAAGTGTCTGTATATAAACAGCATCAAATCATATTTTCTCCAATGCAATTGCTGATTTTCATGTATTCCTAGAAATGAACAAGCATTAGAAAAATAATTATTACTGACATACTAGAAGAGACACATTTAATTCTTACAGGCTACTAAGTTGTTTCAGCAGATAACATGAGCATGTACTAGCGTTATTTACAATGTAAAAGGAGTTGTTGATTTGAGGATGTTTCCCTGTTGTGGAAATTGATTGCTAAAAGACAGTGTGATGCAAAATATTACTTGTGTATATTGGGTTATGTTACTGTGCATCAGTCTAGAGGAGAACTTGCATTTTAAAGTACCTTCAGGTTTTGGAGCAGTATCTGTGATGCTAACCTTTTGTTACTTTGTGCATGTTGTGATGTGCTCCTGGAAATTCTCTCTTCCTCCCCTCAGCCCTGTGCAGCCTTAGGGGTGAGGCCAGCAGGGAAAAAAACAACTTGGTTGGTTTTTTGACTGTGCTTTTGCTGAGGAGGAGAAAAGGGGGAGTAGAGAGCAGTTTTCTCAGGAGCTGGAGTGGGGGCCTTTGTGTCAGCCTGGCTAGACAATGAAGAAGCATAAGGCTGTTGTGTCTTCTGCAATGAACGGGGTGGGGGGGGCGGCGGCGAATTGAAGAGCAGAAATGTCTCGTAGAACAGCTGAGCAGCTGCGTGCCAAAAGCATGGTCTAGATAGCTAGCTTTGTGAACTTTATGAAAATTGGCTGAAATTCAGCTGGAACGTCTTAATAAATCGGGTCTCCCAGTTTATACTTTGGGTAGAGTTCATGTAAATGATATCCAGGCTAATATATGTTACACATGCGTACAGACACCTGCCTTTCCTCTGGAAATACTATAAGCTCTATAGGAGGATGAAGGAACAAAATCCATTCTGTACGTCTGTTGAGGAGATGACAGAACTATTACTGCTCAAGCTGAGCAGTGCAGACACCTGAACCATAAAATTCTTGCAAACTCTGAGAATGTGTCTCTTTAGAGAGCTTTGGTGCAGTCCCCCACTGCTCCCTCATGAGATATCTCATCCCCAGCAATGCAGTTTGTGTTTTGTCGGAGGATTTAACCTCTCCCAAGCTTGTGTAAACTGCTGGTGAGTTACTACTGAGTATTCCTTCACATGCTAACTTCAAAAAGCTCCACTGTGAAATGGAGAATATTTAAAACCTCACGCGTTTAATAGTAATTCTGTCATTGCTCTATATACCAGAACATAACTTTTTTAGCATTCTAAGGCAACTTTTAAGTTTTTATCAGACCTTAAAAAATGAACACCATGATGTCTTAATTGCTAGAACAGAATACATAGATAATATTGTATCTTTCACAAGAAGCATGTGCTGACATAAGAACTAATGTGATAGAGCTTAAACATTTTCCCCTCAGGACAGAACAATTATTATATCCTTATGTCACAATTTTTGTATCCTATTTTACATGTTTCTCATGTTTTCACATATTATGAACTCTATAATTTAGGGGTTTCTCATCCATTTTAAAAGCTCCTAGCTTATGCATCTGTTCCCTGGCCACTAGAAGCATCATTTTATTGTGATCAATTGTCACTAATAAAGATAATCTGGAACCATACAGACAATGTGCATAGTTTATGCAAGTTTACGCGGCTTTTTCCATGGACCATTCTTCTTGTAAGCAGGGAATGGAAATGGCAGCCAGGATTCCTGCTGCTGTTCTGTCCTGCTTTCCAAGAAAGCTGTTTCAGTACTGACTGGTTTACCGATAAACATTTTTTTTTTTTTTAACAAGCAATTCCCATCTTACCTTTTCCTGCATCATTTTCAGATGTCCCCACTCATTGCTAAAGATTTCTCAGCTAGGGCTTGACTGAATGAATAACTAATTCAGCGTAACAGGCTGGAAGCTACCACCAAGGATTAAAAAATAGTGGGGAAATAAGGAAGCGGGTCAGCTAGAAATGGAATAGATGCTCTGTTGATGACAACGGGTGAATTCAGTGGGTCTTCTTTCAGATGCTTTGGCTCTGATCTGTTATGTCTACTTCAGACCCTTAGAGTCCTCAACTTGAATGAGAATAACTGGTTCAGAGGTCATTATAACTGTAAAGCTAGTATTTTTCTTTCTTTCTCCAGTCTGTTGCTGCTGAATTTAATCTGCCTCACTGAAAAATTTGTAGTTAAATGGACAGGATTTTTTCACCATTATTTTCCCATCTGTCTGAGAAGAAGTGATGATGACAGTTCACAATGCTGAAGCTATCTCCACACTCTCCCCGACTATATAATTTCCATTAGCTGGAAATACATCTTTATTTGTTACTGTTTGAAGAGCCTTGGCTGGGCTGGGCTAAGACTCTATGGAGCCTCTCATGCCTTTCTGGTGTTTATACCCAACTGAAGCCAAGGCAATATCGCTTGGAATCAAGGAGTGGCTTTAGGTGAGTTCCTGTGTTTTCCTGCAAAAGTTATGAGAGATCCAACACAGTCATGTTGGACTGTGTCTCAAGTAGTGTCTCCTGGAGAAGAGTTGAATGTGTACATCTTGGAATTTAGGGTCACTGACCTGAATTCTGCTAATGAATGAAGCGTAGAAGAGTATTTGAGAGTATTTGGCAATATTTAGCTGAACTGGGCATTTTCTAGCTAGTGGAAACTGCTACTTTTTTTTTTTAGTTCTCTACTATGTTTATTTGGATTCTGAGGGCAGTGATGTATTTATATATGTTCTGTGTCTGATCTTTCCCGCACACCCCTTTTTTCTCTTGAAGTGACTGTAGTATATGCCTACTCTGATTCTTTCACTTAGATTCTACTTTTGAAGACCCCTCTAATTCAAGATGAGGGACACTGTCTTTACAGCACAAACTGCATATTCTTTGGTTCCTTTCTGGGATCTGTTTAAGGATCAGTACTGGGACTGGTCTTGTTTAACATATTTGTTGGTGACATGGACAGTGGCATTGAGCACACCCTCAGCAAATTTGCTGGTGACACCAAGCTGTGTGGTGCGGCTGACACGCTGGAGGGAAGGGTTGCCATCCAGAGGGACCTGGACAGGCTGGAGAGGTGGGCCCATGCCAGCCTCATGAGATTCAGCAAGACAAAGTGCCAGATCCTGCATCTGGGTGGGGGAAATCCCAAGCACCGATATAGACTGGGCAGTGACTGGCTTGAGAGCAGCCCTGAAGAAAAGGACTTGGGGGTACTGGTGGATGAGAAGCTCAACATGAGCTGTCAGTGCACGCCTGTAGCCCAGAAAGCCAACCATATCCTGGGCTGCATCAAGAGAAGCATGGCCAGCAGGTCAAGGGAGGTGATTCTCACCCTCTACTCCACTCTTATGAGATCCCACATGGAGTACTGCGTCCAGTTCTGGAGCCCCTATTACAAGAAAAATATGGACGTTGCTGGAATGTGTCCAGAGAAGGGCCACGAGGATGATCAGAGGGCTGAAGCACCTCTCCTATGAAGACAGGCTGAGAGAGTTGGGGTTGTTCAGTCTGGAGAAGAGAAGGCTGTGAGGAGACCTTATTGTAGCCTTCCAGTATCTGAAGGGGGCCTACAAGAAAGCTAGTGAGGGACTTTTTAGGATGTCAAGTAGTGACAGGACTGGGGGGAATGGATTCAACCTAGAGGAGGGTAGATTTAGATTGGACTTTAGGAAGAAGTTCTTCGCTATGAGGGTGGTGAGACACTGGAACAGGTTGCCCAGAGAGGTTGTGGAAGCCCCATCCCTGGGAGTTTTTAAGGCCAGGTTGGATGGGGCTCTGAGCAACCTGATCTAGTGGGAGGTGTCCCTGCCTGTGGCAGGGGGTTTGGAACTCGATGATCTTCAAGGTCTCTTCCAACCCTGAGGATTCTATGATTCTTTCTGAAGGACTTCCTTGATTTTTTTTTTTTAATTTTTTTTTCCCCGTAGTTTAATCTCCTGCCTGTCTAATGAGTTGATGCCCTTGGTAAGATACCTTGCACAATCTCTAACCTTCAAGATAGGACAAACAATTGGCAATATAAGAAAGCTTTTAAAAACTTTGCTTGGAAATGCTTTTATTATATGCTTTCTGATTTAAATATTTATTTGAATTTTACAGAAGCAATAAAGAAAATGATGCAAATTTAAACAGGCTTTAAAAATGTTCAGTTTAATTGTCCTTGAGCTATTGAATACTGGATCTGCTTAATGGGATGTCTGCTGTCCAAGTATGTGAGCATATTATAGACTACAGTCCAGTTCCATGACTGGGGGTTTTTGACCTTTGGATACTCGAGGATATCCTACCTGCTTTTCATGTGCTGCCCTGAAACAGGTCCTGCTATGTCTGCAAGCCTCATGAAGTATCTTGGGTACTCTAAGGTTTCACTGCTCATCGAGATAACTCAGGTGTCCGAGTTGAGCACTTAGGTTACTGTCATTATTTGAGGTGGAGATTTTGTTGTTCGGGGTTTTTTTAAGTTAATCTGTTTTTACTCTCCTCCCTGTTCTGATGAGCAAAACCGCACTACAGATAGGACTTTGCAGCAAAAAATTGTTCTTGTGAACTGCTAAATCATCTGTTGGAACCATGAGCCCATGTGCAAATCAGCTTACTGCTGTGAAGTTGTGCCAGCTCTGACCAAACCACAAAGGGATTATTAACTATTATAAAAAGTTTCAGTGAATTCCTGCATCCCTCTTTGCCGTGCTCCCAGCTTGTCAGGTTCTAAATGTTAAAAGCCAGCCACAGGTCAGATCCAGTAGCTCTAAACTACTTTGGCAGTTCTCTTGGAGCAGATGCAGAGCAGTGAGGCTTAGGGAAGAGAAGTACTGTTGCAAACTTGCACAAATGAAAATGTTCTTGATTTGGACTTCCAGCACAGTTGAGAATACTTTTCCCCCTCCTTTTGTTAAAGTTCCACATTTGAGAATGTTACATATTTTTCTGACTGGACTAGAAAATAGAAATAGGCTTGTGCCTGCACCCAAACTTGGGGCCAAGCAGACAGTGAATCTTGGCTGATTGAAATATAAATCCCAGTGTCTGGAAAATCCAGATCTAAATACAGCTCTAAAGACCCATCAGTGCAGGATGCTGAATCGGTGCAGCACCAAAGTGCTCTTTGGGGAAGGGGGAGAGAAAAAATATCTTTGTTGTTTCCATAGTTGCTGAAAACTAATGGAAAATGCTGTAGAAAGAATTAAAAAAAACCCCGACCTCAGACAATGCTCTAAGGTATTTCCTGAATCTATAGTGAAACAAAATAGTTTAAAGCTTAGTCTGTCAGCTTTCTTGTACTGGCAGGATAGTGAAGACAGCAAAGTAAATCCATATGCTTAGTATTTATAATGAACGAGCTGGGGTACAAAAAAGATGGGGTGACCACTCACTGACTTGCTATCTTGCCTGAATTGGACTTCGATTTTAATAAGAGCATGGTTGCCTCTTCTTATCTTGGTTACCTATCGGGAAGATAGGTCAGTGTGTTGCCATTTGCATAACTTATTGTGGCAAGAGCACCCTCTCTTCACCTGCTTACCTCTTGTAGTGCCAGCCCTATACACTCTAAACGCAGCTCATGCATTTCAGTGATGTGCTTCTGTAGTGCTTTGCTTGGGCAGTATATTTAGCAAATTGTGTAGTCAAATGATTATGTTACACTGAATGGCTGACGTCTAGTACACAAATAATTATGACACTAAACTTACTAGGTACAAGCTGGAGCCATAGCTGATTTCAGTGACAGATGGAAAACTCCACTGAACCTTTTATTGGCCATATGCCATTTCTGAGTGTTGGCCAACAACAAGATTTGTTGCTAATATATAATGATTTAAACAGTAAAAAGAGCAGCTGCACTTTGATTTTTCGGTGCCTTTACTACAGGTTTTCCTGGAGCTTTTGAATATCCACTGCCGCTTTCTAATGCAAAGCTGTCACTTCTAGTCTGTAAGAGGAGACTTTATCTTCCCAGTACTATCTGTGGTAGAATTTTATATTTTGATACTTATAACTAAAGCTCTGCTTTGCCTTTTATTGCATTATTAAGATGACAACATAAAAATCTCCCTGCAACATGGAGCTGGCAATGGCTTGTAAGAAGCTGTCGCTGTTATGTGGTACCACAGCAGAGTTGTTTTTTTAGGCTGTCAGTAAGTCTTATGTTTTATGATCTGCCTGAGGACTGGGAGACCAGCATTCCTCCAGCTGTTCAGAGAAGACAACTTTCAAAGCACAGTTTGTTGAGAGGAACCACATGTGTTGTTCATCATATTACCAGGATAGTATTTACAAATGTGAGTATGTGAATATAAACTGCAATCATTTTCTATGCAGAACATGCCATAATGTTTCTACTACTGCTAGTGGAGCTGAAAGCTCACTGCCATACAATGCTTTGACCTTCGTTCCTCCTGAAGAGGGTTTCACTGCATTGTCCTTTGTCAGTCTGCTCATTCCAATATTCATCCAGAGAAGAACCAAGACAGGAATCTGGAAAGCAGAACTGTTCTGGACCTGGGCCCAGCAGCAAGAAGCATGGTAAGGGAGGCATGTGACAAGGAGCCACATTCCAACAGAACTTCATATATACTTTTGGGGGAGGAAGAACACTGTATTTTATAAAATTTGGATTATGCAATCTTGAATACAAATAAAACTGGCAAAACATTTGACTATCGTGGGCAACATCAATCTGCATTTTGTTGAGAAGTGCTCTAGAGGTCTCTAGGATGCATTTGACCAATCCTGTTGGTCAGATAAAAGTCATTGTATTGCTTCTGTGCCAAGGGAGAAATGAAGTGGTCATTGCATAAAGTGTTTTTCATTGCAGAAGACAAGCAGGTAAGAAAGAGAGCAGTGAACTCCTTTATACTTCTTGCACATCCTTGGAAATCTGTAAGAAGTGAGATTAATATTGCTCACCCCTTTCTGTGGCGGATCATATGGAGAGATTTAGAAGGACTCAACTGGGTGCCTACAACCATGGTTTGGTTCCAGATGGGCTGATGGGACGTGCTGTGGGTTGGACTGGCTTGCACAGTCTAGCTTCGGTGCACGAGTGCTGTACTTCACGTTGGCTGGCTGTGGCTGAGCTCTGCTCTGCAGGGCTGCACTGCCTCTGGGTCTCAAGCTGGGTGGATGATGTGCTGCTGAGAAGCTGTCTGTAGTGCTGATGAGCTCTTGTGTTCTATCCGTGGCTGCCTTTCTCACCTCCCAAGGTGCCTTGCTGTCTGTTGCTAAAGCAGTTGTTCCTACTGGGGCAACCAAAGTGATTTTTCCATGGAAAGCTTGAAAGAGTAAAAAGTAACTAAAGGAAGGGCCCCTGTGCATTTACTGCATCTTTGACCTTTCTTTGTGGTGTTTGTGTGCCAGCTGACTCCAGCTCTCGCAGGTTGGATTGGCTGGTGATTGCAGCATGCTCTGGAAGTGTCAGTGTGTTGGACCTGCTCATCCCTTCCTTTAACAGACCAAGGTTTTGTTATGATTGTTTATTTGTTTATCTTGTATCTCTTCCTTCAGCTTTGGAAAAGCAGCCACATAACTGCTGGCTGCAGGCAGGTTGTTTCTTCACAGCTAATAGCCTGTCTGTTGTAGTTTGAATGTTTGTTGGGTTGCTCCTTATCTATGTCACAGTTTTTCTTTCCTGTCAGATTCCTCCTACACCCCTCTTTGATCTTACCTACAGCAAGCTATCTGTCTCAAACAGTCAAGCAGAGCTATGCAAAATTTTAGTAAACTGATACAGATATTTCCCACTTTGTCATGTCTTGTAGAGCATTGGAGCCATGTGAAACCCGCATCAGTCATAGGGAAAGAAAACAGTGTGATTTTCATTTGTATTGGAATTGAGAAGTAAAAGATACATCTCATTCTGAGAGAGGTTTGTAGCTGGCTGTGTTATCAATCTGAAAGAAACCCTACTGGGGAATAATTGTCCCAGTGATACAGAAGCTCTTAGTGTATCATCTGTGAGCTGCACACTCTTTCAGTGTCCTGTGCATGTCTTTTTCTTGCAGAACTAGTGCATGACACCTTGTGCATCTGTGCAACACAAGCCAACCGTCCATCCTCTTTCATTTCTGACTATGTTTTTACACATGTTTGAAGCCACCTTCCTCTGGTATCTTGTGATAAATCAAGCAGAGTGTAATTCATATATGGAACAGCTGCCCTGGTTTTGGTCATTTGTTTGTTTTTGTGTTTTTCAGTGGTTTTTTTTGTGACCTGTTTTTCCAGGGTTGGGAATCTCTTATCCAGGTGCTTGTGGTTAGGTGAAAATTGTTGGTCATAGAGCACTTGTGTATGTTGGTCTAAGAACTCATTAAATAAGGTAGTATCCTCTTTGAGAGTTCAAACGCTACAGCTACTTTTCAGATAGTTTATGTCCACATAGGTTCTTCAAAAGTAAGGGGAAAAAAGGGGTTATTTTATAAGCTGTTGGGAAGATTAGTGAAGGTTACTCCCTGCTCTCCCCAAGTCATTGCCATGTACTTCCCATTGATGTTTACAGGCAGTTGTGTGTGCAGTCAAACAGGAAGCAATCAGATAACAGAAAAATATTTATGGAAGCAATAAAGTTCTACAGTTTCCTTTTTTCTCAATAAATTTTTTTCTTGCTTCATATATAAAAAAAAATTGAAATGATTTTTCTGTCTGATGGGTGTTTTGTGGGTAGCGTTTAGCAACGTCTCCTCATGATGTTACTGCGCAGCAAGTCCAGTGATTTACAAGTTCAAGATAAGGGTCCTTGGCACCATCATGGCAATGTATAAAGCAATTAAAAATGTGATGATTATTGAGACGACATATACAAAAATGAAAGCACTTTGCTAGAAAACAGGACTTGCTGGTGTCAGGTGGTGATTAGTGTTTGTTGTCTTAAAGGCCCAAGGTTGTTGCTGTCTTGTCTTTTTCAGCACAGCAAGCTCTCAGTGTGATGAGCAGGACTCATGCTTGGCTGAGCACTGTGGCTGCAATTTCTGTTCAGCCGGTATTCGTGCAGGATGAGTGTGTTAAGATCATCAGGCAGATCTTGTTGAGCAGTCATGCCAAGCATGTCTTTAAAATCCAGTGGTGGGAGTAGACACGGCAGGTAAAGCAATAGCATATGGTGTTTCTGCAACCATAGACTCTGACTTTCCTAAGTTGGGAAGAGTTTTCTGTATTGAAGATTTGTGATGGCTTGGAGGGGGATGAAAAATATTTCATACTGGTTTTTTGCAACTTTTCTACATCCACTGTGATTTTTAGGGTTTGTGCTCTTAGAAGCCTTCACTTGGCAGATGAATGGTGGGAAGTGGGACTCTGAAGCGCCGTTGTGTAGTAGTTCATTGGTGTTTGCTCCAGGCACATGTGTATTATCTTGTTTATTCCTGTGCAGATCTGTTTTCTCCTTGCCTTTTGGCAGCTTCCTCCACTGTTTCCTTGTGTGTTTTGTTACACTACTGCTACCCAGCCATGTACCGTGTGAGTCTGTGTGTGTGTGCAGGTGGATACCTCGCGGCTATCTGGAGACAGTGACCACACAAAGCACAGAGAGCAGTGTGAAAAACGAATGCACCGTTGCTGGATGCGACCCTGGAGCATAGTTAGTTGGCTCTGCTAATGGCTGTCTGGCTGCATTTAGCAATTCCCTCCCATATCCATGGCCTTTAAAACGAGGGCATTGTCGATGTTATGTGTAGGGGTAAAAAATTGTTAAAGTCTAAAGACAAGCGTTACTGGAGAAGTCATTTTCTTGATTATGCTGTACATGGCAAACAAAACAGGAGCAAATGATCAAGTGTTTTCTAATAGCTTTGACAGGAGATGGCATCTGTTGAAGTCCAGGTGGATTTATTAGTGGAGTAACCCTGTCTCCCTAGAGCTTGCTGCTGTCATATGCTGCCTCATTCTGCGTTCCTTACTGGAGTACATACAAGTGCAGTGTGCAAATGATATTTAATTATTATTAACAGTTTCAAGGAAAAAAAAAAAGGCTCTTTGTTCCGTACCAATGTTGATGCTAGATAAGTCTATATAGACACAGACACTTATGCGTACATATTTTTATAGAGCTAGAACATATGTAGTGAATAGAAAAGATGAGCAGGTGATCACATTTGTGTGTTTAAGTACCTTGCTTTGATTTTCTTCTGCTGCACTGAATGTGATATGCTATATAATTAAAATATTTCATGAGAGAAAATTACACAACCAAATCCTGGTGACCTTTAGTACCTGATCTTAAAGCTGCCAGTAGGGATCCAGATACTTCGGAGCAGTATCCAGCTGCAGACAAATCTCAAGTGCAAGCAGAGTGGTTACTAATCAGCATCTGTGCTTTGTAGTTATTACTTTATTTATTTTATTTCCTAAGTAGTAAAAAACCCCCAGACTTTGTAGCCACATTAGATTAATAGAGACAGTAAAGCATCTCTTGAGTCTGGAAAATAATATAATTTATAAACTGACCAGTGTGGGAATACTGCTCTCCTCTGTTGCCTGGAATCTTATACTATATGCATTTATCAGACTCTGACATTATAAGAACATCCACTTTTACCTAATGTGATGGATCCTGTGCATTGGCAGAAGAAAGAACCATGTTCTGATATTGCATCTGGTTCTGAAGGAACATAATCCACTGTGTTAATGAATACTTAGGTTCCTAGGTCATATGTGTGTAAATGATACTACCATGTTTCTTCAGATACATCAGTTACAAAAGGAAGGTCAGGGAGGATATAGGGCCTCTCTGGAATGAAAATAGAGACCTGGTCATGAGGGATATGGAGAAGGCTGAAGTCGTTAAATGACTTCTTTGCCTTAGTCTTCAGCAACAAAGGCTCTAGCCACACCACTCAAGTTCCAGTAGGCAAAGAGAGAGACTGGGAGAAGGATGATCTGCCCACTTTTAGGGACAATCAGATTCAAGACCATCTGAAGAACCTAAATATGCACAAGCCTATGGGGCCTGACGAAATCCACCCACGGGTCCTGAGAGAACTGGTGGATGAAGTTGCCAAGACACTAGCCATCATATTCGAAAGATCGTGGCAGTCTGGTGAAGTTCCTGCTGACTGGAAAAGGGGAAACATCACCCCCATCTTCAAAAAGGGAAAAAAAGGAAGACTCTGGAAAATATAGGCCAATCAGTCTCACTTCTGTGCCTGGTAAGATCATGGCTCAGATCCTCCTAAAGGGCCTGCTAAGGCATATGGAAAATGAAGAGGTGATTGGTAACCAACATGGCTTCAACAGAGGCAAATCGTGCCTAACAACTTTGGTGGCCTTTCATGATGGAATTACGGCACAAGTGGACAGGGGAAGAGCAATCGATGTCATCTACCTGGACTTGTGTAAAGTGTTCGGCACTGTCCCCGCATGACATTCTGATCACCCAAACTGGAAAAACACGGACTTGATGGATGGACCATTTGCTGAATAATGAATTGGCTGGATGGTCGCACTCAGAGTTATGGTCAACGGCTCAAAGTCCAAATGGAGAACAGTACCGAGTGGTGTCCCTCACTGGGACCAGTGCTGTTTAACATCTTTGTTGGCAACATGGACAGTGGCATTGAGTGTGCCCTCAGCAAGTTTGCTGGTGACACCAAGCTGTGTGGTTCAGCTGACACGCTGGAGGGAAGGGATGCCATCCAGAGGTGGACAGGCTGGAGAGGTGGGCCAGTGCCAACCTCATGAAGTTCAACAAAGCCATGGGCAAGGGGCATGCACCTGGGTTGGGGCAATCCCAAGCACAAATACAGGCTGAGTAGAGAATGGATTGAAAGCATTCTTGAGGAGAAGGACTTGGAGGTGTTGGTCAATGAAAAACTGAACACGAGCTGGCAATGTTCACTTGCAGCCCAGAAGGCCAATTGCATCCTGGGCTGCTTCAAAAGAAGTGTGACCAATACGTTGAGGAAGGTGATTCTTCCCCTCTGTTCTGCTCTTTTGAGACCCTACTTGGAGTACTGTGTACAGTTCTGGAGACCCCAACACAAGAAAGACATTGAACTGTTGGAAGAGGTCCAGAGGAGGGTCATGAGGATGATCAGAGGGCTGGAACACCTCTGCTATGAGGACAGGAGTTCGGGCTGTTCAGCCTGGAGAAGAGGAGGCTCCAGGGAGACCTTATAGTGGCCTCCCAGTATCTGAAGGGGGCCTGTGAGAAAGCTGGGGAGGGGCTGTTTACAAGGGCTTGTAGTGATAAGACAGAGAGTACTGGTTTCAGGCTGGAAGAGGGTAGGTTTAGACTGCATGTCAGGAAGAAATTCTCCACCGTAAGGGTGGTGAGACAATGGAGCATGTTATCCAGGGAGCTTATGGATGCCTCCTCCCTGGAAGTGTTCAAGGCCAGGTTGGATGGGGCCTTGAGCAACCTGGTCTAGTGGGTGGTGGCCTTGCCTGTGGTAGCGGGGTTGGAACTAGATGATCTTCAAGGTCCCTTCCAACCTTAACCATTCTATGAATCTAGGAATCTATAATACTCTGTTAGAAGTAGAAACAATCAGAGCCAGATACTCCTAAATATTTTGTTCTCAGGTAAATGGCTTGTTTGAACAGACAGTAAGGTTGTGCATGTAAAACAGATGACGTTTTTCTGAGGTTTCTGTTTGCTTCAGGTGTACGTTGACCATTGCATGCCCAAATATTCAGAGAGGGCATTTGGGGAATTTAAGAGTTCTCAGAAAGCAAATATTCTGTCATAACTAACATTCTCCTCCTGCTGGTGACAATACCTCAGGATATCAAAATGAGTGGCAGAAACGAAAGCAAAACAACATTTATTTGACCAACAATGTTGAGCATCAGTGTGAAATAAATTAGAATTTGTGCTTGCTTAAGACTCTTCTTTAAATTTTTGATTTGTACAATTTTTTGATCCCTTTCCTCTGGTGACCTTGAAAGCATTGACTCTTTACTAGCATAACATGATTACATACCTATCTGCGGGGTTTAAGATGAAAATTGAATCCTTGCAATATTTTGGCTACAACCTACTGGAGCATTCAGCCAGCTGTCAAAATTTTAAGAGAAACCATATTAAGCGAAAAACAAGCTGTAGCCGTTTAACTGATATCTAAACACAGTCAGCATAGCTACCTGGGTAGGTGGTACTTTGGCTGGCTTAATTTACTGGCTACAGATATGAATTATTAGCAAAATGCGATTTGGTGACAGCTTACAGACTGTGGGCCATGGACGCTTCTCAGTCCACATATGCAGCTTGTATTATAGCCAAATTAGATGCATTTATAATTCATTCTCTCCCTCCCTTCCTCTCCTCCTCCCTCGCTCCATCTCTCTCATGCTCCTGTTCTCTATTCTGTACAATCTGTATATGTACGTTCTGGATGGAACCAAGACTTTGTTAATCACTTGTCCAGGAGAGCATTGCTTGCTATCACCTTATGGATTCTTTATAGATGTAAGTGGCTAAGAACTGATTAACTGATTATAGCAGAAATAACAGCAACAGTACTGTTACTCCAAATGTGAATGTAGTTTGTTTAAATGATGGACTTCACCTTTGAAAAAAAAAAACGACTTCTGATGTGGATGACTAAGTATTGCTAATTCCCAGTTGGCCAGCTCAGTAGCTAAGCTTGCCTAATAACCTTTCTGGGTCCTAAAGGTAATTCATTTTTAAGGCAGAAGCAGTCAGTAGTATTGGTAAGTAATTACTTTGCTTGATTTGTATTTCTTTTCCCTTGTAATATAAATTGTAATGGTTGAATGGCTGTTGACGTCTTTAAATCTATCAAAACCATCATATTATCAGAATCTTGCTTTGAAAGTGTGTGCAGCCTTGATGAGTTGCATATTGCAGAATTTTGGTTTGGTTTTTCTCTGCGCAATGTGCATCCTATGTAAATATTTACAATAGGCATCCAGACCAAGTTCCTCTTTTTGTGAAGTTGAACAAAAGGCCGAAGTGGTACCAGTGTGCTTACTCCCCTACATAGTATCTCTGTATGTTTGAGGAAGCAGTCCCACTCTGATACAGGGGTTACAGGGGCTTGTAACCTGAGTTTGAATAACCCTTAACTGCTCTGTGGTCAGGGAGACTTGAGTATCCAAGCAGGGGAAAGTAGCTTTAAAGCTTTTGTATTGTGTGCTGGTTGTTTGGTTTGGTTTTGGTCTTTCGCCCTCCCCACCACCAAGTTTTAGCTTGTTCTGTTTTTTTTGGTGGGTTTGTTTGTGGGTTGTTTTTTGTTTGTTTTGGTTTTTTTAATGGAAAACCCATACATGCTTGGAATTGAGCTTAGTAACTAGCAATGTGAACACTGATGCGTTTTCTCTTGCATGTTTCAAATTGTCCTTCTGAAATGCTAAGTACCGAGTGCTATAAACACATGGGAATTTACTTCCAAGCACTTACTGTATTTTTTTCAAAACACCAGATGAATCAGCAATGTTTCATAAATATCCTTGTCATTTCTCAAATAAACTTTAATGCATTATCAAATATTTTGATATTTGGAAATTCTAAACTGGACAGAAAATCTTTTATCAGTAGAGCATAAACATACTTTTGTTGTTGTACAACATTTCTTTTTAAGTTCTTGACATGCCGTGACTTTAATATGATATGGTGAAAACAGCACTGAAGCCTGTTAAATGATTAATTTACATCCTCTGAAGCCCAGATTTGAGAGAATGAGAGGGGGAAAAAGGCAGGAAACAAGAGATTAGCTAAGCAGTCTAGGGAACTAGTTGTTCTCACTGCTGGTGTCCTTTTCTGAAAACAGCTCAGATGGCTTTAACCCCTCCAGACAGTGTGGAATTAAAGGTGATTTCAAACAACAAATGTGAATTCAGGTATTAACGGTGTGATTACAACCCTAGAGCTCAGGGATAATATATATCATGTTTTCACTTCATTCCACTGTTAATGTGTAGTGATATATCTCACATTTGAATGAATAACTGAGCCTTGCCTTTTCTTCTGCCTAATAAAGTACTTGTACTATTTAAACCTAAATTTGGTTTCATCTTGGTTCTGGCTGAGATGATACTACAGGCTGTTTTGTTTAGAGATTTTCAAAATAGACCTTAATACTGCAGTGTGATGTAGAGGAGTTGGTGGTTGAGCTCATTCAGGACTGTGTGAGGACCTCTGAAACTGTGTGTGGCATAGCCAGGTCCGTACTTTGAGTGTTTCTTAGTCACATTAAGGTGCATTTTCTATTAGAATTTATTGCATATGCATCTGCCTTTCTTATTTCTAAATTATCCCACATCAGAGAGAGCCTTACCCATGTGTAGGTATATATATTTTATGTATTGAAAGAAAATGGCTTTTATTTGATGGTGACTTTTGAATATAAAAATGATTTTAAGCATGTAATAAATCTTTAATAACAGCAAATCATGTAATCCCCTACCTTTAGCTTATTTTAGAACTCTTGTACTCAGTTGTGCTTTGACTGGGATTTTTCATCCTGTCTGTGACTGGAAGTTTAAGAATCTCGTAATTTTTTTTTTTTCTTCTGGATCTTCCACTTGAGATCAGTGAAAGTGGGCTCCTTGAGTGGTGGGTTGATACCAGGTGCTTCAGTTATGCTACACTTCAAGGTGTGTAGTGTAGATAGTGGTTATGCCTGACTCTTCTCATGGTTGAAGTTGAGCCTCATCTTGCTTAGTTTGGCCTCTCTGTTGTGGTTTTGGTTTTTGATTTTAGGTTTGATTTGATTTGTTTTGTTTTCTTCCCCTTATTCCAGAGAGGATCTGTATTTGTTGAGCCTTTTGGTTAGCTCTTGTTATCTTGACTCAAGTTTTGAGATGGAAAAGGGCTATTTTAACTCAGATCCTGACAGTTGAGAGTTGCTGCGATGACTGTTTTCTGGTGACTCTCCTTGATGACTTAAGACTTTTACTGCCCTGTCAGGTAGACAGTAGGGGCTTTCACTGCATCTGTGGTTTTATTAAGCAAGACATTCTTGGAGGATGCTTCTGGCATGGGTAAACATTTTTGTCTTTAGAAAACAAAACTTCCTTTTCCTAGGAAGTTTGTGTTTGTTCCACTGAACTGCCTGCTACGCTCTCATGGTAGGTAGCCAAAAGACCAGTACTGCCTTTCTTGTACATAATGTTCTTTCTTTCACCCACCTTCAAGACCTCCTTTGTGGCAGAGGATTTTGCTCAGCTTTTAACCAGATAATTAAGTTGCCTGCAATTTCACCAGCAGTGAGAAAAGTATTATAAATATTGATTTAAAGTTTTACTCATTGGTTAGCTGCAAATAATTTCTTACTGAGATAACTTCTCTCTGGATTTATTTGACTAGTATACAATCAATTGCTGGGGTGCTGTATAATTAGCAAGAACTAAATTAAGTACGTCAAGCTTATGCCAGACTGTCAAGTACTTTGTGAAAATGAATTCAGATAGACAAGGGGAAAACTTTCCTGAAAGGTGCAGAAAATAAAGCTGGGAAGTGGTCCGTATGTTCCCAGCAGCAATCCTCTTCCATGTCTAAGAAAGCAACCTTGGAAGATGTTCAGGTCTTTTTACTGCTGGCGGATTTGCAGGTTACTGCCTTGGACTAAATCTCCTCTCATCCAAACTACTTCTTGGACCATAAATCTTCCTCATTTTGTTTAACACTTTTCTTTCTTGGTGTGGCTGGATTCAGTTTCTGTCCGTGTCCTGAAGTGCCCACTGTTGAGTCGCCAAACCTGTTGCTGTTTGCTGAGACAAGGCTGACTGCTGTGGCTTCTGTGCACCCCGACTAACAGCTGCAGCATTTAGATGTCATTGCCCTACAGCAGTTTACCACTATCCCTCTGCCTTCCAGCAGCAGAGCTGGTGGAAGAGAACGTAACCACTCCATTTCACAGTCCAGCACCTTAGAACTTTTTGATCAAACTAATCCACTTCCATGTGTTTCTCTCAGGGGTGTATGTGGTGTGCTGTGAGCTATAGTGTAAGGACAAACGGTTGGAGCAGCGAGGCCCACCTTAAAGCAGCTCCAGCCCATACCAAATCAGATGGTGCCCACAGGCTGTGTGATTGTAGAGAAACAGGGTCACTACAATAGTAAGGCTCACGGGAGGCATTGGTAGTACAGCTGTACTGCTTTGGATACTTGCAAAGTCGTTTAGCACTTCGGGTACCCAAAGAAAGCACAGCTTTGTATTACACTCAAATTATAGTCCTTTTTGCATGATATTCAAAGGATGCTTCCAGAAGTGAACACTGAAGTGTGGGACTGACAAAATTCTGGCTCCCCAAGAGCTTGTTAACAGTAATCTCAGCTCTTATCCAGTGTGCATTGTGTGGTCCCTTGGCTTCTCGTACCTGACAGGATTTGTGATTTGCAAGAATTCCCCCATTCCTGGACCTTGTGAAAACAGGATTCCTGCTGTTTCCAATACTTTATTCATTCATGAAAAGTGGACCTGGCAGGGAGATTGGAAGTATGGTGGGAAATGCATACATGTATCTGTGAATAAAACAGGCTCTGTATTCTGGAAGTCATCCAGCTAGCAGGATGAGATCCGGTGAGTTTTGTAATTCCCCTCCTACAGCTCTGCACTCCCCCTCCAACAGCAGTTTGCTAACATGGTGCAATAGGCTACCTCCTAAACTAGTACAACTGAAAGCACAGCAGCTGAATGAAGGCAGGCTTGTGCAGCATTATTTTTCAAGCCTGGCACCTTTGACAATGCTTTCAAGAGAGAGAGTTTCGTAATTCAAGTCAGTTTTTCAAGGCAAAGGCTGTTCACCCATGGGCTGTGTGTGGTCTACCAGAGTAATTAATCTGGCCAGGTTCCCGGGATAATTTGGAGGAGGTCTACAGGCAAAAAGAAGAGATTCTTAAACTAGAGTAGCCTGCTCCTAACTATTGCCTTTCTGCTGTCCTTCCCTCTTACTATGTTATTGTGTATGAGTAGTATATTTGTTTGTGATGGGGGAGGGAAAGCTGAAGCATGTGACCTGCATTTAATTAGTGTCATGTAATAATGGCTGGCCAGAACTGGACTGGGTTACTCCAGAGAATTTTGACGTTCTTCTGACTACTTGCAGTCTGTGGGGCTTAAACAGGATGTGCATCAAATCTTTACTGCTCCTTCAAAATTCCAAGAAAACAGTGAAAATATAACTGAGGTAAATGCATGTCGTCTGCCAGTTTATTCAGGTAAGTGCTCTTTACCTGCGCAGGATATGTGTTTTCTCTAACAGTAACACATCTGCTCCTTAGACACACAGAAACATCTTCCAGGTGTGGGCAGAATCTAACCCTGAGACAGTGGTGTCTTCCCATGGTATTTCTGCTGGTATTTCCCTAGGTGTGGCAGTTTTCAAACCAAAGACTAGTTTTATTCATCCCCTTAATTGTCTAGACTCTCTAAATAAAGACTGTTACCTTCCTGCTTGGGAAAGGTGTTAAGCTATTCTGCTCTCAGAAGCCAGAAAGGTGAGCTGGGGTAGGAGCGGTATAGCTGATGTGTTCCTCATGTAGTAGTGGAGTCCAAGGAAAGACTCTTCCCACTTTTTCTCTCCAGTTCTTCGTATTGTCAAGTATTCAGAGCAGTTTCTTCCTGCCTGCAGATCAGAGTGCAGGTTTTTTGATACTACCGAGACTTCACACTTCCCTCTGTACGGATGTTCTGTCTTCTGGAAAATAATAAACCCTTGAGTTGGACAAAAACTCCAGCAAAGGAATTGTGTCTACTGTACCAATAGAGAGGGAATTGTGCAGCTAAGGAAGAGGTCACACTTAATCCGAGATCTGGTCTTAAAATGCCTGTTCTGGACTGTCATGAAGTTCTGTAAACTCCCTCTCTGCCTGAAGTGGAGGCTACATGCAGTGTGTGTGCCTTGAAAATTGCACCCCAAGTTACTGGCTACTAGGTCTTAGCGAACTGTTTGCAGTTGGCATCTGGCTGTGATCCTAAAGCTGCCAGATTCTTCTGGGCAGGTTCTGAGTGGTGCAGCCCCCTTGCATGTGGATCCATATTGTGTCCTAAACAAAGTCTGCTTCCCTGTGTGCAGAGAAGACTTCCTCCCTGCCTCTGGATGCCCTCTCGCCAGCTTCCTTACTGCTTGTTATGGGCAGTTTAGCTCATGTAAATCTAGTTAATTATTTATTCAGCATTTGAGTGATTATAATTTGATGGAGTTCCCCTTTCAAGTATGTTAATGCCTTATTTTTGATAGTGTTTGCAGAGGGGCTCTGTTTAATGCTTCAATTTTGAAAGCTAATTCAGGTTAATACTCTTCCTGTCCTGTCTGCTTGCTCAGGATTCTAATTCTTGCAGTATGGGAAAAGCCTGAAATCATGAACCTTAGTCTAGGATAGCAAAAGCGAAAAAGGCTTAAGAGAGTAGTGAGAAAATGGCTTTGCTAACCCCATATTCACCTCCTGATATTGGATAAATTGCATGTCTGTGGACCCATCTGGCACTGCAGGGGAGTAATATTCTTTATGACAAAGACATTTTACTTAAGGTCTTCTTCCAGCTCTGACCTAGAATGGGGAATTTGATTTAGCCTGTGATGGCAGAAACTGAAATCAAGGAGTGTTGAGACAAGCTGCACTGTGACACCTTCTGTGCATTCAGACTAGAAACAGGATCCTTTTGCTGTTGCAGTGATCTCCTCTTCACATTTGTTGCTCCCTTCTTATTCAGACACAGATGAAGTCACGCGTGCTGTGCTGACAGCACTGCAACTATTCTACTGGAATCAAAGGACTCCTCATATGAGCTCCTCTGCTCTTGCTGTAAATGCCAGCCCACAGAGGACAAAGCTCTGGACTTACTTCATCACAAGAGGAAAGCTTTAGAAGAACAAGGTTCTTGCTGGGAGTGTTTGGGAGCAATATCCTAAGGGGAAATATTTTTTTCTTCTTTTGATTGCCAGCGTGACTTGTAGCTGGTAGCGGTTTCTATAAAGCTGGTATGTTTGAGTGAAAGGACAAGGATCTCTGAGAAGTTTGTTTTAGACTCTCTGCCTCACATGGGGGAAGTGGGACACCAACTAGATTGTGCCTGTGACTTGCATATCTGATGTGTAAAATGATAACAGCTTGTTCACAAATTGCCAAAGGTTATAGTCCCTTCTGAAGTAGATTACAGTTTAAAAATACTGGGTTTTGAGGTTGCACTTGGTGATTATTCCTTTGAGACACACCTTTGTGTTTCACCATTTGTGAATACTTCATCGCTTCCTGGCCAACAGCTTCTCTGTTCCTCTGATTCCGGGGTTGGAACAGCCAACAGACATGTCTGGACAGAACTTCTAGACAAAGAGTCTTTTTTTAATTTATTTTTGCTCATTTGGGTTTATATAGCTCACGTGCTTTCTTGTCTCCAAAAACCAACAGCCACACTGTTTGAGACAGTAGTGTATCAACCCTTCTTTCTGGGGAGTAGTGGACCTGCCAAAGCTAGTCCAAAACTCTGACAGAAGCATGTTTTCCTGGGGTAAGTGTTGCATATGAACCAAAATGCCTTGTCAAATTAGGTTGATTAGGGGATTGATTAGGGACATTGTTATGGAAGAAAACTGGAAGCATTTCTGGTGATGTCACACCTATCTCACTTTTTGAGAACTGAAATTTATTTTCTTAGGGATTTTTTTCCCTCTTTTTTTTTTTTTTCCCCCCTCTGCTTCTAAATTGGAAGCAGGTTTTCATATTAAAGACTTTTTTTTGGTGCATGTGCCACATTAAATTGTAATAATTTTACAGGATACTGTTTCATAAATTTCCATTTAGATTTGACAGAAAGCCAAAGGTTTGAAACCTCAGAAACTTTCATGAAACTAAACCTCTGTTCTTCACACAGTTTTCATGCTTGTCCCTGCAGTGGCTTCCACCTAGGTTGCTGCAGCATACTGCAGTGAGGAAGGAGTTCACATGCAGATCAGCAAAGGCTTCAGTGCGAAGTATCTGCCCCTCTCCATGTGAACACCTGCATTTTCACTCGTGTGATGCTGAATTTTGGCGGTGCCGATTAGCTGATAATATGATGCTGTTGTTTGCTGGTGACTCCATAAAGATTATTGACTGTCATTCTTGGAGTATGAATGAAGTATTTAGTGATTATTTTGAAGAATCATATGATACGAAGACCCTTAAAGGCTCATTCAAATGATCTGTCAGTGCAGCGCTACAAGTGCACCACAGGAGAACTCATCTAAAAGAGGAACTGAAGTTGACCTTCTGTACTATTAAAGTTTGTGAATTTTTGTCTCTTGGAGTTTGGGCTAAGCTTGTGAAAGCTATTTCACATGGTATGCAAGGGCAACTTGTTCCATGACTTTTATGGGAGCTACAATGATGGGTAACTGTTAATACTCGAATTTTTCTCTTTTTAGCTGAAGAGGAAATCTCACTACTTTTTTTTTTTTCTGTTGTAGCTTCTAAAACTTCAGGGGAACAAAACTCACACCAAATCAGATGTTATTCTTCATGCCTGCTGTCAGAAATACTTTTCTGAAAAATCATAACAGGAAGGATGAAGATTAGTGAACTCATTAGGAGAAGCAGCTTGCTAGCAGCAAAACATGATGGGGAACCTCCTCCTTCCCAAGGCTGATAGTTCACATGCAATTGCACATTCATACTCTCTGAGGGATTAAAAAGAAGACTCTTGAAAGGCCAAGGTACCCATTATGAAGCTATCAGACTGGAAAGCTGCCATTTATTAGATTTATATGAGCCAGGTCAATTTTTCAAAACACACATTATAAAAAGAACAATGCTCAGTGTTTTATGTTTCCAAAGTACTTTCAGCCATTCATGAAATCATCCCCAGAGATATAAAAGATGTGCTCAAGCGGAATTTGGAAAGCATTTAATTCATTTGTTTAGCCATCATAGAAGCCAGTGAGACCCTGGGTCTCAAAAATTTTTAACTTTCTTTGTTTCTCCTTGCCCCCACTGTCATCTTTATTTGAGACATGTGAACACGGTGGGAGGTACCCAATTGATTCACTGTTGCAAAGGCACTAGAGAAGGTGTCAGGGCAGAGGTTGCTGTAGTTGATAGGACCACCTGGGGCAGAAGGTGCCCACAGAAGAGGGATGTTACATGCTTGTTCTGGATGTTCCTCTTCATCCAGCTTAGCCTGATTACCCATCTCTGGGGGGTCTGGAGTGGCCTCCAAGGCTTGCCTGAGCCAAAAGTATGCTGTTGGTGCTCTTGCTTAAGATTTTCTTTCTTCTAAAAGAATAGTCTGAAAGAAGGCCTATTCAGGTCGCTGGTTGAGAGAGTCCCTTGGGAGATGGTCCTGAAGGGCAAAAGGGGTCCAGGAAGGCTGGACAATATTCAAGAAGGAACTCTTAGAGGTGCAGGAGTGGGCTGTCCCCATGTGCCATAAGACGAACTGGTGGGGAAAATGACTGGCCTAATGACAGGACAAGAGGAAATGGCCATGAGCTGTGCCAGGGGAAGTTCAGATTAGATATTGGGAAAAATTTCTATACTGAAAGAGTAGTTAAGCATTGAAACAGGCTGCCCAGGGAAGCGATGGAGTCACCATCCCTGGAGGTGTTAAAAAATGGGTTGATGTGGCACTTCAGGTCATGGTCTAATGGTTTGAGAAGGTGCCTTCCTCCCTAGATGTTCCCTATACTTCCTGCTGCCTTTCACCTTCTCGGCTACTTCATCTCCTGGCTTGGCTCTGCTTCCTCCTTCCAGATACCGCCCAGATCTGCTGCTTCTGTTGTTTCAACATAATGGTCTGTGCTGAGAACAAAACTTGTATGTGAACTATGCTTTGTCCCCAGCAGTTTGAGCTCTGGAGTGTCCAGCAGGGAGCAGAGCTGGAGGGACGGACTAACCTTCCATGGCAGTGCGCAGGGGAATGAAAAATAACTACACTACGTCAAATGATGTCTGGTACAAAACACACTGTGCTTTAACAATTGCCCTTATTATGGCATTAGTGGATTAGGAGAAAAAATGTCAGGGTATTGGAATAGGAAGTTAAAAGACCTGAAAAGTGGAAAATGATGCTTCAGGTTACAATGAGAAAGGTCATTCAGAGCCTTAACACAACTTCTAGACTGGTTGGTGAGTTGCTTCATTCTTTGCATTCTTTTCATCTTATAAAATGATACAGAGATTAAAGATCATCACACTCCTTTCTCACAGTTTTAGCTGTTTAATATAAACCCTTTACAGATTGATCAGGAGGGGTTGCTTTGTCTAAGAAAGTTGGTAATATGAGAAGTTTTAATGAAATTTTCCTTAAATATTTAGAATAACAATAAACATGTCATATTTCATCCTGTTTTAATGGTTTAGATGTGGCTGCCTGCAAATACGACCCCCTGCGAAAATGTCACATTGCTAAATGTGTTTTCATTCTATATTAGACCCTTCTTCTCTCCAGTCCTCTCCCCACAGTTCTAAGGTTTTTCATTGAATGGAAAGTAATTTTTGAGACATTTTATTTTACTAATGTAAAATCATAATCTTAAAGTTTTGATACCACAGAAAATCAGACTTCTGGAACAAAATAACATAAAAATTTCTTGCTTCAGTACTTGTCAATGGAATTCAGTCATTGAACTGTTCTTGCAAAGTGTTTAGACTTTTGCTAAAACTACATTTCCCACAGAGAATGTGGTTCTCTGGCTTTCTAAGACTAGTGCTAGCCAGCAGCAATCCATTTGACTTTGACCAAGATCTGGGCTACAGTTTAAAGAAAAAGCTTCCATGTGTTTCCATGTTTGTGCATTTCTGAGAACGATGCTTTATGTAACTTCAGGGACCTTATCAACAAGAAAAAATAGAGAAACTGAAATTCGGGCTGCTGAGTGGAGTGATATGTAAAACAATGACAACAAAAAAATTACATATTGATAGCACTGACAAGTGTAACTTTTTTGTTGATTTTTTTTTTTAATTTATTATTGTCGTAGACAAAATTAATGCTTTTATGCATCATGATAGTTGAAACCAGCTATTAATTTGGCTCTCTCAGTGATAAGGAGAAAGAGAATTGATCTGTAATAGCAACAGTGAGCAGTCTCGTATCTTTAGGTGGCGGTAATATTTTTTTTTTTTTATCTCTGGTATAGGTTACGGATTCCTGTCCATTCATTCTGTAAGCTTTTTTTTTGTTGCTGGCATATCTTTATGCCTTCTTTTTGTTTTAATTTGAAGACTTAGAGCAATGTTTTTACTGTCTGTAAATAGATGTTTCTTTCAAATATGCCCTGATGTAAAATGCTGAGAGGGTTAGCTTTGGCTTTTTTCTTTACCTACTGTATACTTTTTCTGACATGTTAGATTAACTTTCAGCCGCAGGCCAATCTGTCAAAGAAACAGGGAATGTCTCCTGCTATGACAGATTTGCCAGAGGCTGAGGTTTGAAACAAGCTGGGTATTGCTTCTTACACAAAAGTAATTTCTCCCTACTGAAGAGAGCTATCACTGAATCAGCTGAACAGAAGCCTCTGACTTGCATTACTTGGTTCTGATCAGAAAATCTGCAACAGGCATTTTTTTTTTTAATAAACTTACATGCCACAAAGGAGCTCTGGCAGTATAACTATGGGAGAACATCCAGCAATATAAGGTCAAAATAATTTCCTCAAGGATATCAGGAATCCAATATATATTTAAAAAACTTTCCCTGGTTGACTTCAGTATTGTTATCATGTCAGAGGTATATACTGCTCAAAGATAGACCCATAGGTCAGGTGTTAACATACAGGCAGGACTGGCACTATCATCCTAGCATCTGCTCCAAAAATAACCACCTCACTCCTCAAACTTGACTCAATTTACTGTATGAGCTGAACAAAATTGTATCCTCCACACCTTAATTGTCCTGCCTTGGCTGTAGTGCTGAGGAGCCGGAAGATGCTGCGCATCCTTAGCTTCCCTTTGCAGCATAGCTTCTTCCTAGGGGATATCAATTGCCGGCTCTCAAAGCAAGTCCAATTGTGGAACAAAGCCTGGGATCTTTGTAGAAGTGGCTAAACAAGAGTATCTCTTACAGGTGTCCTCTGAAGAGCAATCTTGACAATTGCACAACAGCTATGCTGCTGCTGGGCAGCTCGTGGGGTGAAATGAAGTCATGGTTTGTTCCGTTGGGCCTCCTCTTTGTGGTGGGCTGCTGTTTTATCTCCTTCAGAACTAGCTGGCAAAAGGTGTGTGAATAGCAGAGGGAGCATTATGAGAGAAAAGGGAGGACTGGTCTGGGAGCCCTTGCTGCCTCTTTTTTGCCTTCTATGACAGGAGAGTTCAACAGCACAAGCAGCGCACTGTCTAAACTGGGAAAGTGGCGTCAGTCTTGTGACCCACCAGACTTCAGTACCCCTTAAATGAAAACTAGACTCTAGGACAGTATAAGAAGAATGTTTTCTTTAGCTTGTTGAAAGAATTAATAGATATCCTTCTTAGGTGTGTGTCGAAAAAGAACTGACTTAGATATGCATAATGGACCCCTTCTGGCATTGGAATAACTGAATCTATGCCCATTTCCACAGACAAATTTAAGTCCGTACAGCTGTATTAGTTATGCCAGTCAAGGATCTGGCCCAATTAAATTGGTATGACAAACCATGCTGATTTTAAGACTTTCTCCAGAAATGCTTGTCTTTGCCATATTACCTACTTATCACAGAGTTCATAAGCTGCTAGGTATAATTTAAATTCCCGTTTATAAAGTGGAATCCCTATTTGGATTTTACTTTGAAAAAGAATATATATTTGTAAATGTTGTGAACAGTAAAAAGATGATGATATTAATTTATATTGTAGTTCCCAGAGGTTCCAGTTTCCCGTTACAGCTGCGTGAAAGCACAACGTAGTTCAGAGCACTGCGGGGAGGTAGGAAGTACAGCTCAGTACTATTTCTTTACTGAAGTCCTTGCTGCCATGTAGAGTCCCTGGGTGCATTTTAAGAAAAAAACCTCGCTGTTCATCTGTTGACATGTGATGGCAATAAGAAAGCCTAGACGCTTTAGATTTAGAAATTCAAGGAATGACAAAATCAAGTTTCACATCTACCTGGAGTTGCAGAGAATGAAGTGTCATGTGGGCTAGAGTCCCACATGGGCCTCTGCAGTATGACTGGATGTTGTAAAAGAGGTGCAGGAAAAAAGGATGTCTCTTGGCATTTCTTTTTGAGATGATGAAAATATAAGCAACAGAAATAAAAAAGAAAATGTTGGCACCCTGAAAGCTGGGTTCCTAGGTTCAGGAATACCTTATGATATTCCTGGTGATGTAAAGATATAGTGAATTGCAGGAGAGGAAAAAAAAAAGGTAGGAGAGGGGAGACAATGTTTTCAACCTACAAGAAGCAACTGCTAGAAAATCACAGGAAGAGACTTTATTTGATAGAATCAGGTAGGGCTGTTTCATTTTGACAGTGTGCAGGGCTTTAGTGACAACTGTATAGGAGTGTGTTTGTAAAAGAGATGTCATAGGAAATGTGTGGCAGCTTGCTTTAAGGATATGGCAGCAGATTCTGAGAGAGGAGGGAGTTCACACTGGAATGGCTTTGAAGGCAGATGACTTTGAGCCCCTAAAAAGGCTTAGAAGGTACAGGATTTGTCTTTGTTGATTTTTTGGTGTGTGTCTGTTTGTTGTTTGTTTGTTTGTTTGTTTTCCCAACAGTTATTTTCCAAGTCCTGAGAAAGAAGACTGAATTTTAAAGCATATTTGGTATAATTTTATTTTAATCCTAAATAATAACAAAAACATCTGTAAGCACATAAACAGTGAGGATCTGCTATAGAATCTCTCAGGAAGGATGCTGAATTTGACAGAAACAGGGAGATTTTTCATCCAAGCCCTACTGTTATAGACTTCTTGGCATGTGTACCATTCTGCTTTGGTGTAAATTACTTCAGAGTAGGGAAAAGTGATCAAACTTCATGGATAATGAGATTAGAGAAGAGCTTTTCTAGTTACAAATAGCCCACTTTGATCCAGCAGAAAAGTTACTTCAGACTAGGACCTAAAGGAGAAGATAAACTAAATCTTTCTGGGTTGCAATTTTGCTTGGGAGTTCTAGTGTCATCTCAGTCATTTGCATCCTAGCCATGCTATTTGATGGGAAAAGAAAGAGTTTTAGAGTAGTTCCCTCGATTGGGTTGATGGTGAGATTAACCTCTACCCCCAATTTAATTCACTTGAGCCAATGCCTAATACTATTTTGTGGATCACAGTCCTGGTCCTACAAGTTCCAGATTTATTCGCTTTGTGGACATGGGATGGCAGGTTAGAGGTGCTGCTTTTTTTTTTCTTTTTTTTTTTTCTTTTCCTGTATAAAATCAGTGTTAAAATCCTATATGCTCCAAAAGTAATGGAATATCTAAGGAGGAGGAAAAGGGAGACACAAAGAAAACCCTTATCACAGAAATTTGTTTTCTGAAAATAGGTGTTAAAGTACATTTAGCATCTGTGTAATAGACTAGGAGAGAATTGCAGCATGAGTGAAGGAGAACCAGGAGATCTCAGGCTCATGAGTCACCCTGTGAGATCCCTTGGGCTTAAAAAGTTGATTCAAATAGTAGGAAGTTGACTGGAAGGAGGGAGTTGCCTGTTCTGATAGGAACTGTAGAAGGCAGGCAAGACTGAGTTGCGTGAATGTTGCGAAAGCTTTAAGATGACAGAATAACTCTTGCTTTACACTGGGAAGGTCAAAGGAGAGGAATGTTGAAAAGATGGTTGAAAGAGGAAAAAATACATGTTGAGAATACAAGGGGGGAAAAATGAACAAGTTGAGACAGCAAAGAATGGACTAAAGTTTGGCTTCAGTTATTTTTGCTCCCTTTCCTGAAACTGGAACACAGATGAGAGAGCTCCTCACCTGCCTAGTATGGGCTAAGAAAGTGTAAACCAGTTGAGGCCTTGGTCTGAACCCCTGAACAGAGTGGTATAAAGGACAGGTGTGCACTGTAGGATTCTTCAAGTGAAGTGCTCCATGTTGGAAATGGAGAAAAGCAGAAGGGTTAATGTGACCCTCTCATAGAGATGTGCGCAAAATGGTAATTTGCTGTGGAACAAATTAGCTGCAAAAGGCAGGACAGGGGAGAGGCTGAGTCATGGGTTCTAACACAAATTGAGGGAAGTGCCTGTAAAGAGCCAGGTGTCAGCTTCCAGCTCGGAGGTCCTCAACATAAGCACCTTTTTGCTGCTTTGATGGGCTGATTTATACTAGCCTGGTTTCCAGGGTCCAGGTGTAGAATGGGTGTCTAAAAGGGCTACTGTAGACATCAGGCTTACCGAAAGAAAGGAAAACTCACTCTTTCTTCCTCCGTCCTATCTACAGAAGAGCTGGCAAAAGATTTCCAGTTTGACCTGAGGTAATATGGCCATGCCTTAACGCAGCTAAAATTTTTAGCTCACGGCCGGTATATGTGTGCCCGCAGTTGGAGCTGAGCAGTATGAGCCATCTTGCTGACAAACACACCAACTGGGAGATCGTACCATATGTCATAGCTTCTTACTATTAAAAAAATCCAGCAGAGAGCTGGGAGAAAAAATAAGAACAAAACTACCTAATTAAATGTACACTGTGAAAATGTCTCCAGCCTTGCAAAGCTGCAAACTTGATAGGTCTAATGTCCCCGCCTTACCCACCCCTCAGCCTTCTTTGTATTGCCTATTCTCTGCAGTTTTTAATACCTGCATGCAGAGAAGTGTTCATAGTTACCTTTACAGTTATGCTGCCATCAGAAGAGGAGAAATGCAGTTAGCCATTGTTACTGTGAATCTACTTCATTCATCCTACTGCAGGTCTGCAAATAGCCTTTTAACCTTTTTATAGACTTAGTCACCATCTGAGTTAATAAACAGATAAGTTATACTGATATGGTTTAGTCTAAACTTTTTGTGGTAACTTCTGCTTTACAAATAATTGCTTGTGGCAAATATTTATTGCTGTTGGTTGAACAAGGCACGTGATGATGGACTGGAAGGCCCCTTACTCATCCGCAGACACTCAGTGTGGCTGCATCATTTCTGTGCAGATTCCAGCACACAGTAGTGATGCCACTGTGATTTTTATTTTTTTCAATGTCTCTAGGACCATAGTTTTAGCTCTTTGAACAGGCTAAGGGGACAAGATTGCAAAAGCCAATAAACAGATGATGGTGGGGGCTTTTGTGCTTGCTCTTCCTGCTGCTCTCACTGGTATGCTGTGGAGTGTTAGGAGACTAAATAACACTTTTGGAAAATAAATGAACAAAATGAATTATGTGCTGTGATACCCTTGACTGGTTTTTTTAATAGCATTTGTTTGCTTACTTGCTAATTTGCAAGGTCTGGTAGTTTGCGATTGGCCTTCCAGTCGTTAGCGTGAATTAGTGCAGTTCTATTATATCAGAAGGACGAGCAAATCAATAAGAAAAAGAGAAGCATTCTGGGTTAGTGAAGGTACAGGAAAATAGCTTGAATGAGTTTCCACTGTTCAGTGTGGTACTTGTCTAATATGAAACAGTTTTGAGATGAGTTTTTAGTTCTTTCCCTTGCATGTAAATAACTGTCAAAAAAAAGAAAGTCTCTCCTAGTCTTTAGTGAAGGTGATCTCTTGTTATTGTTTGTTTGAATACCTCCATTGTGGGCCTTTTATCATTTTTATGATAGTGGAAGAAATGTGTCATCTATGCAGCATCTGCAGAAGGTTTGCTGAAAATTAAGCTGGTTTAGAGCATTGTATTTCAAATCTGTCATGGAGATTTCAGTGGTGATGCTCTTTCATTTTAACTAAATTATTCTGAGGTTTTTATGTGTTTGGGGTTTTTCTTTGTTTTTGAAAGTGAAGAGATGGGGAACGCTATCTCTTGACAAAGTCCTTAAACAGTTTGAAACTCAGGAATGTTGTTATCTTATGAAACCTGGCTGACTTCTAAAAAACACTAGTGGACAACCCTTCATGTGGACAACCCTTCATGTGTCCCCTTGTTAAGTCATTCTTACCTGACGCTTTGACGATGATCTTTCAGCCATAAATGTAGTGATGAGAGCTCTCAGAAGTTTCTTTTCCAGCACTTCCCACTTTTCCTGGGACATCTTGAAAACGTCATTTGTTAGCATAACCTTAAAAGGAAAGTGTTGTTTAAAAGCCAGACATTAAGTAATAATTCTTTATGATATTTAACTGGTTCATAAAATGAAGATCTTCAAAGTTGTGTTCCATTAATGCATACTGAATAAACTAGGCACACCCACATACCTAAGAAGTCAGTCCTCTATTGCTGAAAGTCAAGAGAATAATTTGTTTTTTCTTTCAAGAACAAGAGTAATTTATGGGGTGATTCTCTGGACTCTCTTTATTCTGTAAGAAAAGAGAAGGAATAGAATAATGCATTGAGGAACAGAATTGGTAAAATCAGATGTTGCGCTTGTCTTGAAATTATTGCTATCAATGAAACTGTATGTGTTAGGGTGGTGGTTTTTTTTTGCTGTTCAGAACCCTCTAATTGCAGGTTGTGCTTCTACAGCTAGTGACAGACAAGGTTATCCAGTGTTTGGAGTTGAATCCCCTTTTCATCTGTTCCTTGGTCCTCTGTTCCTATAGATGCCAGATGAATATTTCTTCCTCATTTTTCTAGCTCTTTTTATTCAGTAATATGCTGGTGTATAGTTTCATATTTAAAATTCCTAATATGATATAAAGCAGCTTGAATACAGAATGCATTTTATTGAGGAGCAACTTTATTTTCCTCTATTGTTCAGCTGACTAAAGAAGAAGACATTAAGGTGAATTTCTCCAGGGACACATTAAGATTAGCTGGGCATGCCAGCAGGTTCCTTCCCTTCCCCTCACAGATTAGTTATGGGCTGATTTACACAAGTTTTTTGTTTTACAGTTTAAGTTTCCCCTTTATTCATGGTTCACAGACAGAAGTAGAATGGGTTATACTGATAAAAGCCATTTTGTACCAGTTTAAAACTGTGAACACTTGGGAATGGAAGGGGCTGCGTTCTAATCTACTGCGAAAATTGCACCGGAAAATGTTTTGATTTTAGTGAAAGTTATCTGATATACTTAGCTGAGAGATTTTTCTGTTTCTGAATGAGGTAGACAGTTTCATTGCTGCCATATGTTTTAGCTTCTTATCTTAGTTTTACCATACAACCTTCATTATCGCAGAATCTAAATGATGCACACTTACTAATGGACTGGTTTCACCTGTCTGTGAGGCCACTATAAATTTGGAAAACAGGATCTCTTGACTGGTTAAGGGCCAAGTTTGGATCACCTAATAGATGTGTTTAGTTTAGGTATGCCAATTAATACTGACTTTAAATGCAGGAAAGCACCTGGTGATTGAAACTGCCAGACTTAGACTGTCTGCAGGCAAGTAACAAACTGAGAAGCCAAGGTCTGGTGGTCCTAAGTGAAAGGTTGATTTGACTTTTCAAAGCTTTCTGTAGTGACGCTTGAGTGAGAAACCTTCAGTGCATAGTCTGAGCAGTGCCTTGACCTCAGTCTCAGCCACTGCATCTCTTGATGGAGCAGAGGCTTGAACCCGAGTACACGTCTGTGAATGTCAGAACATCCATCTTGTCTAGTAAGCTTCTCATGTCTACCTTCATTTTCTACTATTGAACAGGAGGATGGGGTTGTCTGCTTAAATTGCCCTAACAAGGTGCAGGTTGTTTCTTAATATAGTTTTCCATATCATGACCAAAACTTTGTGCTGAGGTTTTACTCTGGGTGTCTCCAAAACTGCAGGTTGATCTATTAAGATGACAAAGAAGTGTCAATTTTTAATTTTTATTTATTTTTATTAAAAAAAAAATAATCAATATGGCCCATGCTAGTCGGAGGAGATGTTTTGCAAGAGCCTGCCAGAAATGACCAAGCTTTCACTAAGCTTAAGGGGAAGCTGAACTGGATTACAGTGAATGTCACAGAGCTTTTCGATTCCTCACTGCAAAGGCAATTAAGGCAGCCCAGGGCACTGGGGAACAGAAATGCTCAGTGAATGCAGGTTTCGAAATTACACCATTTTACATATGCCTTCAGGAAGAAGATAGGTGAAAATGCACCTTTTCACAATGGCAGTTGGATGCAGGAGACTTTGAATTGCAGTCAACTGCTGGACTGCTTGTGTTTTCAGCTTGTCTTTGGGGAATCACCCTTTCATGGATTTGGTTTTTATTTCCCCCCCCCCCTTTTTTTTGGTGGTTTGTTGTTTTTTGTTTGTTTGTTTGTTTTTTTGTTTGTTTTGTTGTAGTAGGGTCCTGCCTAATTAAGCTGGATGAGTATATATGCATGTATGTGTGTGTATATACAAAATGTATGTCTGCAGAAAATTATTGTTCCGCTCCTGTCTGTAGGCATTACAGCACTTCCTGCTGCACCACCTTCAATAATACTGCAGGGTTTACTCAAGTACACATATTACCAGTTTTAATCTTCTCTTTTGTGTGACTTCTCTATAAGCCTTTCTAGTTTGCATGTCTGTTTCTTTGTTCCATCAGTCTACACCCATCCTGGCACTTCTTCATTCTTTAAAAAAATATATTGTGAACCATTTCATTAAACTGTAATCCTGTCCAGTCTGTAAATGCCTCATCTGGTCTTCTAAGAAGTGTCCTGGTATCCAACAGGTTAGTCTGAATGGGCTTTGAAAACAGCACATCTGCTGCTGTTCAGTGGGTTCAGAGCACAGTGCTGCTTCGAGTGCATCACAGCCAGACCTGGAATAATTTTCTCCGTTCAGACCAAATATATTCACATTTGTAATGATATTGTTCTGTATGACTCACCTAAAAAGATGAGATAAAAAACCATCAGTGGTGAAACAGTGTGAAACTCCTGTGCAACATCTGTGTCAGCGTTTGGTTTCTTCTCTGTTTAACTCTGATTTGCCAGCCTTTGTAGGTATGATGTTTGGCTGATGCCTGAGGCAATGTCTGATGGTGTGGGGAGGACTAGGAGAACATATGCTTCCCTGTTCTGTGTCTTGAGAAGTGGTGCCTATCCTGCAGGGTTCTTCAGGAAACATTTGTGCAAACAAAGCTACTTTTGTTTTTTTTTGTGACTCCATTTTTAATTCAAAGATGAACTGCAGTAATGGCCTTGGCAGGGAAATAGTTTATATATATATATTTTTTTCAGATATATACCTATGGGTTTTGTTTTTTTTTCAAGCTCTACATTGTCCCTGGTAGTTTTGTTGAATGATATTTTAACTATTCAAAAGCTTTTTTTACTATCCAAAGATTGTGATACTGACTCATGTGATATGTAACACCAGTCATGTCCATGTAGTCACTAAAATTAATGCACTTCTCAAATTTATTTGGTAGTGGCCTTGCTCCCAAGGATGTTACAAATTCTAGTTAATATTTGCAGAGTATTTCCAGGTTCTGAATTTCAGAGTGGCAATGTAAATGCCTCCTGAACAGGACATATGTAACCTTTAACTCTCTGGACCGTATTATAAAGATTTGAGAAGACTTCATTTCTTCAGGGCTTGCGAATCCATGTATGTATTAAACCATCCAGACTGGGAAGACTGTTGTGAAGGAATGAAACTAAAACTTTGTTCCCCAGTCAAGGACAGTTTAACATCCATATTAGCATGTTTTAGACAATGGATAGCTTTATGTGTGAGGTCATAAATTTTTTAAAGTAGCCATATTGCGTCACATTTCTTTTTGATCTGCCCTTAAATTTTTATTTACTTTTATATGTTGCTGGCTGAGAGCCACTAGTTTTCTATCATGAGAAATGGTTGCTGAATGAGATTTGCTTTTTTTCCCAGCTCTGAAGAGATGTGCGTTATCAAAGCAGGTGTTCGGTTCAGAATAAGAGAGGAGATGGTTCTGTGGGGAATATACTTAGCAAAGCAGTGCCATAAATAGGTCTTGTGTCAGTGTTTGCTGTAATGTCTTGATATGTGTCATCATGAATTATATATTATTTCAGATTTATCACTTCTTCCACTGATAAGGGACATTGCTTCTTTGAGTGAGTTTTCTTCATGGCTTAAAAGATTTACTGATACATTGGAATTCTCTATATTGGAGATTCAGATGAACTTTGGAAACTTGAGATAAGAACTATAAATCTGCTATAAACTAGGAAGCTGTTTCTCAAAGTGTGTATTTATTGGCAGAGTTTGTACTAGCTTATTCTTCTGCTTCTCAGCTGTGGGCATCAGAAGAGGGTTTCTTCTCAACAGTGTGAACAGAAAGTGAAAAATTTAGTGCGAGTTGTACAATATATAGGTAATTTGTCAACAAAGTAGTAGTCTTCATTAGAGCTTTAAGGGTATTCTCCTGTGTCTCAAATGCTGCTTTCAAATTTTGTTGTTTTGAAGTGCTATCCCATTGGGGGTCTTTTTAAATATATGTCTAGACTTAAGTCTGTATTCTGGAGCTCTAGTACTGTTATTAAAAATCCTGGTCTAGACAGCTTCATTTAACTTTGTTATGCAAACTTGACTTCATTTAGGTCCATTTGAAAATGCTGTCACTTAGTGGATGGTGTAAGGGCAATGGGGCAGGGGAGCCACTGTAGAGCTTTCATCAAAAAAAAAACAACTCTGCCTTTTAGATGGAAGGAGACATAGCATATCATTGATCTAACCTGTCAAGACCTAACCTACAAGATCTATCCAAGATCTAACTTGATGGGAGAGCAACTGGGGCAATATTAGACTGTGCGCCTGCCACTGGATCCCCAACAGAAAAATCATACCTGAGGGGGTACACATATAAGCAAGATCCTGAACTCCAGACTTAGAGCAGATACATGCAAAGAGATTCTAAAAATTGTGTAAAATTATTTTTCTTTGGTAGCATTAGTAGGATTTTAATCTGTGCAAAGCTACTGATAATGATATACCTGAACTTGATTTTTGACTTCTTAAAGTTTTAAAAAATATTAAATAAAGTTTGGGCTGTGGAAATGAATGATTGAAGAATATCTCATTTCTAGCAGCTGTTTTTCTCAGATTCGTGTAGCAGTTTTTGCCTCCTTCTAGCTCCTTTTATTTTCTAAAATATTGACACAAATTGATATTGAAATTATGTAACAGAATTTCATAACAAGCAGCTTAGATACAGAATCTGTCTTCTGTTTGGATCTGTTTTTATCCCATTTTATGGTTCAACTCAGTTAAAGATAAGACTCAGATGACTTCCCCTGAGGACCTATTAGATCCAGCTGGAGACTTCTCAGGATCACTTTCCTGCCTTTTACCCAAGGGCAGATTAAGGCCTGGTTTACCTGATTTTACTGATACAGGTGGGAAGTGAATAATAGTTTCACTTCTACCACTGCAGAGGTGCTTTGTATTGCTGTGACTTCATCTGCTGCATTAGTTCTGGCTGCTGAAAAATGTGGCAAGGTAGTGTTTTAACTTTGTTCGCATTGCCAAAATGAAAGCTGTTTCAGACAATACAAGCCTCAAGACAAAACCCCAGTATTAAAGCAGTAAGTCTCCCTCTTCATGCCACTCCCTTTCCCCCAGGTACTCAATCATTTATCAGCTGATATGGGCATTATTGGACTACTGAAAGTCACATGGCATGCACACACAGAACAGAGAGATTCCTCATTACAACTGTGGGTTAATTCAGATAAGTCATCTTTGATACAGTTGTACAGTGGGGAGGGATGAGATGCTTTGTGAAGGGCAAGGAAGGCTCAAATTTAGCAGCTGGCAGTATGAAGAAAAAGAACGCAGGAGTGTAGAAATTCTTCCCTCACCCTTCAGCTGCATCCAGAACTTAAAATCCAAAGCTTTCAGAATCTGGCTATTTATCTATGGAACTTTTAAGGACAATAGGTACTGATTAAGTATCGAAGCAATCAAAATCAAGATAGCATCGCTTCCTGTGCTTTCTAGTTACTAAGGACCTGACTCTTCAGCAGCAGCAGCAGATTCCTCATCATCTGTGCAGATTGTCCAAGAAAAGCACCGCAAGCTCTAAGCTGCTGCTGTTTAGCTTGGGTGCAGCCTCACTGAGTGCCTCTCTCAGAGATGAGCTAGCTCCTGCCTGGCCAGTTTGGCACATGTGCATCTGTGCATCTCTCTGCAGATGTGAGGTTAGTGCTGTGCATTGGCATGGGTTATGGGCTCTTGCAGTGCTTGTGAAGTCCAGGGCCATCTCTGCTTATAGATCTCATCCAGCTCCAGAGACCTCTTACTTCCATAGAGTTTAGGGTTGGATTGGGTTTTTCTTCTCAAAATAACTTCACTATCTGCTGAGACTTCCTAATTGTACTTCTGAAGTTTGGATGAATGGAGGTTTTCTGATTTTAAGTGTCAGTATCATACTTCAGAAGATGCCAAACAGTAAGGGGGAGACTGCATCTTGTACAGTCATAATCAAGCATCCAGTTTGCTGCTTAGTTGGGGATGAGTGGTAAGCTTTTAGTGATGGGACATCACTACAATGAAAAATGCTGATACCATCTTTTGGTACAATAACATCACTTAGATGGTCCCATGTTATTAACTGATACTAGATGATAGACAGAATAAAGAAGTTTTGATATTTTAGTGTTTCTCACCGAACTTAAAAGCAGGAATGTTTAAGCTCTTTGGAGCTTTAGATCACACACTGACTGGCTTCTGGGACCACAAGGAATTGATTTTTGGCTACAGTAGATACCATAAGAAGGAAACAAGGAAGTTTTCTTTCTACAATTGGTTATAAAGGATGAAAGCACTCAGTGATGTACAACAATGAATTGGACCAGCAATGAATTATTGTGTCTATCTGAATATGTGGTGTGTGTAGAAATGAGAACAAAAGAAAATCTCTTTCTTTGGGGGAGTGACGAGGGGCTGTGCTTTTTATGGGGGGTTGTTTTGTTTTGCTGCAGATCTAAACCTAGGTGAATTTACAGGGATGTTTTTTGAGATGGTCTTGTCCCAGGCTCAGGCTGAGAATGATTTGAAGCTGGTTTTACTCTTTGTGTCACACTTTTTGACTGTGATTCTGACAGGAGACTTACTCAGACACAGTGGTCTGTCTGCATAGAGCTGCTTGCAATATCAGGACCTGTGTTTTTTCATTTTGTCTTCCATAATTGGAAATAAATCCTCTAGATTGAAAATAGAATGTATTGCTTGTTGCATATGGGGGAAAGTCTGACCATTGTAATAGTGTTGTATTTTTATATTTGCTCAGATAAATTGATTCACTTTCTTGCATTTCATTTGCAGAGCTACTTTCCAGCTCTGCTCAGCTGGACGAGATGAGGAGAATGGCATCCAAGTAGGAATTTTCTTACCTAAATCTGTAAGCTGTTTTCAACATTGCTGATCTGCAAGCTGCTGTTTTGTTCCAACACAGTAGAGGTGAGTTTAAATTAAGAAAACTATCACTGGATTTTAAAGGCAGAATTTGTTATCCTAAATTTTAGTGTGTTATATCTCTATGCATTAAGCCTGATTCTTCTTTGACTTCATGCCAATGTAACTGGTAGCTTCACTCAATCCAGGGTTCCCCCATCAGTAATTAGTTTGAGGAGAATCAGCAAAGTGTCTGTTTTTCCCTTGCTATGATGCATACATTCACCTTGCTAGTGTATTAATTGCACTGATGCATTTGTCTGAATCTTGATAAATGCAGTGAGATAAAGGTAGTGTATGAGTATAAAACACCCACAACTGCTGTAGGCTTAATCTCTTTGCCCAGCAAGGTGAAATTTGCATGTGTAGCCCACTGGTATGAATGTATTTTGGGTAGTCTTCTGTGTCTAATACAGAAGATGTGAATTATAGCCACCAGAATCAAGCCTTACTGCTTTTATTCAAGTTGGTGCATGATGTGCTTTTGCCTATGGAGATCCCTAGTGTGCTGCACGTGTATGGCAGTTGTCGGTTGGGGTCAGATATTTTTATTAGCAGTGTACAGGGGAGTACACTGAAGCGTGGAACAAGAAATGCATGTTATTGAATGTTACCTCAACCTTTGCAGTGGTCAGCTGAAACCAGTAAACACAAAGTGAGCATATTGTAAACTGATACACAACTGATGCCCTGGTATTTGTACAGACTATCCTGGGGATGCACCCATGGGGAGCATCTGCAGGATGCTCTGAGCATCTGCAGGATCCAGAGTAGAGCTGGCTGCTGCTTGCCCAGCTCAGCACGCAAGCAAACAAGCTGTTCCACATGGCCATTGCCCTGCAGGAGTATTGTTAAAAGTCCAGGCTGCCCTCACAGGCAGGTCTCATTCAACCTTAGGAGTCTCTCTGCCCCCATAAAAATTAGGACTAGTGCTAAGTTTGCTTGCTTCTTGAAATGAAGACTTGGAGTACAAGATGTGGCTCTTGTAGCAGACCAAGCTCCAGTGACTGTCCTAGCTCATTACTAATTAGACAGAATGGAATAATTTGGCTGTCTTAGTTTGAAATGCAGGAAGAAGGTACCCTCTTAATTTGTAGATTACTTGTTTTATTTTCTTTCATTGTGGCGATGGTTGCTAGTGTTATGTAAAATATCAATTAATCGGACAGAACCCACAGGAATCAGGGCAGTTCAAAGCACAGCTACTTTCAAGAGACCTTCTAACGCCTTAAGGGAGTAAAGTTTGGCAGACATTGTAGGTTTACTGTGTCCCTAGTCGAAGTGTTGTGCTGGTTGGCATGCCGATGGGAGTATTAATGAATAAACACAATAGAGTATTTGCACTCTGATTTAAAAAAAATAAAAAGTCAAATACACTGTTCAGAGAAAAAGGCTCTGGTAAAAGGTACTGTCTTGGGTTCTTTTTTCAAAAGCTTCCCATTTTGTTTGGTTCTGTATTTCCTACTAGTATTACATGGCCATAGGAATATAAACTTGTCAACTATCTGGATCCAAGAGCTGATACTTTCCATATTTCACTGAGAGCTCTGTAAGACGGAATCCTTCCAGGTATGTTCCCCGAGCATGGCAACTACATGACAAACCCCTGATTTTGTCAAACTTTTTTCTACTATTTCAAGCCTCTTCTGAAATATTTTCTCAATCTTCCTTTTTTTGAGCTCTTTTTGTAAAGAACTGTGCTTATAAACCCACCATGAAACTAATAAGAAGCATCATAAAGCTAAAAATCCAGGTTTCCATTACTTGTAAGCCAAAAGCACAGCCACGTGAGGTATTTTGACCTCTCTGAATGTTGACATGATAGTCTTAGATCAGGATTCGTGGACTTATTTACAAGAATAACTTACTTTAATCTTTGCATGATAGGAGCGGAAGTGTCATCCAGTGAGGATTCAAAAAGGTCTTACATTTCTTGCAACAGATCCTTAGGCTGTAAAGTCTACAAAGCAAGACCTCTTCTTATTTTTTTCCGTGCAGAAAGTGCCGGTTTATGTGCCTGTATTACCCTCTGAACAACACAATTAGTGAAAGAAGGTTAAGAAATAGGATGAAGTGTCAGTGTGGCAAGTCCCACATCACTATGGGTTCCTGGCCTTTTCGATTGCCGTGTTATTTTCTGCCCGTAGAGGGGATCCAGCGGCTGTGATTCAGTGGCTTCCTGGCACTTCCACCTGTAGGTGGCAGCATCTTCCTGTTGGATAGGATGTGGTGGCCAGTACCCGGGCTTCCAGGGTGATTGGGAAACTGAAAATTAAAAGCAAGACCTTCCCACCCCCCTTTTAAGGTAAGCATTCTTCTTTTCTACCATGTAAATGTGAGGCAGGGCTTGTTTGACGCCTCTGTCAGACTGGCTTGTGCTTTCTCCATTCACTTGAAACATGGCTTCTCCCTTTGACTCTTGGTCAATTTTTCTCCTTGTATTTTAATTGACACTGTTCTCAGACTTCCAAAGTCTGTTTGAAGGTAGAAGCAGGGACTTGGAGAAGGGCACACTTCTACTCTTGTTCAAATACATGTAATTTCATTGGACTCTGAAAAGGTCCAAAATCGCTGGAAACAAATCAAGTAATGTTTTGACTTTTAACAATGTCATTCAGGTTTCCTTAGGATCTTCGTTCTCTGAATTAAGGCTGCTAGAAGTGAGACATTGTTATCAACTTGAATAATAAATGTGTTGCATTAATATGTGAATATTAATAAGAGCAATTAAATTAAAAGAGTCTTAAATTTGTTCCAGCAAGATAAAAAGCCAACAGAGCAATAGTGAAAGAGTGAGAGAAATCAGAATAGTAAGAGAACTAGCTACAGAAAATACTGGGAGAGGAGTAAGGATTTTTTTTTTTTATTTTTTTTTTAAACCTAGCTATATTAACTACTATTAAACAGGCTGGTTTTTTCATTAAAACATCAAATCAGATCTCTGGCTTGTCTCAAGGGAGAGTCCATAACACTTGTACCATCGGGACACGTTCTCATAAGGATCATCTTCCAGCAAAGACACAGAGCAGCCGCTGCTGCACCTCATTGCTGGGTGTTTAAATTGGAGTCTGCAAGAGGGTGCAGTGTAGGCAATGGCCAGCGACAGAGAGGATGGAAAGATGCTCACATGACCACTCACAATAAGCCAAATCATCCAAGGAAGAGATGGAAGCAGGTGTCTCATGTCTCTTGTATTGGTTTTCTCTGTCCAGGGATTCCCTTTTCATGGAGGATTCACAGCTACACAATTAGAGCAGCCTTCCAGTGCATGAAGCAGCTAGAGAGGCATTCAATCTACTGTGTTTCTCTACTGGTGGTAGGTAAAGTCACTGTTCCAGAAGGACACTACCAATATTGCTTTGGCTAATACTGTGGCGCTGTCTGCCTGGCTGCTGTCCAGTAACTGCTGCTTATCTCGTCAGTGATACCACTGTATCTTTAGATTTGCCCATTGCATTGGAAAATGAGGCCCATGTGTGTTCTCTGTACCTGTATCAGGGATTGTATCATACATACTAAATCTTTTCTCAAAAGGAATGTTAGCAGTACCCTTTTCTTATGCAAAGGGTTTATAATACTCCTCTACAGCTTTTCTTCTGTTAGATGGAACTAAGAAATGCCACAATTTTGGAGGTTGAATTCATCTGCCTTCATAATAGTGTGGAAGATCAAAATTCAAAATGCATTGTTCATGCTATCAGGAAATGGCAGTACATTTGTGACAGTGACATAGGTTCAGCCTGCAAAATTCAAGTGCTATGCCTCCTGGGAAGCTGAATGGTACGCAGCAAAACACTGCCTGGATAAAGAGCGTTTTTGACTAATGCAACTCACTCTAGGCTGTAACACATTTGAAATTTGGCTTAGAAATAGACTGTAGAATCTCGGGGGAGGTGTAATTAAAATAGGACCTCCCTCACCATCCACTTACTTAAAGCCTCTTATTCTAATATCTTCAAACACACTATGAATATATTCTGCTGGAGTCTTCATGTTCAATTACAATCATCTGTCCAGTTCCACACCTCTCATGCATGTAACTTTGATGTGAATCACCAGAATTACCCTGCATGTGCATATATCCTTATTAAAATGTGTGGGTCAGAGCTGCTGTCTCCTCTGCTAATGGCACTGACTCTCATCTATATCAACTGCCCTCTCTAGAAATTGAAATAATATCCCTGGCCAGTTTTAGTGTTGTGCCTAGAAAGTACATTACACAAGGGGATGCGTTCTGCCACAAAGAATTGACATCAAAGTTAACACAATACCATATGCAGCATTTGAGGGTTTGCTTTGCTCTGTGTTTGCAAGACTTTTTTTTTTTTCCCCTCTCATACATAGACTGATTGCTGGTATGTCATGTGGAACAGAAAAGAAACTAAGAGGTACTCATTTTCCTCTTTGGTGGTGAAGTGAGTGTAAAGGTGCTTTGAAAGAATGAAGTCGTTCCTGTCACTTGTCAAAAACTAACCCCTTTAGGCACCTTAATGACACCCTAACAAAAACGGAGCTAGAGAGCCTGGTCTCCTCCTTGGTCTTATAATAATATTGCAATGATGCATCTGTTCACTGTGTAACTGTGTGAAGATGCCCAATAGTGGGACTCTACAGGGTTAGCTACAGTTTGTCATGATCTGACTCAGACTAGAAAGCAGAGAAAACGTTGCTATGGATTAATTCCTAGTTATCTTTAACAGAGAAAATCCTTCATTATTTGTCTACTAGAACTGGAGAATATGCAAGGCTTATATTCAGCCTCTCTATCTTGATTTTTTCAAAGCTCCCAATACCCTCCTGGAACAGCACTGTATGTGCATGCAGATAAGTCCTGAAGAGTGAATATAGTTATTAGCTGTGGTTATTTTAACACTACTGTTCACGTCTAGTTCTTTTATATCACACACGCTGAGCAGAGAGTAAAGGATGCAACTGTTTGGTGATGAAAAGAATAAAGGCTTGGGAAGAATAATACTTTTGTCCTGTAATCTTCCTATCCCAGTGCTTTTCAGTCCCCTTCTGTAGTTTGTTGTACTTTCAGCATCAGTGTTTTATCACGAGGATATAAAGTAGGAAAAACTAGACTAGACTCCTTGATGGATTCTAGTCCTTTGCTGCCATAGGCCACTGTATCAGTAATCTTGCCAATGAAACACTGGTCTTGTCCATCTTGCCACCTTTGACTTTTCCACTTCTCTTTTGATGTCTAAAATTCACCTAGACTTCCTTCCCTAATTATGACTAACAATGTTTCTGCGCGTACAAACAAAGAGAATACACAAAATAGAGGTTTTGGTGTGGGAGTGCCCAGTCCTGATAAGGCCTCTCTTCTTCGAATTCAATTTCAGGCGAAAAAGATCTATTCTTGCTATGACTATTGAGGTGTGAGGATGGGCTAAATGCTTTTATGAACCTGAGGCTACTCCGCTTTTACTGTGTTTTGGTTTTAGAGCTACTACTACAAAAAGTGGTGAATATATTTGAAATGGAAGCATCTTGTGGAAAATCTCATATTATTTGCCTCTTTACTAATTACATTTAATGCTTCTTTTCTGAACACAGTGTGACACAATGCTCTATTAACTAATGTAGTTACTGTTATTGATCACCCGTCATGTGAATTAATTCTGAGTTGTGATTTCTTGATAAGATCCAGATGAATGTGCAATTCCTTTTCACTTACATTTAGGTATATAACACATGACACTAATTTCTCGCTCTGGCTACAGAACCGGTACAATGAAAGTCCCTTTTGGTTCCTCTACAGTTTGCTGTAGAGGGCAGAACTGGGATATGAAGACCTATTTTTTGTGAATTATTTTCTGCCGGAAGGTAAAATGTCAAAATGGTCTTGACTAAAGAGTTTTTGATCAGAAAATCCCAGTTTGGCAACGATAATCATGGAACCGTGATGGTTCCATCAGTGTTTGACAGGAAGTCATGCTTTGTTGCTAAAGAAAGATTTGCTTCTTTCACAATTTAGAATGTAGTTAACATGTAACCAATACCGAAATATTTTTGTGTATGTCTCAGGTTGTGACTTCTGGGAGTTGGAAGTGGGATTGTGACAGATTCTTCTTCAACAATTTCTTCTTAGGTGACTCTGCAACATGTGAAGCAGGGCCAAACCGGTACTAAATTAATTCTGCATAGCCTATTTTACCATAAAAGTTTTTTTTCCGGGTTGTATACAGTTAAGTTTATATGACACATAAATGTTCCATTGGAAGCGAGTCCAAGATGGTACTGAGCACTTTTTTTGGTTTGTTGATTCTGGCTTCATTGATTAATTAGCACAGCGTCTTTTGAGTTGAGATCCTTAAGATTTCTGATAGAGATACAAAACCACTTTTCATATTCCCCAAGGTTCTTCAGTACTATGGTGTTAGTAATGAAAGATGGGATTTTTCGAAGAACAAATCCCCCAAAAAATAACCCCAAAGTTTTCCAACATTACCAACCTTTCATGGAAACCAGGAACTAGAAAGTATTTTCATGGAATAAATAATGGACTCTATTACAGTCTGTGATACATACAAAGTGAATGCATATATTGTTAGGTTTTTTGGAGAATTGTTCTGATTTCAAGAAGTTGATTCCTTACCTAAATGGTAGGATTGCACATTCAAGGTTGCATAAGAAAACAGTGAACAGTGACATGTCTTTGTTTTTGCATTCAGCTCACTTTTTCTACCGTGATAAAAATTGCAATAAACTGAAATATCACTGCTAAGTCATCAGAATCAAAAATGGAGCATCACTTAGATTATTCAGAGGCCTGCTTTTTAAACAATGTGCTATGATGGTAAAAGAATTTGTGGGATCTAAATATTTAAACAGAATTTCACCAAACAAAAGTTGGGAAAGTTACAGTAATAGTTGCTGCATCTTTCAATGCTATTCCTTTTAAATTGCAAGAACAGGTCACTTATTGGTATAACGTAATATCAGACACCATTTCCTCAATAATAACATGGGGCTAATACTGCAAAGGATTGTGTTGTGGTGATTCATCTTCATAAAGTTCTACAGAAATGGTAGGTGTTATTAGTGTCCCATGTGATTACAGTGACAGGATGATGTGGTAGTTTATCTGCATTGGTATTAAGTGGTACTGAAACTCTCTCAAAAACCTGTTCCTTCTGGATTTCCAGACATCAGAGATTTAGAACAGTTTGGATAAACATCTGGACTGAACTGAACTATGTCTCTTTTAAAAGTCACCTTAAATGACAGATGAAGGAACTTTATATTGTGATAACCTTCTGTCTGAAGGTTCTCAAACTACTACAGGAATCAATATGCAAACTATATATAGATGATAGCAGCTCTGTCAAGTTAGGGCACTGTTTGGCAAGAACACAGTGAAACAAAATGACATGTGCTAGAAATCAAAATGGAAAGCCACAATGTTAAACTCAAAATACTGGGAGAATGTAGTCAGAGAGAAAGTAATCGTCAGCTGGGACCTGGCAGGAAATTGGGATGTGTAGATTCTTTTCCCACACAATGTACCATGTGAATTGGGGTCTGAACTTAAAGGCTCAGAAATGTCTTTATGGCTTGTGTGAAAAATTGCAACTCCAGGGACAAGCAATTTGCTGGGATGCAGGTTAAATAAAGTTTCATATAGAAGAATCACAACTGCCTGTTTGTCAGTGTAACATTGCAAACCCCATGCATTTTAAACTGTTATAGTGTTCACAAAAAAAGTGCTGCTTACCAGATTGTGTGGAGCAGTTACAGCAGCAATGTCTTTGGAAGGTGCTCCCTTCTTCAACCTTGCTCAGCTTGACTGAGCTGAGATTGCAGTAGATGTCTGATATCACTTGCCTTTTAAAAA